>JAOPTO010000816.1:124521-219759 GCA_033822845.1 Tetrapedia diversipes
CTTTCCCTCCATTTTCCCTACACCTTATAATTGCTCACTTTCCTCTCCCACTTCCTATTTTCCAAATCATTAAAAAGGCGCTTGGCCTTCGTCCACCGGCAAAAAAATAAACTCAGAATACCAGAAGAACAACCAAGAGTGACACCTGTTAGGGATTGATAATTATTTATATTTACTGTGAAAACCGGCTCTGATTTATTACCATGGGATCTGGTCCTGGTGACCGCGTATCCCCTGGATCAGAGCCTAGCCCACCCGGATAACCACCATCCTTCTACCAGTAATTTTCTTTTCTCTCCATTTTCCCTCCCCCACTTCCTACTTTCCAAACCCTTAAAAGGGCGCTTGGCCTTCACCCACTAGTAGAAGAATAAACTCAGAATATCAGTAGAACAACCAAGAGTGACATCTGTTAGGGGTTGATAATTCTTTATATTTACTGTGAAAACCGGCTTTGGTTTATTACCATCAGATCTGGTCCTGCCCATCGCCTATCCCCTGAGCTAGGGCCTAACCCATCTGGATAATCACCACCCTTCTACCAATAATTTTCCATTCCCTGAACTTTTCCCTCTACCTTATAATTGTCCATTTTCCTTTCCCACTTCCTATCTTCCAAACCCTTAAAAAGGCGCTCGACCTTCGCCCAGAAGAAACAAAAAGAAATCGAAACAAAGAAGCATAGTAGTAGTAATTCACAAATCGCACTATCCGGGAAGTAACAGTCAAGGTGATCGTCAAGGAAGGGACACCATCGCAAGAGCCGGGACAATACGTCGCCTTAGAAATTAAGGAACGTTGTTGCGGTCGATAACACCCGTAACTCTGTAGTACATTGTAGAAGGTGGCCATTTAGCAGGTTTGCATGTGCGGCCGCCAACTTCCTCCGCAACCGAACGCTTCGATCGCTTTATTAACTTCCGCCGCGGCTCGTAAGATCTTTTCCGTTGTTAGCACGGAACCTGTTCGCGATAAACGTTTCAGAGGCTGCCACCTCGAAGACTTCCGGGAGCCGTTGCTCCCTCTTATTGTTAGAACAAGGCACAATCGGGGGCCTCCCGATGCTTAGGGGGACGGATCGAAACGCGCGAGGGGGATGGAAAAAACTGCGAAACGGGGGAAAGCGGGCGAGAGAGTCACGCGATTGGAAGGAATCGCATTTCCTGTTTGCACTACACCGGCTTATCTTTCCACGACCTCGTTTCTACGGCGGCGCAGCGATGCGTCTGCAGTGTTTAGTTGCAGTTCTCCTTCCTCTTCGCTTTTTCCTTGTTTCAATGAAGTCGTGACGAAAGGAATCGGGACGAGGGCGAGGGGACGGAAGAGAATGAATACTTCATGAGACGTTTGGAACTTCTTAATGAAGCATAAAGAGAATGTTTTGCCAAGTTTTGCTATTCATTTGTTGGTATGGAATATATTAGAGAAACAACCGCCACCCCTTTTAACCTTCTGTGATTAAGGTTTTACTTGCTCGATGCGTATCGCAGCTGATTGCGGCCTGGAAATTATACTGGCGCAGCGATGGAATACCGTGGCGCGGTAATGAATAAGTAAATCAAAATGTGGAAAATCTAGGGACTTGTCTGTGTTATTTGTAACACGGTTTTGCTAGGGGTTGATATTTGAAGCTTGGACAATTTTGTTATTTTTGTAATTACTTAATCATCGAGTATCAGTGTTCGGAATATGAAAAAGGGAATGGAGGTAAATGCATCGAAGTTTTAACGAATCGATAACAATGCATGGATATTTTATATTTTCAAAAATTACGTACGCCAGCGTAAAAACGAACACAAGATATTCATTTCAATCGAAACTGATCTCACGGTATTCTCATGGAGCGTATTATAAATCGAATCGAATTAGGTTCGTATGATCAGCTCGAATTCTGTGCTACTAGAACAGGCGCGTTAACACCAATCACGTTAACATCAATCGAATCGATCCGATTCAATATACCGTCCAGCTATTAACCGAACTCGAATACAGGCTATACAGGGAGTCTCACGAAGTTATCCCTGGTCCAAGGGATATCTTGGTTAGGACCCTAGGGAAATTTCTTTGGCAGAAAGTTCCTCGAGGAAAATTCCTTTTCTATCTAACCTTTTAATAAAAAGAAGAACGATACACTAGTCAATGAAGAAAATGTCCGTTCACCTAAAACTCGATTCGACAATATAGTACTTCGCTTCGATGCATTATCGTCGAATTGCTTCTATCTAACAGCAACAAAAACAGAGAAAACAGAGAAGAGCTCTACAGAAAAATATTGATCAAAGATCTACGATTAGTGCCGTGAAACTGTCGTTCGATCAATTTAACACCTGGAACAACTCGCGATGTCAACCTCTTCGTTAAGAGCAAACTTTCGTTGCGCAAGGCGAATTATTAATGATAGAACTACCGACGATTACACTGTACTTATTTGCATGGAACAGATCAAACATGAAAATTACATGAAAAAATATCAAATATACAACAAATAAATCTTTATTTATATTTTCTGCAGAAAATCATAGTAAATTTTGGAAACTTGGTAAAATGAATTTATAAGGTTGGTATAATGTAGAGGTGCCGAATTTGTCATAACGTGAGAGAATGGATGAGAGTTAGCGTGAGTGTGTGTGTGGCGTTCGTCGTTTGTTCTTTGCGAATATTCGATGATGGTTTACCCTAATTGGTAAAAAGAACGGCATTCATTCGATGGACATTCGACGGCATTCATTCAACGAGATTAGAGATTCTTCATTCATTCATTCAACGATATTCATTAATTAGAGATTCATTAGACGGCATTCGACGACGCGATTATGTGTGATTTATCAAATTAGTATAAGCCTGCGTGTACCTGTCCTACAATAATATATTTGACTGCTCTAGGTAGTTGTAGTGTTAAAAATGGGAAGATTTCGAGAGCGATACACCGATCTCGCATCTATACCGACAACAAACAGTACCTTTCGCGGCCACCGTGTACATCCATCACAAATTACCCCCGTGCGACGAGTGTTACAAGGTTCGCTAATTGTAAAAACCACACAAACATTCGCGTGCCGCGGTTAAACTCGTTTACCTTTCGCAATCCGAACGTTTTTAATTCGATGTAATAACATCGCGCAATTATAACTTCGCGAAGCGACCTCCGGTCCGCCATTACTCCCCTGTTCCCGCCTCGAACTTCGCCTTGCAATTTACCCTGTAACCGTGCTTCTTTCGCCGTAACGTTGCCTCGCGAAAGGATTATCTCGTTATGCACGCTCCGTCCTAACGCCTCTCGGCCCGAACTTCTCTTGCATTACGCCGTTCGCGAACTTTTTGCCGTTACAAGATCGCCGCTTCCTCTTCGTTCTCCTCTTCTTTCAAAATGCGCCGTCCAACAGGCGGAAGAGGAAGTCTCATAACACTTTCTCATCCTTTGCTCGTTCGAAAATTCGCGCACGTTTCGTTGTAACGACGAGACAGGGGAAATTTTTTGATAGTATCGTTGACACGCTGTTGGATGACGACGAGACCTCTGACCGCGATTAGGTTATGCAAATAAACGGGAAACATCGTAACAAATATTCGATATGATTTCTTATAATCTTTTCTAATCCTTTGCTTGGTCAAAAATTCGCACACGTTTCGTTGTAACGAGATAGGGCAAATTTTCCGATGACATAGTTTACAGACTGCTGGATGACGACGAGACCTCTGACCGTGATTAGGGTATGCAAATAAACGGGAAACATCGTAACAAATATTCGATATGATTTCTTATAATTTTTTCTCAATTTCTGCTTGGTCAAAAATTCGCGCACGTTTCGTTGTAACGAGATAGGGGAAATTTTTCGATGACATAGTTTACAGACTGCTGGATGACGACGAGACCTCTGACCGCGATTAGGGTATGCAAATAAACGGGAAACATCGTAACAAATATTCGATATGATTTCTTATAATCTTTTCTAATCCTTTGCTTGGTCAAAAATTCGCACACGTTTCGTTGTAACGAGATAGGGCAAATTTTCCGATGACATAGTTGACAGACTTTTGGATGACGACGAGACCTCTGACCGCGATTAGGGTATGCAAATAAACGGGAAACATCGTAACAAATATTCGATATGATTTCTTATAATTTTTTCTCATCCTTTGCTTGGTCAAAAATTCGTGCACGTTTTGTTATAATGATGAGACAGGGAAAATTTTTTGATAGTATCGTTGACACGCTGTTGAATGACGACAAGACCTCTGATCCCGATTAGGTTATGCAAATAACATCGTAACAAGTATTGGATGTTCCGTATACGAACGTAACCGGAGACGGATATCTTAATATTGTTTCCACAATAACGGGGGAGGGTTTGTTGTTCTCAATAATTTGCATGCTGCTTCTTTTGCGAGAGTATATGCTAATCGGCTAATGAGTAGATGTTAGGATAATCTGTTTCCAACGTGATAATTCGAGAGTAGTTCCTAATTCACACCGGCGATGAAATTATGTCGCTGCAGATATATTATGTGATTATTCATGGGATTAAATACTCATTAGTAAAAGATAAAAATATAAGAGGGTAGAAAATAGTTACATGAAAAATTATAATATTGTGAAGTTATGAGATTGACTTCCAATAATTACAAGGAGAGACCTAATAGTAATGAACGTTTAAATTCATGAATAATATCAGAAAATGTATAGATTTATTACTTTAAGACGATTCCTAATGAAAAGGACGTGTGTTAAGGGGTGAGAATTGTTGAGGAAAACGACAATGTTAAAAATATATAAATGTGTTTATTGTGTGTAATAATTCTCCGATCCCATTCACACGTCCTATTCTCATTCAATCAATAAACAAAAGGTGTACACTCACAATCCTCATTCAATTTCTTTCATTCTCTACTCCATTCACTCATATTTTCATCCTTCTTGTTTTCCATACATTCCTTCTCATTCTAATTTCTTAACCGTTCATTCTAGAATCTCTTTCACACAAACAAACATACACACGTCAATAAACTAGCAATCACTCTCACGAGAACATGGAAACGAAAAATGGTAAAAATTCGAATATTTGATCGACAAGGATTTAACAAATCCTGTATCCACTTGGTACTCTGTAGCTGATACTACATAGTTCATTAAGTCATTGAAACGTCAAGTTGTTATGAAATTCATCGACCGTATGTAACGCATACAGAAATACTGTTGAAACAGCTGTTTTCTTGCTCGAGCACCATTATTTCTCCAGTGCAAATAATTGCTTTAATACGGTCTCACAAAACGAAAATCAATAGCTGTTGAACCAGAAGTCCCATGGTAATCGAGATCAAATGAATATGTAGAAGCTTGTCGCGTTCAAAACTGCTGTTCTCGAAAACACATATTCCGAATGCGAGAAGGAAAAAAGATTATTCCACGTTCATTTTTCGTTTTTCCTTCGAGCAATCAGCTTTCGCTGATATCTTTATGCATTTCAATTCGTGTTTATTTTGCTCGTCAATTACTTATTTCGTATTCGTCCCAGACACAACAGAAGCTAAATATTTCCTTATTCAAAGGAAAACCAGATATCGGTTTCCTTTTAAGAATAGTTTGGGGATCAAATATATTTTTATTCATTTTTAAATTGTATAGAATAATTTCAGTGAAATTAGTGGATCGTTTAGAACCTCTTGCACTGATATCAATTATATAGTAGCGGATAAAAGTTTAACTCTTTGCATTCCGCGTCATCTCGAACGTATTCTAAATTCCTCAAAATCACCATTTTTTTTTTATATATCTTGGTAACCGTACCATATTTTAATTTGATATCTTGTGCCATTTTAGCAGAAAACTTCACAGAAACATGCATTTCTGAAAAGGTTGCGCTGGCATAAGTTGATTCCCCGGAATCACTAATAAATTCTAATGTCCCCTGAGAGGGGACAACGGAGTGCAAAGGGTTAAGACTCCAAGGGCCAAAGAAAATAAATTAATTAATTAATAAGAAATAGCACGATAAATAAAATTTGTATTCTATGCTAATTAATAAATAGTGTTCTGCCGTAATGACGATAAAAATAAGTATGGGAACAATGTTTGCATTGTCCTGTCGTATTAAACTTTTGTCCGCTACTGTATATGTGCAGCTTTCAGTTGGCAATGTTCAATTTTACTGTACACATGTACTATATTATATATCGCTTGTTTATTATTTAATTTGAGTATTTGTTATAACACGCTCTTACTGCAACCTACGATTATGACTGCTTTACCGAATACTGTTTACTATTTGTATTTGAAGGTACAACAAGTGGTCTGGTCGGTTTGTTTGCTATCTAATAACTCAGCACGCCAAGAGCGTACCAAACATTTTATCCTGCCACCAAAAATCCGGGCTCGTCGTTCACATTTGATTTGAAACGTATGAAAGTTAACATTTCGAAAAACGTAACCTCCACGATTTATGGCGGCCAGAGAGGTTAGAGCTTAATTTTATACAGGTAATTGCAAGAATCATTTCAACGTCTATATTAAGAGATTTATTTGTCCGAAAAATGATGATACTGCGAAACATTTAATATTTTTCATCCGCATCTATTTGAATTATACTGTTTTACCTTCGTTAAAAACAAGTTGGTCGAATTCACTTTGGTAAAAATATTTTCACGCAAATATTGGAAAATGAAGTAAATGTATTCCACCAAATATAGAAATCGATTTATAGAAAACATTTAAAGCTTATAAATAGACATTTAAAACTTGCCTCACTGATTAAAAATCTAAAACGCGGAAAATCGTTCCAACAGACTATCTGTTACAGTGTTTCCCAACCTTTTTCGTGCCATGCCCCATCTTAATCTTTTTAAAGTTTTTATGACCCCTCCCCCCACCTATGTAACATACATAATTTTTAACATTAAAAAATTGATTTGTTCACTTAAGAAACATAAATGATAGATTCTAGGAAAAAATCACTGTGAAATTGTTAACAAAAGATAGTAAGTAAAATTTCAAAACATATGTAGAGTCCATTTTCGAATTGTCCCCCTGTGGGGCGTGGACCCCACGTTGGGAAACACCGATCTATTAGAATATCAAGATTACGAATGAAGTTCTCAGAAATCAACACGTTAACTTTATACAGAAATTGAAGACAGCGTTCATAATAATAGGTATACTGGAACAGATGTATTCTTAGATCATAGAGAGGCAAAAATCTCTGAGAAAATGATCCCTAACAGACTGGGTCAGATGTGACCATTGTGTACACGGAACAGTTCCGTTAAAGGCCACCCTCATCGCCCTGCTTCCGAATTCTCAACCGGTATCAATAAGACGTACAAACTCTCTCTCTCTCTCTCTCACACACACATATACACACACGTACATACATGTAGATAAGTACACAGGAAAGGAAAAAAGAGAAGAAAAGGTAAAAAATGAAGAAAATCGTCGAAAACCGTGGGCACTGCTTGGCTGCACACAATCGATACATTGTGTGCACGTGAAGAAGCGTAGTCGAGATTGGACCGTTTCACCAGGCACTTTATTCCCATCCTACCTCACCTTTTTTCGTATTTGTATTTCCGGTGACGTATCCCGGCCACCGGAAGGGTTCACAGAAAATCCGCACGTTCGGGCAATAATTCGTCTCTTTTGTTGGGAACCGGGATAGTTCCGGGGTAAATCGAACGCTATCGAACCCCAGGTTCGATTGTTTCTGCGCGAACCGATCGGGTGTAGCACAGATGAACCACGAGAGAATTCTGATTTTAATTCGTGGCACGGCCATTCGCGAGATCGTGTACATGTAAATTCATGGGGTGAAAAGGATGAGAAAGTTAAGCCGGATCTCACTTGTGATATTAATTTGGTGGAAAAGTTCGTTCAGATTGTTTTTCGAAAACAGAATTTCAGAAAATATTATTGCCAGCACTAGGGATATTTATATAACTGCACATTTTTACAGGAAACAGATACAAAGATGAGATTAGGGCTACCTTAAAATTTAATTTATTCGCGTATAAATTAACACGGGAAAATGTTTTATTCTGCAATTAACCCTTTGAGTGCTGAATACTCTTGGCCTAAGCGCTTCGAGGGGACGACACGCTATCGCTGGAGACGGAGTATTATTCGTACATTGACAATCAGTCAATTATGAGAGAAAGATCGAAAAGATTGACAAACGCATATTTTCGTCCATGGTCGTTACGAGTAATTTTCGTCAACGCTAAAAGGTTAACGCTGAAATGTGAAGCCACGGAAAAGGTCATAAGGTGAAGGAAACAAAAATTGACAAACGCATATATGCGTCTACAGTTCCTACGCACAACTTCTGTCAGACGCATATATGCGCCCATAGCACTCAAAGGGTTAAAGCAAAATGATTTTTTCAAATATTTTAATCTAATGATACTGAACCATATTAAAACTCTTATTTTTGCAATCTCGTAATTACAGTGCATAACGCGAAGAAGTAATACACGTGTACGAGCGAAAAAGATAGAAAATAAGAGGGGATGCGGGCAAGAAAAACCCTAGAGAGAAGTAGACCTACTAGAGGAATGCATGAGAAAACTGGAGTAGCATCGTTATTCCTTTCACCGCGACACCCTTGAAACTAAAAACGCTCATGGTGTAGGAAACAAGACAATTGTTACTCTATCCTAACACATTTACACGCCTGGATACTCAAACATCTTGTATAATTAATTGGCTATTCTAGGGCGTAAACAGATAATACGGGCAATCGTTGATAATTTCAAGAATTGCAAAAAGGAAACAATACACCATTCCATGGAAATGTTCTATTATGGAATAACATTAACATTATGGAATCTATTAACAGCAATTACTGGTTTCTCTGGTCGTCAAATTAAAACAAGAAACTGTAATTATGATTGTAATACTGTTAAACTATGATTGCATTATTATTGTTATAATTATAATAAATTATAATATTTTCAATCGTTAGAAGTAAATAGAAGTTTACTACAAAGGGTTGAATACCTAAATATATTATGAGAGAATTTATGTGTCAGAAACCTCTGGTACATAAATATCCTTTATTAGTAATTATAATATGTAAAACAGAGATTTTCAACGTTAAATAATTAAACTGTTCTTCGATTAAAGCAAACCCTTCGTTAAAGTTCAGTTTCTTCGTGGAATCTCAGTTGGACGAAAATTTCCCGGCTTAACAAAAGCCTGGAGTACTTAGATATTGTTCAATATACTTTAACACCACCAATGTATGCGCTTAAATAGCAATTAATATAAAGCGTGTTAATGAGTTCAAGTCGCTAGGAGAGTTTAGCGTGATTGTAACTGAAGTAAATCGAGTACCGTGTTCCCGTGTCAATATCCTTTCAACGTTGGACACTTACTAACATTATGTCTCGATTACTTGAGTAACGTCTAAGAAAAATCTGTAACTTTTCAGGAGAAGAGAATCTTCAATGTACTGTATTTCAAAAATGGCAAAGGAGCATAAAACAAAATCACGTACAATAAATATTATAATAAATTATCAGCTATTAAACTAGTTTGGTTTATTGAACTGATGCTAATTACACTAAAATTAATTTACTCGAAAATCGACATAAATGTTGCAAATTCATATTATTTTAGGACGCGCTACGTCACGTACAGCCCCAGGATTCATTGAGTCCTCAATGAACTTAAACAATAATACAATAATAATACAGTCGAATAACAAATTCAAAACTTGTAAAATATTTACTTCTCTCAAGAGCAAAATTCAGTCCAACATCACGGTAACGTTCTCGATAACGATAAATAATACCTTAATTCTTGGAATGCAACAACTAAGTGTTTATACAAGTCCCAGATAGGAATTGCTGCATAGCATTTGAAAAGAAATGGTATATCTTTCTTGTAACTAAGTAAAAGATCTCCGTATACTTTTTACATTAAAATAACTACTAATTATTATTCTGTTAATTCTGTATGGAAGAAAAAACGGTATATTTTTCTTGTAATTAAGTAAACGATCTCGGTATACTTTTTATATTAAAATAACTACTAATTATTACTCTGTTAATTTTGTACGGAAGTAGAAACGGCATATCTTTCTTGTAACTAAGTAAAAGATCTCCGAACACTTTTTATATTAAAATAACTACTAATTATTATTCTGTTAATTCTGTATAGAAGTATAAACGGTATATCTTTCTTGTAACTAAATAAAAGATCTCCGTACACTTTTTATATTAAAATAACTACTAATTATTACTCTGTTAATTCTGTACGGAAGTATGTCGAGTGCGCCATGTTTAAAGATCTCCCCCGAAAATTCGCAAGTGTCCGATAACTTACGAACGGAACCATGTACGATTCCTCAGGAGACCGAAAAACAGATTTCCCGCGGAAGATAATCGAGAACGAGCAAACGGGAGGACGAGTTCCTCCGAAGTAGCTTATCTTGCAAATGCACGCACGGTGGTACAAATAGAAGAATGTTACACACGGGGACCGGAAATAAGGGTGCTCCGGGCTGGACAGCGACGACAAAAATAGAAGCAAGCTGCGACGGAAGCCGCTGAAAACATGGAAACAGGACTTTTGCTCGGGAAGAACAGATAACGTGCAACGGGGGGAGGGGGTAGGAAGCGGGGGTGTAAACGAGATATAGGGGAACACTGGGAGAAAAGTTGATCCCGGCTGTGGTACGTGAGAGCCAGGACAGCGCCGTTGGTTGGCCCAAAGAGAAGGCAAAGGATTGCGACACACGGTGTGGCGTTCCAATTTCTTTATATGCATGACGCTTAGATCGAGCCGCGGCTGCTGTTATCCACGTTGATCTCTGCTACGTGAAATTTTTCGGATCGTACTACCCTCGACCACCCCCGAAGAATGCTAGCAGCCGTTCGAGAAGCCACGCGATTGATATCGATAACACGGAACGCGATAGAGTTTTAATCTTGTCGCGGTTTTTCAACTATTCTCGATTAAAGCACACAGTGCGTAACAAAAAGATAGATCCATTTGCATATTCGTTCTTAACTCTTTGCGCTCGAAAGGCGACTCTCGGTCGACAAACGATAGTTTCGCAAATTTTCAGACTTTAGTCGCTTTATTTGTTAATTAGACCGGGAAGTTAAACAGTCATACATGTAAATTTTTGTATGTGACTTAACTAAACTGAATAACGTTTATTATAAGTGAATCTTAGTAAATGTTTCGTGTTTAAAAATTTGTGAAGTTAATATTATTAGACGACTCTCTGTCACCTCTCGAATGCAAAGGGTTAACTTCGATACTGTATACTTTATTTGACTGAAACTGATCTCAGTATTTATAATGATAAGAATGCTGGGAAATATTGGTGTAAAATTTATTTTTAGTACGACCTCTCAGTTTTGCATAGTAAACATCTTTGTGGTTTTACTCGATTTTTAACTGCAACAAAATGATAGATCCATTTGCAAAAGAATAGAGAATTGAAGAAATTAAAACGTAAATTTTACTCAAATTGATGGATCCCGTAAGCCTAGTGTGAAGAATCTTGACTTTGAGAGAACGGTAAACGAACGAACTGCACCATTTATCCTTGCAAATTTACATAAAAACTTTATTTCGCTGCTGATTAGTTGTATTCTTTAGTACCACCTTTAATACTTCGTACGATTACAATTTTTTACTTCGAACGTCAATGCAATCAGATTTTCATACTCAGGCAGCATATTTGGAAGGTTTACTAAACGCGATATGTTCAAGAAAATTGTTTAACTTTCTAAAAATTAGCGTGTTCGCTAACCCCATCTGACCTAGGGTTGAAACCGTAGAATATACAGAAAGGGGTAATATAATTGCTTGGATGATCGATGAGAGATTCTGTATTTTCGCGAGGCAAGACTGTTTTGATGGAATGGTGTAGCTAATTACGAGCGAGGTTATTAAGTTTGGAATAAAAAGTATCTTCTTGATGGAAACTAATAAATAAAAGTTAAGCAATTTACTCTGCCTCGAGATTTTAACGCAAATACTTTATAAAATAGAATTTCATTTTAACCGCCACGCTAAAATAAAAAGCCTAGTTGATCTTGACGCGTTAACACTTAGCCGACCGAACGGGGAGCTCTTCCATTTTTTCCTCAACAAAGCGCTGCAATTGATTCTATTTGTTTTTGTTATTAGTTAGTCTTAACACTAGATTCACGGACAATTTCTTTCATATCTATTTCCAATATTCATATATTAACACTACGCCGTCCGCACGTCTAATCTAGATTTTCTTGTGGGGCGCCGGTGGGTCTGAGTTAAATAATGAGTGTCCACACATTCATCACGTATAATTGTGTCCTCTTTTTCGTCTGCCATTGTCTAAAGGCACGGGTTTTTATAAAAATACAAAGTTGCTACGTTTGTAATTGCCTGATGTTTTACGCATGGCACCATAGTGGAACTTAACCGGCACTTAACCGATAGTTTTCTGATGGCACCACAGTGGGGCCACCGGATGGTATAGTGTTAAGGAATAAGCGTGTACCAAAAAGAATTTGAAATCGCAGAACTGAGAGAGAAATAGATTTGGGTATATTTGTATTGCTCCGTCAATAAAATTCAGTCCAAATTGCTGGGAATAATAATAATTGTTTTTGAAAATTTTACTCATGAAGTTCCATACTCGTCAAATTGACGGGTCCCGTAAACCTAGTGTTAAACCAGTGCTGTTTATAAATTCTCCAAAGTACAATTTTTAATAAATTCAATATTAGCCCAGGACCAACTAATAATAAAAGAAAATAGAATTAATGGCACTGCTTTGTCGAGGAAAAAATGGGAGATCTCCCCATTCGATTGGCTAAGCGTTAAGAACCCCAGCCGTGTAAAAAGATTATCTTTTCACGTTTGATATACTTCATCGGAACACGGTGGAAAAATAATTCGCGGCTATCACGCGATCTTTATTAATTAACCCCCAATTCGCCGGCTGACATTAGCGTCTAGAATTCGCGCATTCGGATCAGACGTCATCCACGAAGCCTACCCCAGAAAATTAGCGTGTTCTCGTCCAACTAACTCCAATTAGGGGAGCTGATAGGGGCATGCGATGCGAGGCACCGCACATCGTTTCGCTTCGATTTGATGCACGAAAAGGGAGAAACAGGAAATAATAACGGGTGCGTAATAGAAAGTGGGATCTATACAGCAGGGGTTGCCGGCTTTCGGTTGATACGGGGTTGAAACGTTCATTATACAAGCCAAGGGATCATGACGATAGGTTTCAAGGGACGAGGATTGTACAGACTTTTTGAGAAATCTAACATTATTAACGAAATTGTATCATCAATTTCTTTGTCCTACGATGTTTTCAGTAGCCGCGTATTTTTTAGTATTAACCCTTTCGTTAACAGTGCCGGATTTAGCCGGCATCCATTTACCGTTCCTTATATTGCATTGTTACTGAATTGATTCCTCTTAGAGTGCAATCAATTTTGTTATTGAATGCGCCTTCAGTCAAAAACATGTTAGTGACCCCGCTAAATCTTTAAATTTGTAACACCTAAATGAAAAAATTCGAACACCAGCTTACCGCCATGCAACGTGCACACTTCGTTGGCGCAATGCCCGGTTCAGTAGCGTCACTTCGGCGGAACGGACTGCAGTAAGGAAAGGGTTAACCATTCGCTATTTTAATATTTTATCAAATATAAAACACAAGCACTTGAATCTCCGACCTATCTTTTCTGTACAAAATCATTAACTACCAAATTGACTGTAAGCAGCTTTTAGCAAGCATACATTTTTATGCTCCCTTAACACTATTCCTATCGCGACATTCCCACGTAAGACAGACTACAAATTTTTCTCAGACAATAAACGATGAAAAAAGAAGTGAATATTGAAAAATGCATTATACGAATATTTGAAGAAAAGTCTAAAGTTTAAAGGCGATTCAATTACGTTGTACATATGAAATTCTAATAGAAATTTTAAAAACGGTCATTTGACCGGTCGCGGTAGGAATAATGTCAAGATCTTTCAGGTCTACTTACACTCTCATACCAATAAGATATGCTCCTCGTTTTCTTAATTCTGGTACTATTACACGCTTTTGCAACCACGGCAAATATTTACTGTGTATCATTCGACTTTTTTAATGTATCTTTCAGTAAATTTCGTTGTCTGCTTATAACAATCCTTTGTAATTTTATTTAACGCACTCTGTATATTTACCTCTGTAAATCAATGGGTTTATAGCTACTGAATAAATAAATAAATTAATAAATTAATTAACTATTATTGGTCTTTTTATTTGTTCGGTAATTTTCGATCTCATAAACTGAGAATACACTTTACGTTATAATTAAGCTTCATAACAAATCCATTGTTTGTACTTGGAATATAAATTATGATATCAGTAGATATGAATTGTAATTGTAAAGGGTTAAAGTAAAAAATTATTCAAGCAGCTTTGAAAATAAAGGAAAGGTTAAATGCAAGAAAGATTGGCAAGTAGATTGGAAATTTTTCGATAACGTTACCACGTATCATATTCGATCATTTTATAATGTTTGAACATTCTTCAGATTCTTTCGTCAATGATAAATCCATTACGGTTCCCTTCACGTCTCTCGTTTCCGTTGTAATTCTTTGCCAAGGCATTCTACACCCGGCCGCCCCTCGCTTTTACTCACCCTTCCAAAAGTTTGATCAGAAACTTCCACGACTAATACGGTAAATTACAGTTCCAACTTTAAACACATTTTTACCCACGAATGGTTTGAAGATGCTATCTTCGACTACATTAGACGAAAGTAATAATCTTCTTCGTTTTAAACTTTCCTCTTGGAAAAATCAAGAATTCGTTTCAATTTCAACACACCCCGTTAAGGAATACTTCGTTTATGAAATTGTTTCCAAGGTTTCTCAATTTTCTTTTTGACTTACTGTTAATTCAATCTTGTAAGTTCACCATAAAATACAATTATAATTTCTGACTTCTAGTAAAAGAGAACTGCCAATAGAATTTTTATAAAACGCTTAACGGCAACTTTAGAGGATGACAAATCCAACGGTGTTCAAAATAAAACATAAAAAGATTTCATAAAATAAAAAGACTACACCTATTGCTCCATGGATAATCATACAATTGCATATTATGAAATTTTTATAAAGTATTTAATCTCAATTTTAAGGCACGGTAACTAAAACACTTCTTAATGCATTCTTCCAATTTGGAAGGAAATTAAAATGCGGCAAATTATTATTGGAGCTGTAACTTTCGAAATGAGAAACGGGATGGCATTCGGGAGGACGAGGGACACAACGGCGCATCAAGTGCTCTTTAGATTTAACTTATGAAGCGAAACAGCGCTGCGTCAACAGCCTTTAACTTCTACAAACTAAGAGTTCTAGCGCAATGCCGGGAACTTCTAATTTTCACAACTAAGGAAACGCTGTTCCTACACCGAGGAAGCTTCTAATTTTCGCATTTCAAAGGACGTAATAGAGCGTGTCGAGTACTCTCGGCTTCAACTTGTGAAATCATGTAGAACTGCTTCCACGACCCTTAACTTCTACAAGCTAAAACGTATATCATCGTATTAAGGGTAGCCCCAAGACGCGCGCGTGCAAATTAAGAAGCATAATGGTACCCGGGGCTGGAAGGATTTCCAGTTTCACCGGCGTCCAAAAATGATGCCACTAATTAGCAGTTTTCAATGAATTAAGCCTCTGCAACGTCATGTGGCTTGAAAGCTACATGTTCATGTTTAACCCATTCACCGCCAACTACGAGATATCTCGCAGTTTGCGATACAAGTTTAGATTGATTGCAATTGGTCACGGAATAAGTTTATAGCTGTTTGAATTACGAATTATTAGAAAGGATGAACGAACATTTTGTATAACAATGTTTTTGTTTGATATCACTTTTTATTATCAAAATGATAACCCACATTTTCTTTCATAGAAATTCTTAGCAACCAGGACAAGACGCTTTAAATTCGTCTAGCAGCGAATGGGTTAACCCTTTGAGCACTGAATACTCTTGGCCTAAGCGCTTCGAAGGGACGGCGCGCTATCGCTGGATGTGGATTATTGTTACTCGTGCACTGACAATCGCGTTAAATAAGTGAAAGGACGAAAAAATTGGTAAACGCATATTTTCGTTCGTGGTCCCTACGAGCGACTTTTGTCAGCATTAAAAGGTTAACGTCGAAATGTGTGGCCACGGAAAAAGTCACAAGGTGAAGAAAACAAAAATTGACAAAGGCATATTTGCGTCCATAGCACTCAAAGGGTTAAAGAAATTCATGTTAACACTACTAAATGAACTGTTCATAGGGATTGTAAATTCCTAGTTCCCAAATTAGTTTTTAGGAAAAGTTACTGAGAAATGTGCTGCAAAATGTTATTGTTTGCGACAAACTTAAGAAGCAACGTTTCTTCTCAAATAACTCTTTGATCGCTATATCATTCAAATTGATGGGGGAATTTCTATACATAGATTAATAAGATTTCTATTTAACTTAACTAACAGCAACTTTGATAATTGTAAGTACCTGCATTCAACAAGAGAAACAAAACCTTTCCACAATGCGCTGGATATATATCTAAATTAAAATTACTCAAAATGAACTTTGATTCTGTGAGTATGTCTAGTATTTAACGTGTTAACTTACGTATGTACATTTGATTGTCTGTAAAAAGGATCTCAACCTGTTTATACAATATTTCGCAACGATACCTTTTTCCACAGTATCAAATCTTTTCAGTCGCACAAGAAGCTACCGAACAACAAAACAATTAACAGATAAGCTTGGACTCGATTAACCGACACACAAGCGCTAGAACAAACGTTTTATCCTACTTCGAATCAAACAATTCCTTGTTGAACCTTCTCCTAAACGGAGTGGATGAAGTTATAGAGAAGTGTAAAAAGCAAAGTCCACTTTTCTTGGCAGTGTAAATATACATAAACCTTCTCTTTATTCAGGCCCAACCACGTAACACAGCCTCGCGTCGGTGCACCATGTCAAAGTTCTCGATTCCCCCGGTTCGAAACGACCGTCTCCCACCGTCAGAGCATGCCGTTGTAGGAGACGAAATAAGAACAAGAAGAAGAGTAGATCGCGTCGAGTGTAACCGTCGCGAGGGTAACAGAACCGTTTTAGAGTGAATTCGTATGCCGGGCTCGTTGGTGGGTTCGCTTCGCAGCCCCCTCCCCGATTGAGTTAGCCAAGCGCGGGTCTCGTCGCGGTGTACGCGAATCGCTCGTAAAATCGGACGGTTCCTGCGAACGGCCTCGAAACGAGGCGAGGGCCGATGAATACATGATTCCGTCTAGCTTTTTCCGCCTCCGTCGCGCCGTGATATCCTTGCTGTTCGACCCACACACACGGGGGATTTCATGCTGGCGCCTGTCATGGCGCCCCGTGGCCATCTTCTTCGCTCGACCACCCTTCCACCTCTCCACCACCCTCCGTGCGTTCCCGTTTTCTTCCGCTTTTCGACTCGTTTCGTTCCTTCCCTTAATCCCTTCCTTCTTGGGCTGCAGCTCAACAGGGGAAACAGCGACAACGTCACGACCACCGCGCGCTTTCAGGAATTCATTAGCCGCCATTAAGCCTCCCTTTCATGCGATTGTTAATTTGCGACGTGACTGCGTTACGCCACGGGAACACGGTCCCCCGCGTGTTCCACGACGGGAACTCAACGCCGTTTCTTCGGGGTTTTCACGGAAATTAATTGGACCGCGGCTGTGTTCGACCCAGGTTTTCGAATGGGAAATGTTGTTCTCGAGGGTTTCGCCTCTCGCCCGGAGGATCCTGCTTTTGGGATCACCACGAAGGCCCATTGTACGGCGGGATCGCGCTGGTTATTAATTGAACGACAGGAGGTTTGGATGGTTTTACGAGGTTTCGGGGACGGGAGCTGGAAGTTTTAGGAAACGAGACGCGAAACGATGCGAATTTTTATTTCTTAACGGATACTAAGAGATGGAATATTTCTCTTCTAGTTTAATTTATAATAAATAATCGTTAAAAATGCAGAGATTATATTTCTGGAAGCTTAGCGTTCTTTATGAGAGTGTAAAAATAATTGTGATTGTGACAAGTTAAACTACGACAGATCACTTATTAATAATTATACGCAACATTCGTGACATTATAAATATTCTAAACATTTACTTCAGTATCCTTCCGTATGAACATATCTGTTCATGTATTTATTATTACTGAAAACTTTCATAAAATCCAATAAAACGATATTAATTATGCACTTTTCCTCACTCTGGAAATAAAGCAATTAATTCCTTAAACATCCGTCGATCTACTGGTCATTGTTCTAGAAAAATACGCTAATCCATTTCTGATCCGCGATTCATCCACGAAGAAGCCTACTTTTTGAAAACCGAAACTCGATTAATCGGACAAAACTGAATTCATAATTTCGTTCGTTATAAACAGAACGGCCGAGCTCCATAAAACACTTCGCGTCGTTGCAATAAAATCGTCACCAGCGAGTTCACCTTTGATTAATGCTCTCCAAATCATTACAAACCGATGACAATAAACCTGTTTCTTGTCGTGGACGATTTCCAACTAAATTATCGCCGGCGATATTACCGTTTGATTTATCTTGCCGCGGTGTCGCGGCGCGTTAATCCGAAACGAAAGGTAAAAACAGCCATGAATTCCGAGCTTCTCGCAATAATCGAATTATACCACGGCCGGTTTGCGTTCAGAAAACTGGCGACGAAACAATGAGGGTGCGCCGAACCCGGCGACACCGATGATTGATGCGTACCGATAATTATTTGTCGTCCCGTTCCGAATCGCGGAACGATTTTCGCAAATAACGTCTACGGTGTTCCTATACCATATTTCCCTGTATTTTATTCTGTCTCTATAAACGTGTATCACCGATCATATCTGTCTCGCCTATAGCGCCGTTTATAACCGTGTTCAATGTTCGAAATGATTTCAACAAATTTATGAGGAACGATCGCATACCTTGTTATACGTTGAACTCTTTATACAAGAAATTGTTAATATGCACAGGCATTAAAAACCGGATTGATTCTACGCTTACTCTTTATTACTTCGCTTGGAAAGTTTCGTTTCGAGAAATAAATTCACGATGCTTACAATGTGCACGTTCAACGGGAAATTTTGGTATAATTGTGTCGCGAATTTCAAGAAAACAAAGCTAATTATGCGTAACGTAGAACAGACATAACTTTCGCATTTACTCAATATGTATTCGTCGTGCGAGGTGGTTCTTATCGAATGTATCATGAGTGAGAATGTGAATGTCTCTATGGAAGGACAAGAAATTATTAGGTTAAGTATCGATTGCCGTATAAATTTAAGTTCGTAACAAATTACGGGATATGCGAAAGAGAGAGGGAGAGAGAGAGAGAGAGTGGTGCAACCAAAC
The DNA here is from genome assembly GCA_033822845.1 of Tetrapedia diversipes. Lineage (NCBI taxonomy): Eukaryota > Metazoa > Arthropoda > Insecta > Hymenoptera > Apidae > Tetrapedia > Tetrapedia diversipes. The sequence goes on from JAOPTO010000816.1 coordinate 143,912, forward strand.
GAAAAAGTCTCCTTCTAAAGTTCAAGCAAGTGTACTCGAGTGAAGCAAGGATTAATCTATATTTTGTCATCCATTATTATAATAAAATGATAAGTAACAAAAAACAAAATGTGTTCAACCACTATCTGTTCTCACATTCGTAGAATTTATGCGAATAAACGCAAACAAAGATTCAGTTAGCTCCAGTTCAAGCAATCTACATAACTCGAACGAGCACAACCTTCAAACCAGCTCTTACCTGAGTTCCGATTCATTTCCGGTAGCCGGAAATATCCCAGCGAATGATGTACAGGTCAGCCGGTAAACTCGATTGGGCGTCGATCAGCGGCGGTTAATTGATGTTGAAAAACGCGCGACCCGTCTGCGACCGGGCATTAATTATTCCAACGTTTTATCGGGTCCCGCTTTGTTCAGCGCGAACACGCGTGTGTCCACAGTCCCGTGAATGACGAAAGGCGACCGCATGCGGCGAATGCGAAATTTCCTGTTCGCGGTCGACGGATATTGTTCCCTTTCTTTCGCTCGGCGAAACCGCCGCCGCCATTGTGGACACGGACACGGGGACTTGGTTCTCGCCGGTGGTAACTCGCCATTTTTTCGCTTACGCTCGGATTAATGAGGTTTGCGCGCTAGTTCAGAGACCGACTGTCTTCTTTGTTGTCCCACGTAAGAAAAGGGACGTTAATATTGAACGCGTTCACCTTTTGTGCGTCGACTGCCGGCGATTGTTGACATAACAACTATGTAAATTGAGTTTACCAGGAATGGCCAAAGTTGTCGATGACATTGAAACACTTCTTTTCATTCAATATTTTATTACAGCGATCTACTGTAGGGATTATTTATTGGCCGATGGGTTTTTACATACTCTACGAGCTAATGCAAACGACTTCTAATAACGCACTGTGAACTATATACTCTGATTAAAAACTCTGAACTATGAACTCTGAACTATAAATGAACTAACTCTAATTATCGCGAGGCTTCCTATTCATTTGCCTCGGGCCTGATAGGCGGTTCCTGTCCTTACCAATCAGGACCTTCGAAAAAAATGCCCGCCTTTGACATCCTCACGCGTTTGCATCTAGGATATCAGCCGTCCACATTTTCTTCGGGGATCAGGTTTACGGCCGCGACGGTTTATCCTTATCCGTTGTTTAAAGCGGCCCCGAAAAAATAACACGGCGACATCTCGAAGTTTGATCCGCGGTCGCCTAATGAAAGCAATGGCAAACGGCATTCGTTATTCTCTGCCGCTCTCCCCTATACAAAGGCCCTATTGACCTGTAAATCGCCTACACTACTAATATTATTTTGATTTTATTATCGCACAGATATTGAGTTTTTAACACTTTACCGACCGGAAGCCTATTAATCGGCTTTTACATGTTTACGATTAGTCTGTAAATTTTATAATGTTTCCTTACACGAAGATGACCGTTTCGAACGATATCGTATGTATACCGTAAAGAGATATTAAACTATCAGTTACGCGAAGAAAATCATTGTAATTAATTGATTTGCGATGCATCCACGCAAAAATGAACCGATCGGAAGTGCGTGTGCAATAAGTAACACAGTCGATAAAGTGTTAATTAATACCAATATGTATTAAAAGGGGTATTTAGTAACTAAATGGAGGATTATTTGAGAACAAAAGGAAAATGCTCGACCGATTAGCGCTTGTAAATAAATTTATTTATTTCACCCCTTTTGAAGCGAAAAAGAATAGTGCATTTGGAATTATTATCTATTTCAGAGAGAGCAAAAATTTAGAGAAACACGAACTCGTGGTTAGAATTGTTGGATGAAAAATGTGGCGGAATAAAGAAACAGTTATTCATATTTATAGAACTAATTTGAAATTGTGATAAGGAAATTACTTATAATTAATTGAAAGTTTCATATAGGTGCCACGCGGAAAATGATTTGAAACTTTTGGTTGGCATTAATAACGCGTAATAACAACGCAATCTTTGACGCATTAATATTTTATTGCTAAAGTGGTTCATGAAATATTCAGATTAATGGACCCTCACCATCGACTTGTTTCGCTGAGAACATACAGATCTTATCGCCGGTGAATTATTGCCGCAAAACACGATATCTAATATCAACCAATTTAACAAACAAATTATATACACAGCGTACGGTGTATCGTAGAATTCGCTTTACAAAGTGTTTAACCCTACCATGCAGTTTCACAAAAATATTAAACATGTTAATTACATAACGATTACATAAAGAATAAAAAAAAGAAGCGAATATTGAAAAATGCATTATACGTATATTTGAGGAAAAGTCTAAATTTCAAAGGCGATTCAATTACGTTGTATCTATGAAATTCTAATCGAAATTTTAAAAACGATCATTTGACCGGTTGTGATAGGAATAGTGTTAATAATTCGAGCTAAATACCGTAATTTCTAACTTTCCTCGAAGTAATCAGCCTTTTTTCTTTTTACACAGCGAAGCCAAGTATTAATATTTGCTAACCACCAATTTTTCTTTTAATGGAACACAACATAAATTTGTCTTCCGTTTAAACTGTTGCGTTTCCTAACACAGCTAATGAAACTTTCAGCTGATAGTGCATCGGTAACAGGGAATGCGTTAACGGGTTAGCCGCCTGGTACCGTAACAACATTCCTCAAAGCGTTTCATCCTGTATTCCTTTTCGCAGCGAAACCAAACAGACTTTGTATTCTCGTGCTCGTGTGCAGGTGGTTGTTTCGACAAAAAAAAGCGCGATCCGTTTTCCCTTCGTTTCCACGAGAACGCGTTTTCTCGCCCCGTTTGTGCGGCTGGCATCGCGAACCACTTTAACCGAGGATCGTGTAATTACGAGGGGGTTCAAGAAACAGTATCCAGAAGGTAAACGAGCAGACAGCGATGCTGGCGAGGGAGAAAAGAACGGTGACCCCTGATAAGAGCACTGTATACACCTTCGCTACGACTATCACCAGTTTCCGTAGGAGCGATCAACTTTCTACCCCTTTTTCGATTTTTGAGCTTAAAAAGGGGGTATCCGTGGAATCAGTCAACGATAGAATATTTGACACAATTTTGTATGAACAGATCTACGCAGACTGTGTGAACTGTAAAATGCGGATTGGGGATACTAATCGGTGGGAAATTTGCATAAAGAAGTATACGTTCTATATATCTCAGGAAGCATATTTGTGAACAATTTAATAAATTTAATAAATTTACAATTTAACTTCATTGTTTCCTAGAGAAGCGTGAGTATACAATTCTACGTAATATATTGTACAATTTTAATAGATCAGAGAGTAATCACAGGGAGCAATTTGACAAGTTACCCATTTAAAAAGAATATTTTTCTAACTACATTTCTAGCTACATTTCTAAGGTGAAACTAGACAAAAATTTCCTATAACTTTTCTTCGTTTCCCACGATTTCCCCTCGAACGCGCGCAGCTTCGTTCACTTCCTCCATGAACGCTTCGAACTAGAACGAACATAAAGATTCTTTCTTCCTTAAAAATGTCGGCGTTTCTACAATTCTCCCTTCTATCCCGTTCGCGGCAGCAACAAACAAAGGTTCGTCGTTTACCACACGAAACCGCCCTACTAATTAACCAGTTTCCACTTTTCCCGTTCGAGGATTCTCCTGTTGGAAAATTTTTCGCGAACAACCGACCCCGTTTACCCCGACAACAATCGGTACAAGAACACGGGGACAACAAGCGAAGTTGAATTCCTTCCTCTCGTAGGATCGACGCGTTTATACGAGCGGCTCGGGGATAAAAAGCGAGTAAAAAAACCGGGAACCAACAAAGGAGTCCGCCGCGTTCGCTTTTTCCCTTTCTACGGCGAGTCCAGGAAACGTCGCTATCGCGGTGCAATTTTCAGCCGGAACAATTTCCCTCCGGAGGGAAACGCGAGATGGCTAATTAAAGGATGCACCGCGAGGGAGAGGGCGGGCTTTTTAAAATTAAACTTCCCACCGGGGTCGAGATACGGCGAAGACGTAACGTCGAAGGGAAGCTGCTCGCGGCGGCCGCGTAATTGCGACGTCGGCTCGTTGTTCGTAGTTGGCGTTAAACAACACAACCCGGTTGCTTCTGTCACCGTTTCCAGGCGATAAAAGCGCAAACACCTTGGTGGCGGTAACGCGATAACGCGACGAGGAACCCCGGGAACCGAAGGCCTCGTTCCGCATGGCGGAGCAATCGCGTCGATGACGGTTCAGTTTGCTCGGTTGGAGAACGTACGACTGCGAGATATTAGCGGGATGGCGAAGGAACATGATGGAAGCGAGAAGGAAACGGTGGCGGATTTTGGGGACGTTAAAGGGATACAGTGGCTCCAAAAGGTATTCGTACCCTGTATTAGAAGGAAATTCATCCACTTCTGAGATTCTGATTTCAATGAAACTTTATGCGTGTACAGAGCATGGTGTGTGCTGCGTTGAGCAATTTTTTTGGCGGCAAAATATCTTTTAAGGGGGCTGATAACCAATCTCAAAGTTTCAGCGATTTTTCACGCTTTGAATACAAGCTTTTCTGTGTTCCTTTTTTTATGACAGGGCGATAGAGTATTAAAAATTAAACATTTTCTATTTGAAAGATTTTGCTTCATCAAGTACCATTACAAAGTTATCTTTAAAAAATGAGAGAAAACTCAGAAACTTCAACGCTGGTTTCACCCCTTTAAATTGGCATTTAGATGAAAGGAAGGGATTAATTTATGCGTATACTATTACGATCTACATACCCACAAAGTTTTATCAAATACTTTTATCAAACTCAGAATTTCAGGGTTAAACGAATTTATTTGTGACATAGTGTACGAATACTTTTTAGTTACTGTAAATGTACTAATATGTATTCATCGTATAAACTTTATTACAATACCATTAGTATCGCGTGACTGTTTTTCGCTACGAGGCTCAAGCAAAGAATGCTGGCCGAAATTTCGTTTTGCCGACTTAACTCCTCGTTGTCCTTCAAGCTTAGGGGGAATCAGAGAGGGAGGAAAAGGTTTTTTCGAGTTGCATCGGGCCTCGAACTATATCTAATTCGTTTACTGCACCCGGTGACCGAACGCTCGGATAAAGGTACCTTTTTCCTTCACTTCGTAATTCTTCTGTGTGTTGTACGCCACAGGAGTTTTGCCTTTCTGGGTGACGCGGTCTGTGAATTACTAGTACGCTTTTTCGTTTTTCTTCGTTTTGCTTCCTTTTTGCTTCCTTTTGCTTCTACTTGTGGGCTAAGGTCAAGCGTCTTTTAAGGGTTTGGAAAATAGGAAGTGGGCCATTGTAAGGTGGAGGGAAAATGAAGGGGAAGGGAATTTACTAGTAGAAGGGTGGGATATGCGATGGTCAGACCCAGACCCAGACCTCGTGGTAATAAACCAGAGCCGGTTTTCATAATACATACAAATAATTATCGGCCCCTAACGCATCCAACGCTAACACTCGCAGCTTGAAGAGCGAAAGTCTTTCGAACACCAGTTCTTCGAATATTGCAACTCGCAGTTGCACCAATTTACATTGCAAACTCATTGCAATAACTCAAACCAGACTAACAGATGCATACAGCATAACCGTTTCACTTATTCGCAAACCTTCATCCCATGCACTGGGATCTACTTTCGCCAAGCAATCTCCTCCCTTTGAATGTTGTACACGCCACGAATTCCCGCACGCGATCTTGTTCCCTTCGTTCAAGACCCACCAAAATTTTGCACGCCCGCATAAATCTACCGATCTACCGATCCTGTCGGAAAAAATCCGCGGAACAATCGCGTATCAGAGGAGCAACGGCACAATGGCCGCGTATAAATCCGGTTTACGTACGATCCGTTTCTTATCGCGGCCTTAAAACTTCTCCTCGCGCCGGGCTAATTATCATTAATTAGAAAAGTTGCGGCTAGCTCTGCTCCGGTAATAAGAAGAACAAAAACGGGGGTAGGAGGAAGCGAGACGGAAGAAGAAGAAGAAGAAGAACAAGAAGAAGCGGGTTAGGTTCGCTTTTCGCGTGGCCTTAAAACTTTCGCGGCGAGAGGGCGCGTGATAAATTTCATTGTGAAACAATAATTGCGAACGCCAGCGGAGATAGCCGACCGGGCTTCGCCTCTGTCGGCGGACGAATGCAATTTGTATTGCTTGGTAACTGGTGGTGAAAAAAAAAAAGAAAGAAAGAGGAAGAGGAGAAACGAAAGAATGGGAGGAAGAGAAAAGGAGGAAAAAGAAGAGGAAGAAAGAGGCGATGCGCATTTACATCGCGGTTTCTTTTCGGTGCTGTTCCGCGAACGATAAACACGGCCGTGATTAACGATGCTAAATATGCTTCTGCTTTTTCGTGTTTACCGTGGATTTAATTCTCTCGCTTAATATCCCCTGTGAAAACGCTGGCCGACGGGGGCCACGCTTTCCTTCGCTCTTCCTGCGCTCGTGCGTAGCGCGCTTCCTGCCTCGGTGGTTTGCGGATTGTTGCGGGGTTTAACTCTCCTGGTCGGTGCAATCTTTTGCTTCGTTATTTTTATTTTTATTTTTTTTTCTGTTGATACGTCTTTGCCAAGAAACTGGTTCACGAAGGTGGTCGTTGAACAATCAACTGGGTTTCTTTGGATTTACACCGATATCATTGTTACCGTCACATCTTGCCCGGAGGACTTGCATTTTCGTTAAATTTGATGTTTGAAAGGAAGTTTCTTTCTTTTCCGTGTATAAGGATACTTTAATTTTGTTGTACGCCTTCCTGCATGTACTTTGCTTGTTTAGAATGAGATACACTTGCATTGATTCACGTAAGGGATACATGCGCGTAAATAAAAGATAGATATGTATCTGTATAAACATTTGCAATGAATATTTATAAAATAGTAGTTCTTTATTCCGGTGAGAAATAAAATTAATATTTATTATTAGCAGATTAGATAACTAATGCTATGATACTAGAATATACCTAATAGTATATAATAATAAAAAAGCAAGCATAATTTATGTATCACGGAAGAAAATTGAAATTTTACACGATTATTTTACTTTTATTAATTACTTGTTGATGTTACAGTACCTCGAACTTTCTAAAATATTATTGCACATTTCGTGCTATCGACGTGAAATCGAAGCACATAAAATATAATCAGCAGGAGAGAAGAATTGCACGCGTTCGAACGCAGACGAAATCCATGGAAAAAAGATAAACTGCTTTATATGCAACGCACGCGATGCAATCTGCACTATCTGTAATCGCATACAGATTGAGTGATTTGCAAACTGAAAGCCCGAATATTTTCCGAATGATCAATTTCTGGCCGCGTACGCGTTTAGGTTCGCCATAGAAAATACAATCTCTCAGATTTACCATTTTACGCGGCAGAGATTTCGGAAATAAAGTGAAATAAAATCCGCGATCTTTCGGATCGAGGGCAATATCGTGATCTTGTGTATTGTATCGTGTTGCGTTCGCGTTCTGTAACGATAAACGGGAAGAGGAATGCGAAAAAAAAAACGAACGAAAGGCGAAATAAAAATAAATATCGTAATTCGTCGCCGTGGTTTCAGTTGCGAATGAACCTGACGCGCGAATGAAACTGACACGAAATCGCGTACGCGAAACGAATACCGTCAACAGTTCGCCGTCGGGGAAAAAACGAGCTATCAAAATATAGAAATGCTCGTGTTACTATCAAGGAAAACATTTCCGCGCGATGTACGCTATAGGAAAGATAGAAAACAAAAAAAAAAAACAAAAAATAAGAGAAACAGTATGGCGAAGTGTATAGTTCGAGCGGGATGTTCCAGATGTAGGTACGCGACGCAATCGCTACGGTCTTTTTTTCATACACGGGTTGAAATAAAATAAATTTTGGGCTTTTCCACGGTAAAATAGCTTTTGTTGGTCGACTGAAGTACTTACAGAATTTTATTTCATTTTATACGAATTTTCGGGTTCGAGCAAATTTCTATTCAACCCTGATGGAGTTGTTTAAATTTCGAAACGTTTACTTTTTGGCTTATTTTTGGTACCTATGTAAAGTCGAAAAGGTACATACAATAGGATAATAATTGGGATGCTTTGTCTGTAACATAACCATTTGTTATCCGCATTATTTTAAATTTTATTTGGCCACAATTTGACGGGTTTCAGACTTCATAAGCAAAATTTACAAAAACAATTACTATTATTCCATAGCAATTTTTGCTCATTTTTATTGATGGAACGATACAAATATATCTAAATCTATTTCCCTCTCAGTTCTGGAATTTCAAATTCTGTTTCATGTAAATCTTATCCCTTAGTACATGTATATTGAAAATAGATATACAAGAAATGTCCGTAAACTTAGTGTTAAAAATTACCACCGCGTTAGATCATCATTCAAATGAGCTGTAATAATTATCCCTCCAAAATAATAGATTTATAAAAAAAAGCCTATTTGGATCACTATCGTGTAACTCGCTAAAAGCACGAAATTCCAATTCGACCAAACAGCCCGGCTAAATCAGCCGAAACTGAAACAAATAAACAGCCGGGCAAAAACGCATCTTCTATTCACCGGCTGATTGAACTATCAACTACCGACACTGCCAACAAATTTTCGGAATCCCTCTCGCCCGGAAAGCTCTGCAAATTTCGACCGTCCCTGTTTCCGCTCGAAAGAGAGAGAGAGGGAGAGGGAAAAGAAAAAGAGAAAATAGAAAAATTCGTTTTCGAAACGCGTTCCAACCAGAGAGCTGTAACAGATTCACTCCGCGTCAGGGTTGCTGTGTTTTCTAATACGGCCAAAATCAGTAAACGAGCAACGCAAAATTACACTAACGGTCAAAAGTTTGGAAGCATTACGCGCTACAAGCACTGCGAGGATTTAACACTAGAACTACCGACAATTAAAGTGTACTTATTTGCATGGAAGAAATCAAATTGAAAATTACATGAGAAACTATCGAATATATAAAAAACAAATCTTCATTTATACCTTCTGCAGAAAATTATAATAAATATTAGCAGCTTTATCACATTGAATATATAAAGGTGCTATGAGTAATCACCAACTGGTCATTTTGACTGGTTTGGTAGTTCTAGTGTTAAAGAAAGAATTAATTATTATGTTAGGTTCGGGGCACGAGTCCGGCTTGACAATTTAGCAAAATAATATTTGAACATTTATTAAGAAGTAATAAGAAAATTTAATTAATGCAATGGAAGAATACATTACACATTACGTGACTGATCGGATACACTCCGAATATGAATACGAATATGAGTAATAAGAAGAACAAAAGAGAGAGGAACTGAAAAATAAAAGATCTAATACCATCTTAAAAACATTAAATTGCTCTAGGAACACGTGGATCTAACATACTATTTATTTATTTATTTAATCTTTGCCGATTGGCTTAGGATACTTCCAGTTTACAATTTTACAATTTTACATTTTATAACCCATCTTATCTTCTACATTTCTAATTTCACTCTCTGTCTCCTATTTGCTACCCTATTTGACACTAATTGCGCCTTTAAAACAAAAAAAACTATTTCTTAATCATTTAACTCACTTTTCTTAATTTAATTTTATTCTTATATCTAACTTAGCCTATTCCGTTTGATACTTCTGTTCTTTGGTCTGTATTAGTCTTAAATCGGAATGATGTTTGCAGAAGTACGTAAAATTGTCGTCGGTATCTACGTGCGTCGTAAGTTTTCACCAGTTTATCAAGAAATTAGCGAGAGATTTGACGGAGACGTAAATCGAAAAGTGTTTCCAAACTTTTAAACGGTACTCCGTGCACGTACCGTCCCGTTTGCGTGGTCGCGGATAAGAGAACAACGATTCGGCGCAGCTTTTGTAAACAACATTGCAATTATCCAAGCTGAAACCGGAAAATTTGAATGGCCGGTAGGTAGGTAGGTATTCGGGCTACGGCCTCATAAATCTCCCGATAAAACGATAATTATTCCAAAAGGGAGACACAGCCGGAGCAGAGGGGCGAAGGGGAAGGGGGGACGCGAGGGCTGCGAGAGACAGGGACCATCTTCTCTGGTAATTTCTGCCGCCAACTACGAAAAGTCGGCTACAAATTACGCGGCGGGCCCACCCGCCAGCCCCGCCTGCTTTGTTTCGCGACGATCAAAGCGACAACACCGGTCCGCGTGATAACGTATCATTAATAATCGCTCGGGAGAGCCTGGCTTTCCCCCAGGAAATTCAACTATGTGGCCCTTTAAATTTGTATACAACCGGGGAAACGGTTGTGCGTGCTCAGCTACGTTCACGCGACGATGTACGGTCGAATGGCAGTGATGCGTTTTGCGAAAGTTGAAAATTGTTTCGTGCAACTGTTCTTTTTTTTGTTTGTTTGTTTGTTAACACTAGATTGCCGGAATGAGTCAATTTGACTCACTTATAGATTGTCGAGTGCATGCATTTTCTGCTTTTCCAAAGTACAATTTTTAATTTCAACGCTCTGCATTGGGAATTTTTTGATTGACGGGGGTCACCTTTCGAGCGCAAAGGGTTAACACTTAGCCGATCGAATGAGGAGATCTCCCATTTTTTCCTCGACAAAGCAGTGCCATTAATTCTATTTTCTTTTGTTATTAGTTGGTCCTGAGCTGATGTTGAATTTATTAAAAATTGTATTTTGGAAAATTTATGAACAGTACTAGTTCAAGACTAACTAATAACAAAAGCAAATAAAATCAATTGCAGTGCTCTGTTGAGGACAAAATGGGAGATCTCCCTGTTCGGTCGGCTAAGTGTTAAGTATCATGTGAAAGGAATAGGACGTTTATGATAAATGTAATACAAAAATCAGCGGAAAATATATTTTAAAAACGTCAATTTTTACCCGACACCCGGGAATCTAGCGTTAAGTAAACACGTATGCGGTTCGAATAAAATTCTTTTCACACGAAGACACCTGTATCGTGATACGCGTGTTAATGGATAATTGTTGAAGGTATCTGCGAGGCGAATCGAATAATAGAATGCCATGCATTAAGCATTTTCTAGACTGCTATCAACGAAGGAAAATTTGAATAAAGGCGGCGAAGTTCAGCCAGGGGTGGTAACGAGGAGACGATTAATGTTATAGAAAAAGGATAAAAATGTATGTAACATTAAAGGGGTCGGACGTGGTGTTTTATTCATCCCTTGTTATCTTAATTTCAATAGGTGTTAGTGGATAATTGTTCAAAGCATCTGCGAGACGAACCGACACATAGAATGCCATCATTAAGCATGTTTTAGACTACTGTCAACGAGAAAAATTAGAATAAAAGCGACAGAGTTCGGTCAGGGGTTGTAACGAGGATGCGATCGATTATATAAAAGAAAAACAGAAATAAATATACCGTTCATGGGGTGGGTAATTCTAATTTTAATACGCGTATCCACGAATATCGACCTTGCATGTAATTTAAACGCTAACCATGCCGACAACTTATAAACACGGATTATTATCAATTTAATATAACAAACAATGCATAAATGATCTAAATAATGATAAACAATTGTATATTTTCCCTTCGATTTTCAAATGTAGAACTTCAAATAAAATTTCAAGACTGGTTATTTAATTAGACGTGGTATGATTAGCGTTGATGCCTGATATAGACGACCGACATTTTGTCGCACGATTGTACATCTGTGTTTGTTATTTTTAATGAGAAAAACAAGAAAGAACAAATATGATGGTGTGTCAAAAATCGCTCGTCTGTATCTTCGTGAAAAGAGTCTTACGATGAAGTTGAATCGGATTTTTGTGGAAGATTCGTGGTAATCAAATTTGGGAAAGACATTGAAAAGATGTTAGTTGGAAAGTCTAAATTTCTGTGCTGTTTCAAAGGTAACGATGATAAATTATAGAGAAAAAATTGCGGATACTTTATTGAACGAGGAAATAGTTATTTTATAATACGAAGCTTCTGCAAATTAGAATTCAACGAAAAAAGATCATAGGGTGCTGAAACTGTTTACGGTGAATTGCAAAAATTATGCTGAAAGGGTGTTCGATAAAATATTACGTAATATTAAATTTAATCGATATTTGATACTAAACGTTTTTATTAAACTGATTGTTACGGAACAAGGAATATATTTAGCGAGTAAAATTAATTAATTTCGCGTTATTTGCTCCATGCAACACGGGATGTAACATTTTAGCTGTTAATTTGTGTTATTACGCTTCACATTGTGCTCCATTTTCTCTCGTTTGATTGCGTTTGTTCAAAACACTGTGCAGGAAGTGCTTGCTGAAAACGTTTTATTAAATTTGACGTAAAGTCGAAATTAGCTTCTTTTCACGAATAGATTTATTACATAGCAGATGTATCATTCCGTTTAATGTCCTCGATTTTGCCTTTTGAAAGCGTTAAATGGAAACGAGTAATATCGAATACTATATAATTATTTCACTAACATCTTATGAGGTTTTCATTAAGTTGTAAAAGATAATTAAACTAAAAACTAAATAACTTCGTTTACTCTTAAAAATAGAAGAAAAAAAAAGAAAAAGAAATATGAATTAGTTAGTAGACAATTTAAAAATTTAAAAATTTAAAGATATTTTTACAAAAGTAAAATTCTCTTCGAGTGTAGTTTAAAATTATAAAAATAAACATTAATAATATTCGTAATTTTAAACACGAAATAATTTTAAAAATCTATGTTTTCCTATTTTATATAATTCCTAAGCTAACAATATGAAAACGTATTTATCGGGATTATTATAAAATTCAAGGGCCATTAACTTTCTACCTTTCACTTTATAAGTAGGATTAAAATGCTGTGCTAATATACAGTGGTGGAGGTAAAATATAAAATGGTCCCGCATTACCATCCGCGCAAGTATATTTTATGCTTCACATTGCGCACATCCCCCGTGACGTGTATTATAAGTTATGCACTTTATACCGTTGCATATGTATGCGTGTGATCTTTACACACAGTGTTACGCAGTAACTATTACCATTTTAATATCTCCGAGAGTTGGAGAAAAGTTTGATGGCGGTAGCAAGGAATAGTACATCGATATACGGTACTTTATGAATTACATTTCTCTTACGATGATTATTCTTCATCTCTGTTTCATATTTATCCTCTTAGCAATCTTTACTTCGTCGACTTTCACGTGGATATTGCAAATTATCAACGAAAATTTATTAAACAAACTCGTGTCTTTCGTATCAGGTTACTTCACATTTATTTGTGAAAAGTAAAATGAAATATAAAAATGTGTGCGGAAATTCGAAGGGATTACGCGGTTGCGTTAATTCTAAGAAAAGTTAGATAACCAACGGAGGAATATTGTTCAATTTAATGTTTTATAAGTCAAGAAAGTTGGTGTTATTAACAATTAATTTATTTCACATCGACACCTAATACCAAAGTTCGAGTTTTGTTAAACAGGACTCCTTATAAGAGGAAATTCTAAAGCTTTTGCAGGAAGGTGTACAATTATTAACACTAGATTTACAGGATCCGTCAATCTGACAGATTTTGGATTTCTCAAGCAAGATTTGCAAAAACAATTACTATTATTCTTAGCAATTTCTGTTGATTTTATTGATGGAATGATACAAGTGTATACCCTAATCTATTTTCCTCTCATCACTGCAATTTAAAATTCTGCATGATGTATACCTATTTCTTAACCAGTTAAGTGTGTTTGACGACTATATCCGTCATACGTAAAATTTTGTTACAATTTCATATTTAAATTGTAATTTTACTAAATTAATTAATCAAACTAAATTGTACTAAATAAAATTCTATTGAACTAAATACTAAATTTAATTTAATTGTACTAAATTATATTAAAATGTTTAGAGGTCAACACGAAATAAAAAAAGAAAATGAAAATTATAAATGATTTGAGTTGGATTTATAACTATATTCGTCATCGCCTGATTATCGCGACACACACTGAGGGGGGGGGGGGTGCTTTGTAAAGAGGTCGCCACACTTAACTGGTTAATATATGTATGTTACAATTAAATACACAAGAAACATCCGTAAATCTAGTGTTAGAAACCCGACTAAAACGTTCGGATATTTGCACATGTTATTTCTTACTACCGCCGCGATCCATTTCTCGCAAAATTCCAATATTTCACATAAAACTTACCAATTCTTCCCGCATAATCTCTCCTCCATCGTGCGAGCACCTCCACGATTAATCACAAGGCCGAAACAACAGGCGTCGCAGGAACGAGGACGATGTATGCGTTCTGGACGGTGCAATCGCAGATTATGATACGCCGGCAGTCCGTGGAGGCGGCGTTTGTTTTCCCGCGTGATAAATTTCCGCGGAAAAACAATAATTATGGAACATGCCCGGAGACAGATACAACCGTTCCAAAGCTCGCTGAACGTCCTCGCGCACAGGAAGCCGCACCACGCGACCCGATTCCGGTTTGCGTTGAACACGGACTAACACTGATTCCACGCTAACCAAAACTGTTCGCGAAGCGTTCGTCAACCAAAGCAGCAAGCTTTTCACACTGAATTCGAACGAACACATTTTTGTCTTTTAACCCTTTGCAGTCGGCTGTCCCCTCTCATGGGACATCGTTATCCTAGCATATGCTGGTTTCGCAAATTTTCAGACGTTAGTTCAGACCCGGAGGTTAAATAGTCATATATGTAAATTTTAATCTACGACTTAACTAAACTAAATGAAGTTTAATGTACGTGAATCATAGTAAATATTTCGAATTTTTAAATTTTTGAAGTTAGTATCATTGAACGACTAACGGTCACCTCTCGAGTGTAAAGGGTTAAATTAGTTATTTTGTGTAACCTCTTGTCAATCTCTTGGATTATTAGCGAGAACAGAGAGGGGGTGGTTTATAGATCGCTGTAGTGCATGGTTTTAGACATCGTAACACTCTCGATATTGTTCTTCTGTCCTTTAAGTTATCTTTCAGAGTAGGTTTACACGTTAAGTTGATTTCTCGAGGGTAGGTACACTTAGCATTGCAAAACGAGGTGGTCCAACGTTAAACACCTTTCATCGTTTAGTATTCACAGACAATTCGCTGCTCGGACGCGCTTTGAGTTCGCGAACCGGCTCTTTTGCTGGATCCATACTACTGTGCGAGAAAAGCTTTGCGGGATCTGTTAATTGCAACGATCTATGTTTGTTGTTCGTTTACTTTCACAAACACAGCCGAACAATGTTCAAAGTGTCCGCTGTTGACGAACAACCGTGAAAACCGTGCGTTTAATCCTGGTCGTGCGTCTGTTCGCTAACAGTTATACGAGCAGCTTGTCGATAACAGTGGCACGCAAAACCGACACGTAAAACTGTGTTTCTCTTGCGTTTCGCTTCTTCGTCTTCCATTGTTATTCACTGTTCGTCTGATCAAAGCGAAGATGCTGCGGGGCAAGCTTGTTTACGTCCGTCGAGGGAGCCGGCGTTTCGCTTGGAAACACGAGCTACACGCTGAACGACGCGCTGCCTCGACCTCGAAGCCCTCGCATCGGGAAGCACGAAAAGCTCCGAGGAACTGTCGAACGTCTGACTTTGTCCCGAGGCCGAACAGACATCCGGTTGCGCGTCACGGGCTGATTTGATTAAACGTGATTGCCGGTCGGGCGCGAGGCGACTGCTTCGTCGTCCCTCGAATAACGTACTGCGGTCGAACTTGTTTGGGTCCTTCGCCACGCGGCTACACGTTGCTCGCTTTCGACTGAGAATTTTAACGCCGTGACAACCTTTCGACTTTTGCGAGGCTAATCGGTTGAATGTCGCGTCGGCTGAGTTGAACTATATCCGAATGTTTACATACAGTGGTTCCAAGAAGTATTCGTACACTGTATTATAATGCCGCGTCCACACTGCTGTTCGCGAACAGCTCGCGAACAGTTCTCTTCTATGTGGTCTCTCCTTCTATCAGTTTCTCTCGCGATGCGAATAGTTAGTCGCCATTGCATACGCAACGATACATCGTCTTTCGGCACTAAAAGGGTTAAATCGTACAAAGACAATACACACACTCCGGAAAGAAGAAGCATTACAAGATTTAACAGCAAAATACAGAGGAATTTATAAAATGACTCATGATGCTTCCGAAGAAGTCAAGCTGTTTACCGAATTCAGTTGCCGTCCTAGTCGCTCTTATGATGATTAATTCGGATAATGAAGCTTCATTTTGTTTTGTTATAATATACATTTACAAGTGTAACTTTGAGAACCTAATTATACTCCATTTTTCAAATCTTCCATTTTATTATCTCGAAGATATATACACAGTGGCTCCAAAAAGTATTCGTACACTATATTATAAGGAAATTCATCTACTCCTGAAATTCTGATTTCAATGAAACTTTATGTGTGTACAGAGCATGGGGTGTCCTACGTGGAGCAATTTTTTTGGCGGCAAAATATCTTTTAAGGGGGCTGATAACGAATTTCAAAGTTTCAGCGATTTTTCACGCTTTGAATACAAGCTTTTCTGTGTTCTTTTTTTTATGGCAGGGCGATAGAGTATTAAAAATTAAACATTTTCTATTTGAAAGGTTTTGCTTCATCAAGTACCATTACAAAGTTATCTTTGAAAAATGAGAGAAAACTCAGAAACTTTAACGCTGGTTTCACTCCTTTAAAATGGCATTTAGATGAAAAGAAGAGATTAATTCATACGTACACTATTACGATCTACATACCCACAAAGTTTTATTAAATACTTCTATTAGACTCAAAATTTCAGGGTTAAACGAATTTATTTGTGACGCAGTGTACGAAAACTTTTTGGAGCCACTGTACGTCGAGATATGCGAAGCGTGTGACGTTATTTACTTTGTAATTTTGTGATTTTGTAATGTAAAAAATAGTATATGTATATGTATTATGTAAGAATAAAAGAATTTTTTATTGAACAAATATAAATTGCAGTTATTTAATTAGTCCTGTAAAATAGAATAATCCTGCCTTCGTATTATAATTATTTAAACTTAAGTTTTGATAAAATATATGTAATTATGCATCCAATTTCACGTTTATTTAACATTTATTATTATTAATAATAACAGAAAAAGAAATGGAACGTTTTTGTTTTTCACAACGAAATTAAATCCGTTTGCCTTTAAAGTAAAAATTTCATCATAGCTAGTAATAAGCGATGGAGCAATAAATAAATAAATTAAAAACAGAAAAAAATAATTTGACATGGGATTTAGAAATAATGCTCGTAGCCAAATCGCAGCCACTCGACAATTTGAATAGCACGTTCTCCAAATAGCCGCGAGTCACCTATCGCTCGTGGTGATTTAATAAAACCAATCAATCAGCTCGTCCTTTGCGCGCCATTTCTGCCTCCAAGCAGTTCGAGCCTCAATTTCCTTTGCACGCGATTAACACGTGCATTCAACTATAATCGAACAATTTATTCAACGCCTCTTCGATAAACGTCTTTCTCGTCTGAAAAGCATGGCTGCGTTTCTGTGTCCGTATTTTTTATTGTTATTCAATTCTCTAACCGTGATATTTCACGTTGAAAAAAAATCGTTCGTCATCGCTAGGGCTAATCAAACGAAGGCGTGAATTTTAATAACGATCAAACTCGGGAATTCATGCAGCGCGTCGCGCGAGTCTGATTCCGCTCTCAAAATTACGGAAACCAGCCGGAGAATTATAGAAGCGAGGTAGGAACGGCCCCGGGTACAATTGCAAAAGCCGAGGACCGAGCGGAATTGTCGGTCCTTTGTTAAACGCTAGGGGAGGTGTAATAAGCACAATGAAGTAGAATCAAGTATTATGTCATCTAATGCGTCTAATTAAATTCCTGGCGGGGCTGCGCGACGGCGGCGGAGAGGCCTGGTTTAATTGCAAAATATAATTCAAATAGCACTTAATATACCTCCTTTGCCGCTTTACGCACCCCCGTACCCAACGTCCGAGTAATTATACACCCTTTAGTCCCGGGGAAATTATAATCTCTCGATAAACCGCGGTAATTCTCTGTCTCGGAATTTCAACTAGCTAATTTTCTTATTTTCCCTTCTCTCTCTTTCTCTTTCTCTCTCTCTCTCTCTCTTCGTTCTGTTCTCTGTTCCCTGACACAGATAAAGTTGATAAAATTAAGAATTAGCGACCGTTTTACAGGATCCCTTTAAAGGATATATCTGGCTGGAATACTGTTGAGTTGATATTAATTGTGTTGGAAATTGAATACAGAAATACTACGAAGCAAAAATTAACCATAAACCAGCTTTCTCTTAACGTACTTTCTCAAGGGCTTCTTCCAAGAAGCTAAGCCACATCTGGCATTTTAGAAAGTTCGAAAACAGATCAATGATACAAAAAAATCGAGAAACAGAACAATGAGGCTGAAGGACTCGGACGGGGTTGTAAGAATTTCGACCACTGCGTTCTGCTAGTCTTGTGACAAAACTCGCTAGATGCGGTCAAAATTGCCCTTCCTCGTGCTATATAAAAGTATCGATAAATTATCAAAGTATTATTTCACAAATAAGAGTTCATTTCATGTAGCAATACAATACCCCATTCCCAATAAATTGAAACGATATATTCAATAAATTATTATTACAACGTGTTAATATGGTCGTTGTGTAACTAGTCGTTGATTCGTTTAGTTTTATAGAATCGATTCTTTTTCTGGACACTCCGAATATTACTTCGATATTCAGATCCTGTTACTAGCACTTCCTTTTAAATTAATCAAATTTTTTCGTTTTGTTCGAGTAGAATTAATTACTATCGTGCTTCTATACCATAGTCAAACAACAACGCGACACATTCTTTTTTTCTCATTGTAAAACTCGCCTATTAAACTTTTAATAAAAACGTAGGATAAAGTTCAAAGCAACTGGGTCACACACGGAGAAAGTTCTATATCCAATTATATTTTGCAACGGAATTCTATTTTCCATGAAACCTCGATCTACCGTTATTCCCTCGCCCCCGACCTCGGACATCATCCCTCAAAAATCCTCAAACAAACCAGCATCGATGCACGACGAGTCGCTTTTCCCAACAGCATCATCCCGCACCAATGGCGACCCTCCCTCTTTCATTTGTTCGTCCAAATTGTTCGCACGCATGCTCCCACTAAAAACAAATCGGTAACACACGCACGCACGCACACACACAAAGAGAGAAAGAGAGATAGAGAAACAAGAAAAGAGGGACGGAGAGATAAGAGAGAGAGAGAGAAAAGAGAAAGAGATGGAAGAGAGAGAGAAGAGGGAGAGAAAAGAGAGAGGGAGAGAGAAAAGAGAGAGAGGGAAAGAAGGAAAGAGAGAGAGAGAGAAAAGAGAGGGATGGAAAGAGAAGAGGGAGGGAGCGAGCGAAAGGAGAGAGAGGGAAAGAGAAGAGAAAGAGGGAAAGAAGGAAAGAGAGAGAGAAAAAAGAGAGGGATGGAAAGAGAAGAGGGAGGGAGGGAGCGAAAAGAGAGAGAGGGAAAGAGAAGAGAAAGGGGGGGAGAGACAAGAGAAAGAGAGGGAGAGAGAAGAAAGAGAGAAAAGAGAAAGAGAGAGAAGAGAGAAAAGGGAAAGAGAAGAGAGAGAGGGACATGCACACATATACGCACGTACACCGGTCCCCTCGCCTGGCTAATTAATCGAATTAATCAGGAAGCGTGCACGAGATGGGGCTCGCGTTAAATCCCGGAGCGGGGCATAATCGCGCGGCAACAAAGTTGGAAAAGTTCCGTGTGGGACACGATAAATTCAGCCACGTTGAAACAATAATCGTCCACAGGGCGAACAGCCCGCGGGCTACCTCTGTTTTCGGTCATAATTCGCGGGCAGCGCGGAAAACTCGAGCGTTCGTCGTCGCCAGGCATTGTTTAGCCGACGACGACGACCAAAGGCGGCGAGGCTGCTGGCAAAACCGTGCACCACCGCCAGCTAGCTTATTGTTAATAACCGGCTACAGGATCGAGGATGCGGCGTGTCAAATTAGCCCACAAAGGGAAAGAACAATATCGCGACGCACAATGGGCACGCGAGCTCAAGAACGGGTGAACGGAGGAGCCCTTCCGAGTTTGGGAAGCAACACACTGTGCCAAGTTTCTGTGCGTTTCGGAAATTACTAGCCTCGGCGGGGTCAAAATTGTTGGAGCATGAATGGAATCTCTTGGCGTTATTGTTAGACGAGCTGCGATAGAACGTTATAAACTTCATGACAGCAGTTTTGTAGTTAATCAAAATAGGACCGTCTGTTCATGCGTTTTTCTTTTCTATTTTAGCCGTCGAATCCTGTATATTAGCAAAATGCATATTGTTGTGCATAATAACAACACAGATACGTAATGTAACAATATAAATACATATGTACATAGTAACAAAGTAAATACTTAATGTACCAATACAAATACATATGCGAAATATAACGATATAATTACTTTTAATGTTTTCAATGGTCTCTCCTACTGTTCTGATATTTTATCAATATTCTATTTAGATACATCACGGATCTCACTGAAACACCATTTAACACTATTCCTACCGACACTTCACGTATACCTATTCCTACCGCGACATTCCCACGTAAGACAGACTACAAATTTTTCTCAGAAATTAAACAATGAAAAAAGAAGTGAATATTGAAAAATGCATTATACGTATATTCGACGAAAAGTCTAAATTTTAAAAGCGATTCAATCACGTATCTATGAAATTTTAATCGAAATTTTAAAAACTGTCATTTGATCGGTTGTGGTAGGAATAGTGTTAATACAGTTTACGGCTAGTTTGACTGACTTAATGGAATTTTTATTAACGTCAATAGATTTAGTTGTTCTTTAACCCTTTCGCTTCGGTTGTCCAGTCCGCCGAAATACCGTCCCTGAATGGAAACACGCGCCAGAAATATGCACAGTGCGCACTTTTTTAAGTCTTAAATAAAAACTGTGCTGAATAAAACAATCGTTGCTCTAATGTAACAAGTATATTTGCATTTTTAATATGAAAAGGCTTATAAAATTATTGAAATACAAAATTATTAACACTTAGCCGACCGAATGGGGAGATCTTCCATTTTTTCCTTGACAAAGCAGTGCCATTGATTCTATTTACTTTTGTTATTAATTGGTCCTAAGCTGATGTTGAATTTATTAAAAATTGTATTTTGGAAAATTTATAAACAGTACTAGTTCAAGACTAACTAATAACAAAAGCAAATAGAATCAATTGCAGCGCTCTGTTGAGGACAAAATGGGAGATCTCCCCATTCGGTCGGCTAAGTGTTAATAATAACAATAATTTTAAGACTTTTTCAACATTATCGTCTTATGAAAGTATTCTTACTCACAAACTTTCCAGTCGATACCTTTTTGTATACATTACTGTACAATCCGATTAGTGAATATTATCGTTTCGGCCAATAATTAAAATTTTAGGTGTACAAGTTAATTTTAGTCTTTTTTTTGGCAGGTTCAGAGTTTATTTAAATTTTTATGTCCAAAAGTTAGTAGATGAAGCAATCTCCATCACTTTCTGCCCATCTTTCGGATAACGGCTACCTGATTTGAAGAAACTAGACTGTTTTACTTCGATGAACTCATCTAAAAGTGTTTGCCTCATCCTTGAATCGTCGCAGTTGTCCAAGTCATTTTTGATCCTGGAGATCGAAATTTTCTTCCCGGAACCTTTGGTATCAGTATTTGCAGATGGAATCAGATAATACAGCATTCTCACCAAGAGCATCGCAGATCATTTCTGTAGCTTCAACAGTGTTTCTTTTTTAACCAGTTAAGTGTGTTTGACGACTATATCCGTCATGGAGATATGGCAAAATTTTGTATCATGACGACTATATCCGTCATGCGTAAAATTCTGTTACAATTTGATATTTAAATTGTAATTTTGGCGAAAACTAAATTATATTCGTGAAGTTTAATATATTTAGAGGTCAACACGAAATAAAAAAAACAAATGAAAATTATAAATAATTTGAGTTGGATTTATAACTATATCCGTCATCGTCTGATTATCGCGACACACATTGGGGGGTATTTTGTAAAGAGGTCGCCACACTCAACTGGTTAAAGAAAGGAAAAATAAATAGATTAACACATTGACTGCCATGGGGGTCAACGGTGACCGGCACTCAACTTGACAGTGGCGCCATGGGGGTCACCAGTGACCGGCACGCTCAGATTGGTAGAAAAACATAATTTGAACAAATGTCAATAATTATCGATTTTTATTATTACCATCGTTAATGTAATGGTCTGAAGAAATTAATGAAGTATGAAACATCTAAAAATAGTAATACACTATAACTTATTTATAGTAGGTAATATTCCAATAGTATATGTAACGTATAATAGAAAATTCATGGTGGCGCGACAAGGAAACCCTGTAAAACTGGCGTGGCATTCAACCTATTAATAAGTAACGATAACGTTAAGTTGAAGAAAGATTTTAGAATTTGAATACCGTTTCGAATTTTTCCTCTGATCAATCTCTGGTTGATAAAAATAAGCAAATAACAATTAAAACAAAACCTCTCCAATTCTCGTCTCTCCGATAAAATCATCGAATCTCTCTCTCTTTAATTGCTTATAAAGCGAATAACAATTGAAACAAAACCTCTCCAATTCTTGCCCCTCCAATAAATCCATCGAATCTCTCTCGTCCGTACGATCACTGCACAAGTACGTGCGTACATCGATGCTGTTGTTCATTTTTCAATCTGGCCACGCTCGTTCCAGCAACCATAATTCCTTGACCGAGGATCGCGCCTATCTTCAGGCCGCCGTCCGCAATCGGCCGTGACGTAAACCATCCGACGACGACGATTCATTACGGGCCTGATAACTCCGCGATACGCGGGGGCCAAGATTAATTATTGTAATTCCGGGAATCACGACGTTTCGCTTCTTTTTTCCCGTCGCGGTCTCCGATCGTCGATACGACGCGCCAATGACTGCGGCACGCGGACGTTTCTCGAGTTTCGGTCGCTCAGAGCCGATAAACCTCGCTCGAAATACGCCTTTCGAGGTTCCCCTCGAAAACAAAGGCTGTTGATCGGTGTTTCTGATCGGGAAAACAAGGAAGGACACACGGTCGTGCGTTAACCCTTTGCGGTCGGCAGATTTTTCGGCTGAGACTACCAGCAAGTCGGGGCGAATTTAGCTTTTCGGTGTCATTATTCCCTAAGCGATTCAAGATGGGGATAGATTTACATTTAAAAGCACACACTATGTTGATGTTAATTTGTAATGTTTAATAGGGCTTAAACTGCATAAAAACAGAAAGAGTTAGCTTTTTGGCATTGTCTCGTCTTCCGCTGTACGGCAAGACTTGTTTGGGAAAGATAGCGCACCGATGTCCTTTTCGGACTTCAGATAAACGCCCGGTTACCATGGCTGAACGGCAATGGTTTTCATATAAAATCAAAGCCTCAAACCGTTAATATCGCCAACAAATCTACCTTGAAATCCTGAACAATTGGAATGTTTATTTCTTACTAATCTTTGAAATTCAATTTATAATTTATTATATGTTTATTTATTTATAAATTGATTTCTATTTACTTATTTCTCGATGGCAAAATAATGCGTGAGACGTCTGAAATGGCTAGCATTCTGTTAATCTAATTGTAAGTTTTTCTGGATTGCTCTTTCGAGATGTGATCATGCCGCCAAAGCGGCGACACCGATTTCTACGACAGTTTTGAAATGCCGCCATAGCGGCGGCACCGACCGCAAAGGGTTAATCCTTTCGCTGCTACGGGCGACTATAGTCGCCTTCTATAAGATGCCACTGACAAGGGAACACCGCGAACTGTCATTCACGGATTCGAATGAAACTTTGTGGGATTATAGAGTGATCCAAGACAAGAATAACGGTATGCTTCATTTGGGCCCAATCGACCTTTAACCCTTTCGCTTCGGTTGTCCAGTCCGCCGAAATACCATCACTGAACGGAAGCGTGCAACAGAAATATGCACAGTGTGGGCGTGGTTTCTATAAATACGTTTTTCAAAGTCTTAAATAAAACTGTGCTGAATAAAAGAATCATTGCTCCAATTTAACAAGTATATTTACAATTTTTAATATGAAAAGACGTACAAAATTATTAAAATACAAAGTACATTTGGATGCCGCTTATAAGCGGCGCTCGAAGCGAAAGGGTTAAGGGTGTGAAAATTAACCCCAAAGTGAAATCGGCACTTCCACTTTTCCGCGTATATCTCTTGAAGTACTAGAGATAGAGAAAAATGTTTTGGATAAAAGTTTAATGGTATAACAAGCGCTATAATTTTACCTTAAGAAAATCTTTTGAAAAATCTTCCTTGTTAAAAGAAAAAATTTTTTTCAGTTGCGATCTCGGTATATCTCGGCTAAAAACAAGGATTACATTGCTAACAACCTCAACGCACATACAAATACTTCAACGAACCAGTCGTGAAACAAAATTGCGAACCGCCAACGTAAAATTCAATAACAAAACGGAATTCCACTTCCACCAGCCTCTTTTCACTGCATTCCGTTACTTTATCAGATTCGAGCACCCGTCGCGCGCACACCACCGTTCACCTTTTTTCCAACCATTTTATTACCACAGTCCCTGGTCCCCCCCGTGTCCTTCAACAACGTTCGAGCACCACGAACGCGCTTTCTAAAACGAGTTTGATCCCTCCGAGCCAGCCAGCTAGACACCAGCGACGTGACTTCATTACGAGACCAACATCTTTCGTTCTATTTTCTCGAATAACATTCATCCTCCGTTGCAACCTTCCCCTCTTCCTCCCTTTTTTGCTCCCTACATCTATGCGATCGAGCCGAATCACGAAGCACAGGCAGGTCTCGATTAACGCGAGTTCAAATGGTATGATACTCGATTTAGTGCGAATCGGGAAACGATACTGGGTCGCGTTAACTGTTAGGGATCGATATTTATTATCAGTATCATAAAAAACCGGCTCTGGTTTATTACCACGAAGTCTGGGCCTGACCATCGTGTATCCCCTGGGTCAGAGACTAACCTATCAGTATTGTACAGTTTTTTTTTTCTTGCCATTTTCTGTATATATTCTATAATCAATGTATAAACAATTAAGTTTAGTTTAAGTTATATATAATGTAGCATTAAGTGCCTTGTACATGTTATACCCTTGTTCAGATTGTGCGTGCTCCGTGCAGGAGCCTTTGATCTTATTTTGCTGTATCTCCTTTGTTACCCTTTGTACGTTTTGGTTTATTGCACTTGTATATATTTATTTATTTGTTTGGCAATAAACGTATGTTACAAAAAAAAAACAAAAAAGACTAACCTATCTGGGTGACCACCCCCTTCTACCAGTGATTTCCCTTTCCCGAATTTTTCCCTCCAACTTACAGTTGTCAACTTCCCTCTCCCACTTTCTATTTTCCAAACCCTTAAAAAGGCGATCGACCTTCGCCTAAAAACCAGAAAAAGAAATAAAGAGAAGCAAGGCAAACGAAACGTATAATACTATTTTTCATTAAATCGCGCCATCCGGGACCAGAGTCAAGGTGATAATCAAGGAAGGGGCATCATCATACGAGCCGGAACAATACGTCACCTTAAAAATTAAGAAACTTTGTTGCAAATATTTGAACTGTTTGGGTAGTGCGAATTTGAATAACGCGATTGGTTCTTGGGATTTATTATTCACAGTAAAAAAACTTGCGGGCCCTGGGAACACGTTGCGCGAGCAGAGCGCCGGACGGATGACGAGATATCTCG
This sequence comes from Tetrapedia diversipes, assembly GCA_033822845.1. Taxonomy (NCBI): domain Eukaryota; kingdom Metazoa; phylum Arthropoda; class Insecta; order Hymenoptera; family Apidae; genus Tetrapedia; species Tetrapedia diversipes. The sequence goes on from JAOPTO010000816.1 coordinate 169,578, forward strand.
TCTTTTCTGTTTCAGCGTTGGAGACCGCTGACGAGATATCTCGTCTTGCATGTTTCGTCGTTTGGGGCCGATATCTTTCATATTGCGTCATAGGAAGTCGTTAACGAGACATCGTACAATTGCTACGTGATAGTCAAGGGCAGTTTTCGATAATTTGTATCGTGAATTAATTATTTGAAACCCTGAAAAACAAGAAAGAAAAATATTTCGAAAAACAAGAAATTTCACGACAAAATGTTGCAAAGTGTGCGAAATCAATGGAAAAAGAAGTGAAATTAGCTATGTTTGTACGCTTTGTGGTGTTTCGCTTTACTTGGTCACATGTTTTATTGAATATCATACTTTGAAAAATTGTTAGTTTGTACAAATTTTTACTTATTGAAATATATTAAAGAATCATTCACTTTTAACCCTTTCGCTTCGACTGACCAGTCCGCCGAAGTACCGTCACTGAACGGAAGCACGCGTCAGAAATATGCACAGTGCGCGTTTTTCTAAGTCTTAAATAACAATTGTGCTGAATAAAACAATCGCCGCTCTAACGTAACAAGTATATTTACATTTTTAATATGAAAAGGCTTACAAAATTATTGAAATACAGAATTATTAAAATATAAAATTATTGAAATACAAAATATATTTAGAAGCCGCCTATAAGCGGCGCTCGTACCCACAGGTCATCTCGTGGACGCCGCCTATAAGCGGCGCTCGAAGCGAAAGGGTTAAAGTTGCTGTTGAAAATAAATATTTCACGTGACAATGATTTTTAACTACTAACAAATTATCACTGATTTAACAATATTTGACGCAAAAGAATACCCGGTCACTGGGTACGGTTAGTAATAAAATGTCTGGTCCGCAATGTGTTAAGTACTTTCGGTATCGAGTCGACTGAATTGTCGTCAACAGCATCGGTATCGATCCCATCGCTGCCCGTAACGGAAAAGGGGACCGGGATCGGCGCCGGGACACGCGTCGATCGGATAGCCCGTGCAGTATTTCACGTCGCTATCGATCGATCCGAGGCCGTCCTAGACGCGTCCGACCGCGTGCACAAGCGTTTCGCGGGCTATCTCTCGCGCGAGAACGCGCGTTCCGCCGGGGACCGGTATTCCTGGAGGACAGGTGTCCGTCGAGATCGTGGCACGGATTACGCGGTCGACCAGGCACGGGGATCGCCGAGGCCGACGCGGAATTTCGCGGCCTGACCGATCGATCGACCGACGTCGGCCGAGGCTCTCGGGGGCCACGTGAATGCGGCCGGGCCACGGGACACGACGGGGTGTTAGAGGCGATCCGGCTCGGTAGGGGAGCTTTCGACTGGGGTGTGATGAATCGTGGAAGTTATCGGGATGATGAACGGCTCGGGATATTGGCGAGCTCTTAATCTTTGGGGGTGGCTCGACGGAAATGTTTTTAGGTACGCGGGGGTTTGGTGGTTGGTTGATTTGGAGGAGACGTTTCCCAGATGTTTCGAAATCATTTTGGAAGTTTCGATGAAGTAAGCAGTGAAATGACTGTGAACGATTTTTGGCATTCGGGTATCTTTAATTTTTAGGGTTCGGTTAGGTTAGGTTGGAGCTTTCGATAAAGTCAGTAAAATGACCGTGAACGATTTTTGGAATTGGAGAATCTTTAATTTTTAGGATTTTGGTTAGGTTAGGATGGAGCTTTCGATGAATTAATTATAATGACCGTGAATGATTTTTGGTATTCGGGTATCTTTAATTTTTAGGGTCCGGGTTAGATTAGGTTGGAGCTTATAACGAAATAAATAAAATGATTGTGAACGATTTTTGGTATTCGGGTATCTTTAATTCTTAGGGTTCGGTTAGGTTAGGTTGAAGCTTTCGATAAAGTAAGTAAAATGACCGTGAACGATTTTTGAAATTGGAGAATCTTTAATTTTTAGGGTTCTGGTTAGATTAGGGTGGAGCTTTCGATAAATTAATTATAATGATCGTGAATGATTTTTAGTATGCGGGAATCTTTCATTTTTAGGGTACGGGTTAGATTAGGTTGGAGCTTATAACGAAATAAATAAAATAATTGTGAACGATTTTTGGTATTTGGGTATCTTTAATTCTTAGGGTTCGGTTAGGTTAGGTTGGAGCTTTTGACGAAATAAATAATGTGATTGAACAATTTTTGGTACAGGTTAACAATGGAATTTTCTAATCGCTTCCCAAATAATAAAAATTAACCACCCTCCCTGGCTCCGCGTTGAGAACCACTGTTCCAAAGTAAACGTCAAAATCAGCCAATAGTAAAAAACAATAAAATTTTATCGTTTATTTCAGGCGTACAAATTTTATTCCGATTGGCCAGCAGCTTTAAGCTAGAAACGCTCAAGAGACGCAGACAGTTCTATAGGGTTAACAATGTCGCGCGCCGGATTAACACTTATCGTGAAACGTCTCGATTTCTCGAATCTAAATGAACGAAAAGGAAGGTCGTCGCGACGAGCAGCGCGTGTCTTCGTTGTCGTTATCGGCACCAAAGACGGTGAACCGTGACTACAGGAACCAGCGACGAACTGCGTGTACATAGTCACGTACTTATGCATGCATACACTACCGTTCAAAAGTTTGGAATCTTTTGCTAATTTCCTAGAATGCTGGATATTTACGCTGTTATTTCCAACAAGTGTATTACAAGTATAACTTAAAGAAACACTTGCCTCACCCTATCATTATTGATTCTCTTATATCGTAGACGATCGTATCATAACCCCCAATCTCGTTAATCATTAACACTAGAACTACCAGAGCAGTCAAAATGACCGATTGGTGATAATTCGTAGCAGTCTTATAAATTTACTGTGGTAAAGCTTCCAAAATTTACTATGATTTTCTGCAGAAAGTATGAATAAAGATTTGTTTTCTATGTATTCAATATCTTTTCATGTAATTTTCAATTTGATCTCTTCCATGCGTACAAGTACACTATAATTGTCGTCAGTTCTAGTGTTAATGATCTATCAAGCACGTTGAGATCGATAACAATTAATAACAATTTTACATACTTCTGTAGCTTTTTGAATGAAAACATCTCTGATTATTCAAAAACATCATTCAAAATTCTTCCTCCCTTTAACCCTTTTGGAACACAGTTTCATTTACTTAAACGTATTGTGTTAAAAATCAGGTGTTGTTCTTTCGACCAGTTAATCGCAGAATTTAATTTTAGAAATTCTCCACAGGGTGCGAAATTAAAATCAAGTAATGGCATGTATATACGTCGAACGGGTCAGTTTTCCACAAAAGTGGTTGCACTGTACGGCCGCGTAAGCGACGAAAACGTGTTTTGTGGTATTCATAGAAATCTCGAGCGTAATTGACGGTAAACTTTAGATTAGAACCGCAATAATCATCTTGCGAATGACGATAGTATCCAGAGAACGTTTCATGACCACCGTAGTTCCGAAAGGGTTAAATCCGCGCCGTGCTTATAACGCGTGACACTTTTAAACTTTTGGTCGACAGTGTATACAGGGTGTTCAGATGAAGCTGGGAGAAAATTAACGGGTTAACTCTATGCAACATTCTCAGACAAAAATCAAGAATAACGAAATTGCATTTGACGCTTTGTTTATTATTTATAAGCGATTAAAAATCGGGCTACTTTACCCCTGAAAGCATGCAAACAGGGCAACACGTAGTTACGACTGAGCATCACTGCGTAGAAATTGACGTTACCTACCGTGTTGCCCTGTTTGCCTGCTTTCAGGGGTAAAGTAGCCCGATCTTTAATCGCTTATAAATAATAAACAAAGCGTCAAACGCAATTTCGTTACTCTTGATTTTTGTCTTAGAATGTCGCATAGAGTTAACCCGTCAATTTTCTCCCAACTTCGTCCGTACACCCTGTATGTAGTACGTTAACACGAGGGATCGGACGATGTCCGTGCCGCCGTTACGAAACACCTCGCATCCGATCGACACCTCGTAATTTATTAACGAGATGACCCGCCGATATAGCCGGGGAAAGGATTAAGCGTTCTAGCTTCGAACCAGTAGCCGTCGGGCTTGCCAAAGTCCATTAAGCGGATCGGCGAACAGCTGGTCGGCTTCTTTGTCTCCTGGTCGGGCCAGACCGATAACTAGTCATCGAGTCCGTCGCCCGTAATAAATTCGATTTTAAATAGAAACGATAGCGGTCCCGAGAATACAGTGCGCGACAAAATGATACGACAGCCTATGATTTGTAGTAGCCATGCTCAACCTTTTTCTTCCTCAACAAATATACAAACGTATATTTGCTACATTGAGCGGGCCGCGACACAGTATACCACGCCTCGTGACACAATAATGAGCAAAATAAAACTCGAAATCTAAGTGCGTTCAAGCGTCAGTAGCGGATGAAAGTTGAAGAGCAAAGAGTCGATGAAAATAAATTGATTACGTTGTAAGAAATAGCACGACAAACAAAATTCGTATTCTATGCTGATTGACAAATAGTATTTTAATGTAATAGAGATAAAAACTGAATATACAGACAATATTTGCAAATATTATACACAGCCTATAATACCTATTTGTACATATAAAAAGACGTGTCTTGATTGATTGACTAGAGCCTAAATTACTGAAGCTAGAAACATGAAATTTGGACAATTGGTTCGTTTTATGACGTAGGTATTCATTAAGGGAGGACTTTTTGATATAAAAAGTATAAAAGGGGTTACATAGAGGTTGAAAACTGGTATTTAGCTTTTTGATTAGAAATAAAGAAACACGTGTTTCGACGTTTTTGGAAAATCAACTTCCAACGGGGTAAAATAAGGGATGAAAGTTTGTTTGAAAGTCCGCCGATTTTCAAGCAAGCACTACAAAAATTCGCAAGTGTTTAACTTTTTGGTTAATATTAAAGTAGACCCTTTTGTTACGGGTATTGGCTATAGTAAATTGTATTTTTATTTATAACTAGGTTTACCGTCAAATTGACGGGTCCCGAGTTTTATGAGCAAAATTTGCAAAAACAGTTACTAGTATTCCTAGCAATTTTTACTGACTTTTATCGATGAAGTGATACTACTATACTGACCTAGACTATATATACTGACCTAGAACTCCAACTCTGATTTAAAAAAAACATTTTCAAAAACCTTCCCGAGGATATACATAATAACTTCCCGAATTTTCACGGCGATTGGATGTATGGTTTTTGAATCTATCGAGTACAGACAGACAGACAGACACACATTCATTTTTATATAATAGATAATAGTAATATTTATAAATTTGTAATTATCTGAATACTCATAAAATATACTTATTTTCATGTTTTCACATAATACGACGAAACAGTTGTAATGACAAAGTGTTCATACAAAAGGATCCCAAAGGATCCCAAACTGCCATAACGAAAGGGTTAAGGGCTTGCAGAATTGGGCATCTCTTAAAAATAGTTAAAATCGAAATCAAAGTACTTTCGCGCGGGCAAACCCGCGGGCAAACCCGCAGGCAGCAAATAGTAGCATACAAAAATACATTTTTTCAATCCAACCCCGAATTCAATTCCGTTCACCATCCATTCTCTTAACACATTGATAGCCGGCCCCGAGAAAACGCGGGTTTCTAAGTCTGTCGTTTGAGTAGCTGCTCCACGATGATGTGGAATTTTTAACGTTAAGTTGTACATGACGAATATGCAAATAAAATGCACTATTCCACGAAAATATATGTTTTAAATATTTTTTTTTGGCTATTCAGTGATCAGAAACAAACGAATAAGGCCGGCGCTCAGGTCGCCGGCTGTCAATGTGTTAACACAATTTCCAGAAATCCGACTGTGCATCGTGTTGCACGAGGAGTATCTGTACAACGCGAGGACCCTATCCAGAGGTTTCCAAGAGAAACTGTCGGCGGTACGTAGAAGACATATGAAAGAGGAAACGCGGCCGACTGCAGACGCAGCAACTGGACGGGACTGGTCAGCCTCTCTCATCCTTTCTTCCTTCTCCTCCTCCACCTCTTCCACCTCCTCCTTCTCCATACTCGACCCAGCCGCCTGGCTCGTCTTCTTCTCCTGGCGATATGTTCTCCAGGGTGACCGACCTCGGCGTCGCGCCAGCCAGGCTACGAGAAGCGGATCGCCAGTGTCCACCGGTTTTTGCCGGGGCCCAACGCTGTGCAAAGGTCTGAGAGACCCCAAAAAGTGGTAAAAATTGGCCACTCGAAGAATGGTAGAGGACACGTTATTTTTGAACAAACTGTCGGAATTCTATTTCTTAACCAATTGTCGGAAAAGTAATTTGTTCACAACTTCTGGGACCTATTAAACTTGTATGTCATCTTAAGAAAATTTAGGTTCACATATATTTTTCTTTCATTCTTTCACAACTTCTGGGACCTATTAAACTTGTACGTCATCTTAAGAAAATTTAGGTTCACGTATATTTTTCTTTCATTCTTTCACAACTTCTGGGACCTACTAAACTTGTATGCCATCTTAAGAAAATTTAGATTCACGTATATTTTTCTTTCATTGTCATATACAGTGTCTCCAAAAAGTATTCGTACACTGTACAATAAGGAAATTCATCTACTTCTGAAATTCTGATTTCAATGAAACTTTATGCGTGTACAGACTATGGTGTGCCCTGAGTGGAGAAATTTTTTTGGCGGCAAAATATCTTTTAAGGAGGCTGATAACTAATCTCAAAGTTTCAGCGATTTTTCACGCTTTGAATACAAGCTTTTCTGGGTTCTTTTGACAGGGCGATAGAGTATTAAAAATTAAACATTTTCTGTTTGAAAGATTTTGCTTTATCAAGTACCATTGCAAAGTCATTTTTTTAAAATAAGAGAAAACTTAGAAACTTCAACGCTGGTTTCACTCCTTTAAAATGGCATTTAGATGAAAGGAAGAGATTAATTCATACGTATACTATTGTAATCTACATACCTACAAAGTTTTATCAAATACTTCTATCAGACTCAGAATTTGAGGGTTAAACGAATTTATTTGCGACATAGTGTACGAATACTTTTTGGAACCCCTGTAAGTCCTCTTAATGTTAATTCTGATCCTATTACTCGAATGTGCAATTTTGCGAACCATCTACTGCTCTGCCATAAACTTTTTTACTAATTCTTCGGATAGGCTTAGAAATGAATTGTTATTAAAAATCTTGTACAGTTCTACTGTATGCACCGTTTTCCACATTGTTTAAAATTTTATACACTAATGGGCTTGACCCGTTTAATAATAAATAAAACAAAGAAAAATTAAAGTTTTCATAGGACATTTCTGAAATTTGGTGTTCACGGAGCTTTGCAAGTAGCTTATGTCGGATCTGATATAAAGAATTCGAAATTCAAAATGGCAGCAATATGCATTTGTTTTCGTTTTTAGTTTTGTATGAAACTTTGTAGTTATGCTTACTTTGCGATCAGGTAGAACTGCGCTATGAGAGGTCAAATATGGAACAAATTCAATTGAAAATTACATAAAAAATTATCCAATACCCAGAAAACATCTTTATTTATACCTTCTGCAGTAAATTTTGGAAGTTTGGTAAAGTGAATTTATAAGGTTACTATGAATAATCATCATTCCGTAATTTTGACTGCTCTGATAGTTCTAGGGTTAAACATGGCTTAAGAAATGCTTGTGACGCGATTAAATAACTGAAATGTAGGTGTCCACATGCATCAGAACATTTCAACAAATTTATCTTTTTATATTTCGTAACGAACAATCAGAACAATTAATGTTAAATGCGCATTCGTTGTTTTAACTTTACAACACTGTTACCGATCATCGATTTGTCCAACAGCCCTGATATTTTGAATTTTAGAAGCTTCAACGGGCTGTTGTTTCATCGGGGAAAAAAGTTTGTTACCGAAATAAAAATTGAACCGTCGAATTTCGGCCACTTTTTGGGGTCTCTCAGACCACTGTGCTCGAGTCGAATTGTTGATACTCGCTGCCCGTAAGCCGGATTAAAAACCGACGGGGATTACGCAGGGCGCAAATTTATTCGAAGCGCGGCCAGGAATAAACGGGAGCCATCCTTCGACGGGAGCACCGGATATGCTTTTTATTACCACTTTTTTCTTTTAATCTGTCGATCCTGGTCAAGGAGATTTTCGGCTTTGCTTTCTTTGGGAGGAGGTACAGTGACTCGAAAAAGTATTCGTACGCTGTATTACAAGGAAATTTACCTAATTCGGAAATTCTGATTTCAATGAGAGTTTGTGCGTACAGTAACGGACAAAAGTTTAACACTAGGTTTACAAAACCCGTAAATTTGACTGGTTTTAGACTTCACGAGTAAAATTTGCAAAAATGATTACTATTATTAGAATTTAAAATTGCAGAACTCAGAGAAAAATAGATTTGGGTATATTTGTATCGCTTCATCAATAAAACTCGGCAAAAATTGCTTGAAATAATAGTAATAATTTTTTGCGAATTTTACTCATGAAGTCAGAAGTAAATTTAGTGTTAATAAGCCTAGGCGAAAATCAAAGATCAAGATAATATAGGAAATAATAAGAAAAAGATTAATTTATCCGTATGAAACAATTGATTACCTGGCACCATTTACGGTAACAGACAAAAGTTAAACACCAAAAGGTCGACGAAAATAAACTTATGAAAATTAATTTATGAAAAATAGCGCGATAAACAAAATTCGTATTCTCTGCTGATCGCCAAAAAAAAAAAAAAATAATATAATATAATAAATATGTAATAAATCAATAGTGTTCTACCATAATAACCATAAAAATGAATGTGAACAGACAATACTTATAAATCATAAAGCTATATTTTACACTGTACTCTCATCTTAAACTTCTGTCCACTACCGGTATTTTAAATTACTGTTCGTAATCTATTTCTTGGTAGAACATATTCGCGAAATTTCCTTCCTGATTTATATGTTGTTTTATCAGCTGACATTAGATGCTGTTTGCGTTCGCCGCGAAATCCCGCGATTTTTCATCTCGCCCAAGGAATGCATTAATATGTAAATTAAAACCGATTACGTTGTACTGGTTCCACCGGCAATATTTCATCGGCAAAAGCCCGGGCAATATTTTATATATCGCCGGTTCCGTATGTTTTTTTTTTTTTCGCGTTCCACCGCGTGTCGCACACCTAACGCCTAGGAACCTGTAGAAACGCGTATTAATCATGCTTTTTCTCGAGGAATGCTGCCCCATTCTTCCATTCCTTCTTCTTCTTTTTCTTCTTCTTTTTTTCAGGTAGCTGAAAAGTCCTGTTAGCGTCGCCTAAGCCAGTATGCATACCTTCTTGGTAATCTTTCGAATAGTTGTCTTGCAAATTTTAGATACGGTCACGGCTCGATGTTTTCTACTTAAATTTTCTTAAGAAACTCTCTTTCTATTCATTCAATTTTCTCACTTAAATCAGATGTTATTGGAGGTGATACTCGAATTTTTATGCTTGAATTGATATCTTGCTGGAAGGAAGTTTCGCTAAGGGTAAAATTGTTATATACACGTTGTTTAAAGTTCTATGAATAAAATACCTTTGAAAAATATAAGGAGTATCAAAGGACATTGATTTTCAGAGTTTTTAAATTAAAAACAAAGATAAACAACACTACAAACTTCATTTTTAGAAATTCGATGAATTTTCAAAGTTTTCCATTTCAAATCATAGGTATACCTTTTTCCACTTACTGCAACACAATTACTAGTGCATGAGTAGACAGTAATGCTATCCACGCGAAAAATTTCGATCTAAAGTATTCAGCAAAGGGTTAAATGTTATACAGTAATGCGAGTTTCAAAATAAAATGTTCCTGTTTCTAAGCTTGCACATAACTGTTCAGTTGAACTGAAATTAAACAGTATCTTATTCGGACGTATCAAATTCCGTTTCATTCGTATTTAGTTTCACTTTTACTTCTATTTTTTAATTAACAAGCGTCTCAATAATATTCACCACTTGAAGGGTGAAATGTTATACAGCAATACAAGCTTCAAAATAAAATGTTCCTGTTTCTAAGCTTGCACATAACTGTTCAGTTGAACTGAAATTAAACAGTATTTTATTCGGACGTATCAAATTCCGTTTCATTTGTATTTAGTTTTATTTTTACTTTTATTTTTTAATTAACAAGCGTCTAAATAATATTCATCACTCGAAAGGTAAAATGTTATACAGGAATACAAGCTTCAAAATAAAATGTTCCTGTTTTTAAGCTTGCACATAACTGTTCAGTTGAACTGAAATTAAACAGTATTTTATTTGGACGTATCAAATTCCGTTTTATTTGTATTTAGTTTCACTTTTACTTCTATTTTTTTAATTAATAAGTGTCTAAATAATGTTTAACGTTTGCAGGAACGTTGTGTCCGAAAACGTGACGCGTTACAAATCATACAAAGCGGAGCCCTGCGATGGAAAGTGACACGATTTCTTTGGAAAACAACAAAATTGGTCGTCTAAAGTTTCCGATGCGACGACGATGGAAGATTTTGAACTAATCCCACGATACTCTGTTCCCGGACGTTTTGTTCTTCTTTTCGCCCGGGTCCAGTTAAGGCTTCTTATAACGTCATCCAGGCTGACATTCTAAATTCGGTAGCACTCTAAACGTCATCCGGCAAAGCCTAAGTAGCCAACTTATGGCAGCAGGTAGCTACAGTGGCTCCAAAAAGTATTCGTACACTGTATAATAAGGAAATTCATCTACTTCTGAAATTCTGATTTCAATGAAACTTTATGTGTGTACAGAGCATGGTGTATCCTGCGTGGAGCAATTTTTTTGGCGGCAAAATATCTTTTAAGGGGGCTAATAACGAATCTCAAAGCTTCAACGATTTTTCACACTTTGAATACAAGCTTTTCTGTGTTCTTTTTTTATGGCAGGGCAATAAGGGTATTAAAAATTAAACATTTTCTATTTGAAAGGTTTTGCTTCATCAAGTACCATTACAAAGTTATCTTTAAAAAATAAGAGAAAACTCAGAAACTTCAACGCTGGTTTCACCCCTTTAAAATGGCATTTAGATGAAAAGAAGAGATTAATTCATTCGTATACTATTACGATCTACATACCCTCAAAGTTTTATCAAATACTTCTATCGGACTCACAATTTCAGGATTAAACGAATTTATTTTTGACATAGTGAACGAATACTTTTTGGAGCCACTGTAGATATCGTGGTACAAGAGAATAATATACGGAATCCCAGTAGCGTTCGAACTGCCTTTTTTTCCCTTCTTCTTCGTGTAAGGATGCCTAAATTGCAAGGCAAAAAAACGCCAAATCTCGTGGTTCCTCTCTCGACGTTTATTAGATTGCATATCACAGATCGATCGTTGGCCTTTTTCATTTGTTTTGCAAACGCGACCGAAGGGTACCTGTGTTTACAACAGCATTGGTCTCGGTGTCACCGCGGGTGGGTCAGTTCGTTACCCTCGACTATATGTAGGAAATTTTACTTTCATTTATTTAGTAGAGCGAGATGATAGGACCCAGGTGTGAATAAAATAATGTAGGAATTCGATCCAGTGGATACGAGTTTAGGAAAATTTGAAGAGTGAACTCTTCTAAAACGTTTCTAAGACGGGAAAGATGAGCACTTGAGAAAACTGAGCGACTGAGCAATTTTTGGTGAACGTGATCGAATGAGTGAGAAAGCTTTAGGATTAGAAAGAAAGGAAATGAGTATTTTAAAGAATATACGACGGGGAAAATGCGAGCGCGTGGCAGAAAGAGTGTGATTGTGAAGATAGTAAAATTTTAACTGTGAATGCAGAAAGAGTTTGACTGCGAAGGCAGAATGAGTTTGATTGTGAAGGCAGAAAGAATGTGATTCTGAAGGATGTAAGAACGTCGTAGTCGCTGAGTTGAAAAGCCGTTTAAGTTGTTACTATTAAATTGTTTTAAATATACATTTATTAATACTCTAAGCGCTTCACCTTTATTTTAGTCACACCTGAGTCCCATCTCTACACTCCACTAAATTAAGCAAAGCAGAATTTTCCTATAATATTATCAAATTTTTCTTGTTTATGTATTTTATTATTATTTGTATTACTCTTATATTGTATCTTATGTATTTTATAATGTATTGACAATTTTTTGCCAAATTTCTAATAACAGTAACATTTTCAAAAATCATTTGTTAATTTTTGATTAAATAAAAATGTACCTTTCCTTGTTTCTCGTAAAACATATAATAAGACCATTTAACCTGCGTTCGACGTATATACACGCCATTACTTGATTTTAATTTCGCACCCCGTGGGGGATTTCTAAAATTAAATTCCGCGATTAACTGGTCGAAAGAACAACACCCGATTTTTAACACAATACGTTTAACCCTTTCGCTTCGAGCGCCGCTTATAGGCGGCGTCCACAAGATAACGTGCGGGTACGAGCGTTGCTTATAGACGGCATTCAAATGTATTTTGTATTTTAATAATTTTGTAAGTCTTTTCTTATTAAAAATTTAAATATACTTGTTAGATTAGAGCAATAATTGTTTTATTCAGCACAGTTGTTATTTAAGACTTTGAAAAACGTACATACAGAAAGCACGCGCACCGTGCATATTTCTGGCGCACGCTTCCATTCAGTGAGGGTACTTCGGTGGACTGGACAGCCGAAGCGAAAGGGTTAAGTAACGGTGACTAACAAACAATAGCGGAAAGAGGAAAATTATTAAACGCAGTAGAGAGGTATCGTACATTCTCCGGAGAGAAATCATCGGGTCGTTCCTTTAAACGATAGATCCCCTTCGAATTTGTCAGATGTGCTTGGTGAAAGTTTTATGGCTTCTAATAGCATAAGTGAAACTAACGACTTCCGACATTAAAAGCTACGAACTCATTATCGTGTTTCCTTTCAAAAGCGGTCGCTCACGTTCGCTTTCAAACAACTATTAATATTCGTTACGGCGTTAGAAACATCTCAAGACGCGACCTGAGAAATTACTGAAACAGTCTGTCAGGAGTGCTGGGAAAAATCTTAATCGATCTATTCGTGAAAGTTTTAACCTTTTTGAGTGCCATGGACGCATATATGCGTCTGTCGGAAGTTGCTCGCAGGGATTATGGAGACTAGGTCAAGAGTATTCAGCGCTCAAAGGGTTAAAAGATTTAGGTGTTAAGTACTTAGTAGAAAATTTTTAGTAGCCTCATAGTTAACAGATATGACTCGTTTGATAATTCTGTCAAAAAAGGAATTACAACATGGGTGTATTTCGTAGAACGTGAGACAAAAGAGTATTGATTTTTATTATTAACCTTTTGAGTGCTATGGACGCATATATGCGTCTGTCGGAAATTGCTCGCAGGGACTATGAACGCATATATGTGTTTGTCAAGTTTTGTTTTGTTCAAATTGTAACTTTTTCCGTGGCCACACATTTCGATGTCAACCTTTTAGTGTTGAAAGTTGCTGGTAGGGACTATGGACGAAAATATGCGTTTGCCAATTTTTTCGATCGTTCGCTGACTGCAACGCGATTGTCACTGTACGAGTAACAATAGTCCATCTCCAGTGATAGCACGCCATCCCTTCGAAACATTTAGGCCAAGAGTATTCAGCGCTCAAAGGGTTAATTAGCATAGAATACGAATTTCCTTTATCGTGCTATTTCTTATAAATCAATTTATATATTTTGATTGACTCCTTCGGTCTTCATTAGGATCTAGGAAATTAGGATCATCTGCTATGTTGTTTTGTTTAACGTCATCCAAGTACTAGACTACTGTAAGATCAATCTTGACTTTCATCAATTACGAGAAAGCTGTCTTCTTAGATCTCTGAGAAACTATCCCACCTCCACACAATAATTAGAGACTGATTGATCAAAATTCTAATCGCCTTCCATTTTTCATTTAGTCTCATCTGACTGGAAATTCAGTAGTCTGTGCAGTTATTAACCCTTTTAACACCTTAGATCCGATACATCAACTTTCTATATATTCTACGATGCAATTATGCTTTACTTTTCTAAAATAATCTTCTGCGATGGACGATACATCGGAGTATAATAAAACAGAAAAACGCAAACATATTCGATTTCAACGAAAATAAATTAGTCTTAACCCTTTGCACTCGAAAGGTGGCAATCAGTCACCAAGTGATAATTTCGCAAATTTTCAAACTCAAAGGGTTAGAGTGAACCTTATTAAATATTTCACGCTTGAAACTCTTTTAAGCTGGTATTACTGGATGACTACGAGTCGCTTCGGTTAATAAAACGCGAAGGGTTAATAAAAATCCTGGAAGACGCATATTTTTCAAGGTATTTCTGAGCGGCACTTGGAAAGCTTGTAAAAAAAACCAAGAGGGTTAAAAACGGTCAGCCTGTACGGAAAGTTTTTTCCTTTTTGGGTCGTTTTAAGTTGAGACGGGCCACACTGTCTGAACGGCCGGTATAAATCGACGCGAAGAATCCGCGGAGCGTTCGACGTCGATCCGAATGACCGAGACTAATAAAAGGCAAAATAAGAGGAACGCGCTGACGTCTGGTCACCGTCTGGGTCGCTTTCTCTCTATTCCCTCTCCCTCTCTCTTTCTTCTCTTAGGGAGAGAGAGATCAACAAAGCCGGCCAAGAAAGGAGGAAAAGAGAAAAGGTGAGCGTGCACACAACAGTCACCGACTGAGTCATTAGGCATAATAAGCGAGAAGTCGCGTAGCCGCGCGTGTACTCGAGACTTTGATTCACTCGGCGTCTTTCGCTGTCCTCCACCAACCCCCCTACCACCCACAGGGCTCCTTTCAACGCGAACGACCCCCGCCGCGGCCTCTTCACTCGAGACTTTTAGTCGCGATGACTAGCCACGGAGATTACAAGTGGATAAGTGAAGACATTAAATCGACCCACGATTTCCTGTGCCCTATTCTTCATAGCCCATCGTCTATCTGGTGCCCCTAAACGTGGTTCGGGTTAGGTTCGGGTTCTGAAACTAGAGAGGATTGTCTTGTCTCGTTTGGTGAGATTTTGACGCTTGTTGGAAGATGTATCACCCAATATTATTGGATAACAAAGTACCAAAGAAAAAAGAAGTTGGAAGATTAATTGTCCTAGCTGTTTTAATCAGTTAAGTGCGTACGACGTGTATACGCGTCGCGTAAAGTAAGAATTTAAAAATAAGTGCAAACGTTAAATCGACCCACGATTTCCTGTGCCCTATTCTTCATAGCCCATCATCTATCTGGTGCCCCTAAACGTGGTTCGGGTTAGATTCGGGTTTTGAGACTCGAGAGGATTGTCTTGTCTCGTTTGGTGAGATTTTGACGCTTGTTGGAAGAAGTCTCGCCCAATATTATCGGATAACGAAGTATCAAAGAAAAAAGAAGTTGGAAGATTAATTGTCCTAGCTGCTTTAACCAGTTAAGTGCGTCCGACGTGTATACTCGTCGCGTAAAATAAGAATTTAAAAATAAGTGCAAACGTTAAATCGACCCACGATTTCCTGTGCCCTATTCTTCATAGCCCATCATCTATCTCGTGCTCTTAAACGTGGTTAACCCTTGTAAGGCACTCTTAATCGACTCATTTTGGCGTGGACGCATTGTTAATGAATCGATTACGATAATTTTCTCTGCGCAATTAATCACCTTGGTGTAAGGAAGCATTACAAAATTTACAGACTGAACGTGTAAAAACCTATTAACACTAGATTGCCGGAGTGAGTCAATTTGACTCACTTGTGATTTTGTCAAGTTCAAGTATCGGGGCGTTTGTGCTAAATGTAATAATAAAATCTGCGGAAAATGTATTTTATGTATACGCAAAAATTGTTTTGAACAAACTTTCTTAAAAATAAAAATTTTATTTTTTTTTTTAAACTTCAATTTTCATGTTTGAGTCAAATTGACTCGTTTCAGGTGAAATAGGTATATACCCAATATCCGGCAATTTAGTGTTAATAGACCTTCCGATCGGTAAAGTGTTAAGAGACTTCCTAGAGATCCAAGTAACTTTGAAATAATTTCTATCGCAAGTTATTTTGGTATGCATCATCCCCTAATAATCGAAACGAGTGTCATTCGCTTGGGAAATTTGATGTTCAAAAAGCTGTATCGAAATCCACCATAAGCGACCTTTAAAGACAGCTACTGTTGATATAGCTAGTTTCGATCCATATCGTAATTTAAACTCTATCCTATAAAATATTTCATATTGTAATTTACATTCTATCGTATAAAATATTTCATACTATATATATATATTGATAATACTAGGTAATACTAGGTATATTGTTCTCGTAGAAGTAACACAATGTAAATTGTAACAAACAACAAGGAAAAACATGTGGTGCTTCAAGGACCTCCGCCAGGCAAACAATACCGATCATTCCACCTTGGTATGCTAAAAGCACATTAAGAGTTAATGCGTCGAAGGTGTTTGCCTTCGTTCGTAATGTATGCGACAGAGATACCGATACGCAACGTATATCATTAACGTAAAAAATTGTAGGAGCAATAATAAATTATGATACACGGCATAAAAAATATAAAATGCGATAGTTTCGTGCCGCTAAACATACATATACCCTACTTTCACTTTGTGTCAATCAGCAGCACAACAGTTCTACAATAATAATCAATAAATTTTACATGTTTATACGTTCACGAAAAATTAACAAAGTACACGTATAATAATAATAATAATTTTAAAGAGGGAAGCAGCTAATTGCATGTAATGAAAACAAAAATGGGTTTGCTAGGTAAGCTTTACCTATGAGTCTACTAGCAGTCCTCAGACGAAACACCCCTTCCCTTTCCATTTCCTTCACTCTCCCTCGACAACAGCCATCAAATATTCTCACCTCAATACCATCAAGATCGCAGATCCTCGGGTTAACCCCGAGTTCAGCAGTTCTAGAAAATCGATGCCTAGAATCTTTATCAAAGACTGTTGGAAATTGAATACAGAAATACTACGAAACAAAAATTGACCATAAACCAACTTTCTCTTAACGTACTTCCTCAAGAACTTCTTCCAAGAAACTAAGCCACATATGGCGTTTTAGAAAGTTCGAAAACATCGAGAAGCAGAACAAAGGGTCTGAAGGACCCGAGCACGGGGTTATAAGAATTTCAACCACCGTGTTCTACCAGTCTTGTGACAAAACTCGCTAGGTGCGATCAAAATTGCTCTTCCTCGTGCTACGTAAAAGTATTAAATAAATTATCAAAGTATTATTTTACAAACAAGAGTTCATTTCATTTAGCAACATAAAACCCCATTCCCAATAAAGACACACCTATTTCTACCGTACACGTGAATCGCGCGATTCACGAATCGCCACGTGAATCCGTTTCAACAGTCTACTGATAATAATCCAAGATTCGCTGCGCACAGGTCGACCCAGTCGTGTGCATTGCAGGTGATCCCGCAGGCTCCTCTCCCGTTAAACAACACAGGGGATCCCCCAAAGAGGCGACGGTAGAGGACAATGAACCCCTTGCGCGCGTGCGCTCGCCTCTGTGTGTCCCCGGCTCCACGGGGATAATGGGTAAACAATAATGAGGGAGAAAACGCAGGTGGAACGGGGCGGGAAGAGGAGAACCGGCGCTGGAGCGCGGTGGCGTTAACGAGCTAGAAAACTGGCGGAAATTTACGCTCTGACAGATCACGGTCGCCTCCTTCCGAACGATATAATAATAACTATAATAACACTATCGGCGGATCTCGCTTAAAGACGTCGGAGAACGCGGTCGTGGCCAAGATTCCTCGGCCGGTCGAGGGTGCGAAAACGCGATCTGACGCGCTCCGTCGAGCGTGCGCGATGGTGGCTGTCGTAATGACAGTGCCCCTGGTACGATGTTATTGTCGGAATATGTAAATTAGAGTCGGGAATCGCGACGTCTAACGGTAATTTGTAATGACGCGTGGTCACGTTTCTGTAACGACTCTATTGTCTATGCGAACTGTCTCGCGTGTCCCTTGTCCCACTCTCTTGTGCCGGCAGTTAACCCATTCGAGACCGATTGCACACCGTGTGTGCAATTGATTTCCGAGGCTATAAGACGGCCTGCACACCGTGTGTGCAATAACAGTGATGTGCAATTATCAGTTATGTAGAAAATAAGAAAAAGATTCGAAATAAGATTATTCTTGAACTAATGAAATCTGTATAGTACAAGGAAAACAAAATTTGACATTGGTTTTACTGTGTAGCGAAAAATTTAAAAATTATCTGTAGCCTTTCTTACATGTACAGTGGCTCCAAAAAGTATTCGTACAGTGTATTATAAGGAAATTCATTTAATTCTGAAATTCTGATTTCAATCAAACTTTATGTGTGTACAGAGCATAGTGTGACTTGCGTGGAGCAATTATTTTGGCGGCAAAATATCTTTTAAGGAGGCTGATAACTAATCTCAAAGTTTCAGCGATTTTTCACGCTTTGAATACAAGTTTTTCTAGGTTCTTTTGACAGGGCAATAGAATATTAAAAATTAAACATTTTCTGTTTGAAAGATTTTGCTTCATCAAGTACCATTACAAAGTCAGCTTTAAAAAATGAGGGAAAAGTCAAAAACTTCATCGCTGATTTCATCCCTTTAAAATGGCATTTAGAGGAAAAGAAGAGATTAATTCATTCGTATACTATTACGATCTACATACCCACAAAGTATTATGAAATACTTCTATCAGACTCAGAATTTCAGGGTTGAACGAATTTATTTGTGACATAGTGTACGAATACTTTTTGGAGCCACTGTATGTTAGCGACAGCTAATGCATAACTTTATTAATTTAAGCATTAACTATTTTTAAGCATTCCTTTATTATCTTTAGACATTTTTCTACAAATTTATTTCTCGTTTATGTTATTTTTTTCATTATTCAACTTATTCTTTTTGTAACTTTTTACTACTTTTAAAAATTTTTCTTTGCATTATATTCTGTTCTTTATTATCGAAAGCAAAATAACAATTTTATATTATCTAACTATTTTTGAAATAAATGTTTATAAATCTTTTAATGATGTATTTTCATTTTACCTTACATTGCACACATGGTGTTCAATCCGTTCCTTGCAATAAAAATTTTCCGAGAAGCGAACTGCACACCCAGTGTGCAATGATCTTATTTATGTGAATTCACTAGGTGATTTGCATAGTAAACATGTCTTTTTTATTAAAAATGAACAATATAAAGAAAAGAAAAATTTCGCTCCTGAAGACCTTGTTCGAAAAAGATCGTCGCCTCGAATGGGTTAAAGCTTCTTATATTCGATGTAATACGGTGTATTAATTTTTTTTAGTATTTTGAAATCCTAGGTCACACAATACGTTACGCTGTCACAATCGCTTGACTTTAAACGTATTCGATACTTGTGAGACGTATCGTAAAAATTAGTTGCAGAGATTTGTAGTTATCAAATTTCACACTTCAGAGATTCTTGCATTTTTTAAAGCTGCCGGAACGGTATTGGGTAATCCTCAATTTCATAAACTGAAGTTAACCCCCGTTATTACGAGGACATTATGTAAGCAACGGCAAATAGTTTACCTTAGAAATTGAACGTTGTGTAACATATAGTTAGATAATATAGCATTCGTAACTGATCTCTTGTTCGATGATAAATGTATCAACAATTTCAACGTTTATAAAACGTGCTTCGATTTCTTAACGATATTAAAAGTATCTGTAATAATTATAAACTTATAAATATATTAATTACATTTTTTCGTTATTCTCGAACGACCAAGGTTGCGAACCCCAGAAAGAAGAAGAATAGAAGTAGATCTAACTGTGGTGTTTTAAATCTTAAATAATATTAACGCGTGTCCTGCAATTTTTGAGCTCCTAAAATTAAATGTACCTGGAGAACAGCTGAGAGTGAAAAATTTCTTTTACACAATTAGTTAGGCAGTTAGGCGAAAGAAACTGCATAAACAGATTGTTGCACAATATTGAATGTATATGGTAAAAGTATTAACTTCTTCAATCATTAAGTATCATCCAGCTCTTTCAAAATGTTACTATTTAGGCTAAACTTGATCTCAACCACATACCTAATTATTAAATTTTGTCTTTCTTATTTTGTCTTATCTATTATTTCCTGTATTACATATTAACCCTTTGCGCTCGAGAAGTGATAGTTAGTCGTCTAATGATTCTAACATCAAACATTTTTAAATTCGATATATTTACTAAGATTAAACGTCATTTACTTTAGTTGAGCGATATATTATTAACCTTTGGGTCTAACTGATAAACAAACTAACTAAAGTCTGAAAATTTGCGAAACTATCATTTGGTGACTAACGGTCGCCTCTCGAGCGCAAAGGGTTAAGTTATTGTTATATACTTCTTACACTTATCTTTTTGTTTTTATATACTAATGGATTTCTTCTTATTATTATAAAATATCTTTTGATTTTTCACACGATCTTATCTACCTTTTTCTTTACAAAACATTAACCTTAAAACTTTCGACAGTCATTTTCGGGTCAATAGTAATTGTTCGCAATAGAAATTCACTGGATCAACGAAACAGATGGAATATCAATACCAGCCAGCATAGCTTTCATTCTCAAAACAACGGATTCAAACAGGTTTGTTTGGCGGTACCAGGTTTCGTAACTACCTTCCCTTATTTCTCCCTTGTACCACCAGCACAATGAAGTCGATTCTACCCATTGCTACAGTTATCAATTTACTTGAGGGTCCAGCTTGCGTCACACCTCCGTCTGAATCTGAAAGGTCGATCCTCTATCCATTCCATTCGTCTGTTTCTGAAGCCACGGAAACTTCCTTTCTCAACACAATCCTAAACAAAAGTGTAACGCAATCCCATACAATCCTGTACCACATCACCTGACATCCTACTTTTCGTTATTGTTTTATATTAACCCAATAAATACTAGGTCTTTAATCAATTTCATTTCCTTTCCTTTAACACTTTGTCGACCGCACATTTATCGAATCGCCGTTACACTGCCGCCGCAAGTTTTATTGTTCGCAAAAGGTGATATTTACACAATTGTTCGTATCATAAGTAGTTCAAATCTGGTAAATTGGGAGGGGAAAACAATTGAAACCACTATTTCCTGTTCGTCTCATTGTTATGTTAACCCTTTGGGTGCTAAAGACGTATATATACGTTTTCACAAGTATATCAATATATATGAAAATCGTAAATATACGTCCCCACGTATCCATCAATATATACGAAAGCCGTAAATTTACGCCTTTTGCATTTTTTTGCTATAACATCTTTTACTGTTTTATCGATTGATTTAACATGGGATATAACGTGTTAACCCTTTGACCGCTAAAAGCGTAAATATACGCCTTCGCAAGTCCATCAATATATACGAAAGGCGTAAATATACGTCCTCTGTATTTCTTTACTATAACACTTTTATTACTGTTTTACTGATTAATTCAACATAGAATTTATTGTTCTATGTAACGTAGCAACTAAATATGCCATTATTACTTTTAATCCCTAAGAATGGTATCAAACTTCCGGCTACTGTTTTGGTCACTAGTCAGTGGACAACCAGTTGTAGCGACTGTCATACGAAAAACGCGCCGTCCATATTGATGGATTCGTCAGAGAGCGCGCCGCAGTCAAAGGGTTAAGACTGTTATTATTGTTATTATCGTTATTATGGTTATTTATTATTATTATTATTATTAATATTATTAATATTACTGTTTTTATTATTATTATTATTATTATTATTGTTACTTTTATTATTATTATTACTATTATTGGTTATTGGTATTGTTATACGTGCATTAATATAGGGGAAAGGGGTAGCGAAGGAGTAATCATAAGTAGATAGGAAGAGTAGGTAGGACAGCGTGATTAATGGTGTGAATGGGATAATGATTAAGTTAAATTTGAGTGCAGGATATGTAGAAAAAACAAAAGCTTTGTATTCCTATATGGAAAACAAATAAAGAAATGCAATACAATACAATAAAATATTCCCTGTTCGTCAAACATTGCTCTGCAACAATGTATCTACCTATACAAACATCGAAATGAAGCATCACCGCTGGCGAAAAGAAGTCACGGATACGTAAGAACGGCCGGCAAAATGTTAAATCCATTTACACCCATCCACCATTCACCTTTCTCCCCCGTCGAACGTCAACCCCCAAAAACACTATCGAAACTTCAGCTGACCATCAACAACAGCCAAGGATCGTCCCATTGAAGCAGAACGATGCACGTGGAAGCTAGAGAAAAGGAGGGAGAGCAAGGATGTCGACGAGAAAGAGGCCGACGTCCTCGTCACCGGCTACGCGGAGCCGCGATGAGTACCTGAAGCCTCTCATCTAACCAGCGGAGGGGCGGAGGGGACGTCAATCAATGCCTTTTCAGGGAATTGCGTAATCGTCTAGACTAGCCGACCTCTTTATCGCTCTTATCGGCCCGCCAAGGTTGATTCATAGTCGACGACGTCGACGCCGGGGAGAAGAAGGTATTATTACCAGGCACAGCTCGGCTCGCGAAGGTAATTATCGAGCCGCGTCCGCCTGTCCGCCTATATGGAAGTAAATAAGTGCCTATGCGTTGCTGGAAAGAAGTCCCCAGGGACAAGGGCGCGAGGACGAGGTGGGAGGGGGTTACGTTTCGTCTAGAAATACAGGTCGTAAAATTAGTCTAACGATGAAATATTAGGCATTTTTTTCGAGGTTGAAATTCAAGCGTATTTGCAGCGAATCCGCGTCTGATAGATTGCGAGCAATTATGGTGGACGTATTGGTAGATCTCTGTTGGAAATTGAATACAGAAATATTATGAGGCAAAAATTAACCGAAAGCCAGCTTTCTCTTAACGTACCTTCTAACATAGGGTTGCTTTCAAGAATTTTATTCACATTTGGCAATTTAGAAAGTAGGAAAACGTTAACACGTTGAATGCCACGCCAGTTTTACAGGGTTTGCTCGTGGCGCCACGATGAATTTTCTAGTATACGATATATGTACTATTGAAATATTATCTACGATAAATAAATTATAGTGTATAACTATTTTTCGATATTTGATACTTCATTAATTTCTTCACACCATTACGTTAACGATGGTAATAATGAAAAATCGATAATTATTGACATTTGTTCAAGTTATGTTTTTCTACCAATCTGAGCGCGCCGGTCAACGGTGACCCTAAGGAAAGACTAAAATTAACTTGTACACCTAATAATAAAAGATCTGCAATGATATGATTCACCTTTCGCGTGAAAGAGGTCTTATCTTTCCTCGAGAACACGTTTTCAGACCTTTCTTCCCTTTTTTCCAAATTACTGAAAATCGTCGCGCTTCATTTTCAAGCCGCGGCGATTCGGTTTCACGAGAAACAGGGTCCATTCACGTGGCCTCTGAAAACCGGCCGGAATATTTCTGTCTAGTTTACCGTCCCCCCTCCTCTATACGGCCGTCATCCTTCCTTGTTATCCAGGCGGCGCTCGCGCAACGATATCGCGTAACACAAGGGAAATCACGGCCAGCTTTTCACGAATGTATGGAATTTTTCATCTTCGCCGTAGTCGACGCGCTTCCGACCAGCTGCTCGCCCACCCCGCGAGCGACGTCAGGCTTTGCTGGCTAAGATTTTTATAAATACGCGAAATTCGTGCCAGGGATTTCTTACCCCGGACGGAGCGATAATTCTTGGTGTACAGAAGGGGGGGTGGACGGAGGATATCTCTCTGGCGAGCTACGCGAGATTAATTTGCGGGAAACGGGCGTAGGGTTAGCCGTGCCACGGGGTTATAAACAGCGCTCGCAACACGTTCGTGCGTTTTTTTGACGAGACGCTTTTTAATTAGGCTCTACGTCTCTCGTTTGCACCGCGCAGAGAGTCTTATTAAGACGATGTTAATATTGCAAACAGGTTGGAAAGGTAATATATTGTGAATTATGTAATGTAATAGGTAAAATATTATATGGGTCACAGGGATTATTCGTAGAGTAAGGATAGGTAGAAGATGTAATATGCAAAACGCTAAATATTGCTCGCTCGCGATTATGTAGATGAGACGAAATATAGGGAGAAAGAAAGAAAAATATAGGGAAAAAGAAAGAGAAATATAGGGAGATGGAGAGAGAAAAATATAGAGAGAGGGAGAGAGAAAGATAGGGAGAAAGAAAGAAAAATATAGGGAGAGGAAAAGAGAAACAAAGAGAAATATAGGGAAAAAGAAAGAGAAATACAGGGAGATGGAGAGAGAAAAATATGGAGAGAGGGAGAAAGGAAGAGAAATATAAGGAGAGGGAGAGAGAAAGATAGGGAAAAAGAAAGAAAAATATAGGGAGAGGGAAAGAGAAACAAAGAGAAATATAGGGAAAAAGAAAGAGGAAGAAAGAGAAATATGGGGAGATGGAGAGAGATCACAGAGACGTAGGTTTGATCACAGATTGCTTATAAAAACACCATTTCAAAGCAGCTCAGCTTGTAGTTAGCCGTGTAGTTTTGTCGCGGAGGCCCGTTCATCGAGAGTATCGCGGCGGAGAACCTATCCGTAGCGAAAGGGTTAACCCTTTGCACTCAGTTGTCCCCTCTCAGAGGATATCAGAATTTATTAGTGATTCCGGGGAATCGACTTATCCCAGCGCAACCTTTTCAGAAATGCATGTTTCTGTGAAGGTTTCTGCTAAAATGGCACAAGATATCAAATCAAAATATGGTACAGTTACCAAGAGATATAAAAAAAAATAGTGATCTTGAGGAACCGAGAATACGTCCATCCAATACGTGCGAGATGACGCGAAGTGCAAAGGGTTAAGTCGTCTCGTCGGGAAACGAGTTGTGCGCCGGCACTGTCAAAATCCTGCACGAAGCCTCGCATCGAAACGAAAGCACCAGGAGAACCCGCTCGTCCAGCGGCGACAGGTCGTCCTGCGAGGCTTCAGCAACAAGGCTCGTGTATGCAAATCGTCCCTCTCGTCTCGTCCGTCTTGTTTGCGGCTGACCGGCCCCGCTCGCAGTCGTCTCCTCGAAATGGCCGTTGTGGGGACACCAGCCGCGGAGGAGGTCGAGGTTACGACCCGGTTACGCTGAGTTGCGGGTCGCGGCCTCGCCGGGGACTGGGTCGAGGTTGCTTGGGCCCCGGGGCCCGCATATAAAAATCGCCACGCGCGTGAAAGTTTCGGCGAAAAGCGCGGTATGTGTCGCCGCGCCGAACTTTCCGACCGGTTCCAGCCTCCTTTTTCGTCCTCCCTTCCAAGGGAGGCCAGCGGACGACCCTCTGGAGGTCGAACCAGTTCCCGATACCGCTCGGGACCGGGATCGCGACGGCCAATTTCACGGACAGGGACGCTGAGCGCCGACCTTCGCGCCTCGACGCTCTCGCGACTGTATTTGGTATGCTGCGTACGAGCACGCTCTCTGTCTTCGATCGGTTAAAGGTTTGGGAATAGGGGAAGGGGAAGATCTCTCTCTCTCTCTTTCTCTTTCCATCTCCCAATATTTCTCTTTCTTTCTCTTTCTATAATTTTCTTTCTTTCTCCCCATCTTTCTCTCTCCCTCTCCCTATATTTCTCTTCCTTTCTCCCTCTCCCTATATTTTTCTCTCTCCATCTCCCTATATTTTTCTCTTTCTCCTTCCCTCTCCATCTCCCTATATTTCTTTTTCTTTTTCCCTATATTTTCTTTGTTTCTCCCTATCTTTCTCTCTCCCTCTCCTTATATTTCTCTTTCTTTCTCCCTCTTCCTATATTTTTCTCTCTTCATCCCCCTATATTTCTTTCTTTCTCCCAATCTTTCTCTTTCCCTCTCCCTATATTTCTCTTTCTTTCTTCCCCTCCCTATATTATTCTCTCTCCGTCTCCCTATATTTCTCTTTCTTTCTCCCTATCTTTCTCTATCCATCCCCCTATATTTCTCTTTCTTCTTTCCTATCTTTCTCACTCTCTCTCTCTCTCTCTCCCTATATTTCTCTTTCTTTCTTCCCCTCCCTATATTATTCTCTCTCCGTCTCCCTATATTTCTCTTTCTTTCTCCCTATCTTTCTCTATCCATCCCCCTATATTTCTCTTTCTTCTTTCCTATCTTTCTCACTCTCTCTCTCTCTCTCTCCCTATATTTCTCTTTCTTTCTTCCCCTCCCTATATTATTCTCTCTCCGTCTCCCTATATTTCTCTTTCTTTCTCCCTATCTTTCTCTATCCATCCCCCTATATTTCTCTTTCTTCTTTCCTATCTTTCTCACTCTCTCTCTCTCTCTCTCCCTATATTTCTCTTTCTTTCTTCCCCTCCCTATATTATTCTCTCTCCGTCTCCCTATATTTCTCTTTCTTTCTTCCCCTCCCTATATTTTTCTCTCTCCGTCTCCCTATATTTCTCTTTCTTTCTCCCTCTCCCTATCTTTTTCTTTTCCTCATCTCACCCCTCTCTACTCCCACCCTAACCACTCCCCAATTCTCGTCGGCCCCACGGGCCCAAAAGACGCGTCGGGCGCGATTTCTCGGGAAATCGCGGTTCAATTTGGAAAGCGTGAGCGTTTCGCGTGCGAGACACGTACTCGTTGGCTATGTGGCTGCACCGTGTCCCCGGCGTGGTGCAGAAACACGCTCGAGTGGCCGGTTACTTTACGGGGAAACCGACCCGCCCGCCCGCCCGTCCGTTCCATGGTTGTCGCAATGCAGCCGCGATTGCGCCGCGAGTAAACACGTCTAGACATCCGACTTTCACCTCTGTCGCGGAGTCGCTGTTGCAGCAACGCGCTGCTGCCTCTAGCTGCCCGCCGTCGCTGGCAGAAGAGCCGAAGGACGTCCTGGAAACGGTCGTCGACGAGTTTTCCACGATTTATGGCGAAACCGCGGGCATGCAGACCTCTCTGGCTCGCCTCGAAAACGTGATCGACGAAAGGTGACGCTACGAAGGATCTTCAAAGGGCGTTTGCAAGGGGGTGTTAACTGGTTTCGGTCCAGAGGCGAGGCATTGCGAAGGGGACGACGTCATGGAATAATAAACGGTGTTAAGAGGAATGCGGTTGCTCAACGTGACATTGTAAAAGCGGGTTTTCGTTGAGCAGGCTTCACCTACGTGTTATGTAGGTCGACACGAATTCCCCTGCATTTTCTTCTTAGACGTATTTTCACTTCTTCGATGTGGTTCAGATATTTATGGTTGAAACGGGCGTGTGAATTTTGTTTTGTTTGGGCTAACATTGGAGATCATGGAATAATAAGGAATAAGATAAAGATAACTCTTCTATTTAAGAATTTACTCAATTTTATTTCTAAAAGAAGGTATATCCTTCTTTGAGCCTGATCTCTACACAGCGAGAGGCAAGACTCGAATCAATAGAAGAGGCTAAAGGATACAATTCGTTAGGGTTCTCTAATTCTTACACACAGCATGGTAAGGGAAAAACTCCTTCACCTGTTCCTAGAACTTTTTCAGCGCATAGCTCGATATCGCACAAATATTTCTTTGAGAAGATTAATTTTTGTTCACTTGTTAAGTCTATACAGAATATACCGAAAAAGTTAAAGAAATCTCAGATTTCTACTACTGGAGATTATTGCTTAAAAAGGAATAAAATAAAGATAACTCTTCTATTTAAGAATGTACTCAATTTTATTTCCAAAAGAAGGTATAACCTTTTTTGAGCCTGATCTGTACACAGCGAGAGGCAAGGCTCGAATCAATAGAAGAGGCTAAAGGACACAGTTCGTTAGGGTTCTCTAATCTAAAACACTTAACCCGTTCCTAGAACCTTTTCAGCCGATAGCTCGACCTTTGATTTTTGTTTATTCGTTAAGACGTAGCTTATTTCCAACAGCTAACATTAAGGAAAAGTACTAGTAGCACAAGTACGCGACCTAATTTTTTGGCGTGTCGGTTGAGAAGGTTTTCGGTAATTTGCTGGACGACTGTGAGGAGGGAATCGTTGAGATAGAGTGGCTGTGAAATGAGTTGTGAGGATAGTCTGCTCGGCGTGTTGGTCAATATTTGAAGTGCGACGACGCCTCGTGCATAACCTCGGGTGAAAATTGACGGAGGCGACTTCGTGGCTGCGGTTTTTTGCTTTACCTACTTTGCAGCCAATCGAATCCGGTAAGACCTCAATTTTTATACCACGAATCTTTTCTACGGCGAAAGTTTGTCTACGAGAACCAAGATCCTTTTTGGTTACGTCGAAAAGTAGAGATTGAAACGTTACAATGTTTAATTTGTACTTTAGATCAGGAACAAAATAGAAATAGAATGAAACAAAAATCTTTTGCGATAGTCCCACAAATCTAAGATTGAATGTTCCTTCGTTTATGGACACCTTTACATGTACAGTAGCGGACAAAACATAGTTTTATGGTTACACTAATATCGCTTCTATGTTCATTTTTATGGTTGGTATGATAGAACAGATTAGCATAGAATACGAATTTAGTTTACCATGCTATTTGTTGTAAATTAATTAATTTATTCAACGGAGAAACCCATTACATATAGTGTAAATATACACTTGCGGGATTTACTAAGTTCTTAAAATAGAACTACGGCAAACATCGAGAGAAACACCAAATAGATCAATTGCTTGGCAGTGATTATTAGGTGTACAAGTTAATTTTAGTCTTTCATTTTTCGATGATGAAGAAGCTTATTTACAATTTGAATATCGTAACGGTATTTTTGGAGTCTAATAGTGTAGACATCTAGCTTTCCAAAATATTAGAAGACTGCTTGATTCGGTCAACATAATCGAGGTAAATAATAGTTTAAACGATGGCGTGCAGAAAAGACCACATTCGTCATTTTGTGCTCTTCGCACTTCAGTTGACCCTTTGCACTCGAGAGATGACCGTTAGTCGTTTAATGATACTAACTTCAAAAATGTTCAAATTCGAAATATTTACTATGATTCACGTATATTAAACTTCATTTAGTTTAGTTAAATCGTATATTAAAATTTACATATATGACTATTTAACGTCCGGGTTTGAACTAACGTCTGAAAATTTGCGAAACTATCATATGCTAGGATTACGATGTCCCATGAGAGGGGACAGCCGAGTGCAAAGGGTTAAAATTAAAATAAAATTCAAGAATAAGACTACACGTGTGATTGTTAACCCTTTGCTACTCGAGAGGTGATCGTTAGTCGTTTAATGGTACTAACTTCAAAAATTTTCAAGTTCGAAATATTTACTATGATTCACGTATATTAAACTTCATTTAGTTCAGTTAAGTCGTATATTAAAATTTACATATATGACTATTTAACGTCCGGGTCTGAACTAACGTCTGAAAATTTGCGAAACTATCATATGCTAGGATTACGATGTCCCATGAGAGGGGACAGCCGAGTGCAAAGGGTTAAAATTAAAATAAAATTCAAGAATAAGACTACACGTGTGACTGTTAACCCTTTGCTACTCGAGGGGTGACCGTTAGTCGTTTAATGGTACTAACTTCAAAAATTTTCAAATTCGAAATATTTACTACGATTCACGTATATTAAACTTCATTTAGTTTAGTTAAGTCGTATATTAAAATTTACATATATGACTATTTAACGTCCGGGTCTGAACTAAAGTCTGAAAATTTGCAAAACTATCGTATGCTAGGATTACGATGTCCCATGAGAGAGAACAGCCGAGTGCAAAGGGTTAAAAAAAAAAAAAAATACCACTGAAGCTGCAGAAATGATTTGTGATGTTCTTGGGAGAATGCTGTAACTCATTCCACCAGCAAATACTGATACCGAAGGTTTCGGGAAGGTAATTTCGACCTCCAAGATAAAAAACGATTCTAAGGGTGAGGAATTGCAATTACTTTTAGATCAGTTCATCGAAACGAAACAGCCTAGTTTCTTCGAATCAGACATTCAACAGTTGCCTGAAAGATGGACAAAGGGAAATTACTTCATCCATTATCCTTTGGGCATAAAAATTTAAATAAACTCTGAACCTGCTGAAAAAAAAGACTAAAATTAACTTGTACACCTAATATTTCCCAAAGAAGTAATACGGCATATACGAGAGTCTTCGATTTTTTGGGGGGAATGAATGTCCTTTGTTTTACAGCTTAGTTCTTGGATTTTCGGGTTTTCCTTGAAGAAAAAATTCTTGAATTTTCGAACGGTAGCGACTATTTCTCAAAATCAACCGCGAGGGTGAACGAACAGAACGGGCTGTTCTTCGAGTTCATTTAAGAATATCAATTACCACACGAAACTGGATCGTTGCCAGGCAAATCACGCGCGTCTTTTCTCCACCCTTCTGTTGTTCAGAGACAGTTAACTCAAAACTAAACTTCAAACCTCATAGTGCGCTTTATAAAAAAAGAGCCGCGTCTCTCGAACATACGAGAACGTCCAAACATTTTCCTCGTTCCTTTTTTAAAATTTCTCGACAGCTACACACTCTCATGCATAAATCATAAGGCATTCAATACGCTTAACGCGAGGAAGAGTTTAGGTTATAGTTACGAAACGAAGCTATCGCTCAATTTTCAGCGGCGGATAAAAATACCAGTAAAATGCATACCCTAATATAGTGTACTAATAATTTACAATTAACTTTATAATTTACAAAAAGCAGAAAATGAAGAACAAAAACATTGTTCGCAATTAAAATAAAAAAAAAGACAAAAAGAGGAGAATAGAAAACAAATTGAACAGTCATTTCTGGAAATGGCAAATGGAAATCTACTAGAAATCTTTAAAATTGTCTTTGTTTTATCCAATTTAGAAGTTACGTCAGTTTAAAGATTGAGTGAATACGGAAAGAGATTTGTCCAGTTCTTCAGGGCAAATACCCCACTGTGTGCTGTGTCAAATATTGTTCACCTATCCCTTTTCTATTGTCATTGTGGGAATGTAGAACACTGTTGATTAATTAGCATAGAACGTAAATGTTATTTATAATGTTATTTATTATTAATTGATCAATTTATTTTCTTCGTCTCTTTGGTCTTACAATTGTGGCCGTTGTGGAAGAGAAGGAAAAGGAATGAGAAGGGGTGCTTGTCGTCGAAATTTCCGGCCGTAAAAAGGCTCGTTGGTGACCATGTTTTCAAGTACCATAGAACGAATATTTTTAAACAAATTCCCCCAAGTCTTACCCTCACCTTTGATGAAAAACACACCCACAACTTTGTAACCAATAAAAGCACGGCACCCACCGCTCATAGGCAATAGTATCAAGCAGTCACAGAGAACACGAGTTTATAAAACACCCAACACACATAGAAAACGACCGATAACACGGAAAATCTCGAAACATCACATTTTAACAACACGTATCATTCGATTGCAACCTTAAAGTATACAATAAACATAGTAAGTTTTTGATTTCCAAAATCGCTTCTACTCAACATCTCAACCCGGTTAAGGTGATTAATTTCACGTTAACCAACGTCCATTGTCAACGTCGCGACTACGTATACATAGGATTTATGATCCCATCAAATTTTTCGTCAAGAATTGCGGTGACTCGGACGTAACAATCGCTATTAAAATTCTTTCTTTCCCTTTTTGGCTGTTGGGGAGAAGGAAAAGGAATGGGAAGGGGTGTTTCGTCCGGGGCCTGCTAGTGGACTCGTCAGTAAGGCTTACCTAGCAGGCCCCTGCCTTTTTTTTTTTGTAACATACGTTTATTGCCAAACAAATAAATAAATATATACAAGTGCAATAAACCAAAACGTACAAAGGGTAACAAAGGGGATACAACAAAATAAGATCAAAGGCTCCTGCATGGAACACGCACAATCTGAACAAGGGTATAACATATACAAGGCACTTAATGCTACATTATACAGGGTGTTCGGACAGCCCTGGGCTTAAATTGAAAGAGTAACTCCCTGAGACATTCTAAGGCGAAAATCAAGAGTAACGATTTTGCGTTTGAGGCTTTGTTTACGAGTTATAACTAGTTAAAGATATCGTTAAATCCGGACCGTTCGACGCTTGAGCATCACTATGGACTCAGCGACGTTACCGACCGAGTTGCCTCGGTTACCCGCTCTCAAGAGTCGAACGGTCCGGATTAAACGATATCATTAACTAGTTATAACTCGCAAACAAAGCCTCAAACGCAAAATCGTTACTCTTGATTTTCGTCTTAGAATGTCTCAGGGAGTTACTCTTTCAATTTAAGCCCAGGGCTGTCCGAACACCCTGTATATAACTTAAACTAAACTTAATTGTTTATACATTGATTATAGATTATATACAGAAAATGGCAAGAAAAAAAAACTGTACAATAGAAGCAGGCCCCTGCCTTAGACACGGGGATAGGAAGGGACAAGTCAGAACTCGTATATACAGAGACCATGGCTAGACTCGAGCACTTGCGAGAAAATTGACGCTACATCCCTCCTAGTGGCGAGGGCAGCAAGGATCGTCACACAGTTTTGTCCACTACTGCATGTAGCGCGTGGCTCAACGCGTGGGGTCAAGAAAAAGTGAGACCGGGGGATAGTTAAGCAGGGGTAGCGTGAGACATCCTCCTGGCCCTCAGCAAACTACAGATGCAATCTTTCCAGGTCTGCCTGACATTGCAAGCAATGACAATCGGTCCCGCGAACGTGCATGAACCGATGCACCACGCGCCAAGAGCGTTTCCCGCGCGTCCCATATAGAGACACTTATTTTTAGACGAAAATCGGTGCAACACCTACGTCAATCAGACAGCTTCGGTGTCGCTCTGTGACAGGAATAAAATCGCGGCGGTGTCCGTCGCTCTAGAAATAAATACGTCTAGACGTCCAACTTTCACTTGGCCGTCATTGACAGGCTAACCTTCCGCCGGTACACTTTTCAAGAACGTGTCCCGCAACGGTTTCCGGGGGGATTGTATAGTGAAAGCGTTTCCTGACCGACGCTTCTTCTACGATGACTCGCGACAGTGATCGAATATTTTTCTTTATTTTGCACACCTCTTTCTCGTCTCGCTCAAATATATGACTGTGTATGGTAACTATAAATTTTGGTTGTCGATGAGAAACAGATTGGAAGATGTTGAAAGTAATGTTAATTTTTAACAATATCACCGTGGATACACATATATACAACTATAAATTTACTATAAATTAACTATAAATTTTGGTTGTTGATAAGAAACAGATTGGAAGATGTTGAAAGTAATGTTAATTTTCAACAATATCAGCGTGGATACACACATATATAACTATAAATTTACTATAAATTAACTATAAATTTTGGTTGTTGATAAGAAACAGACTGGAAGATAGTGAAGTTAATGTTAATTTTTAACAATATCAGCGCGGATACACACATGTACATATATATAGGAAATTTTATTTTTATTTATTTATTTAGTAGAGTGAGATGATAGGGCTCAGGTGTGAATAACACAAAATAAAGCGTTTAGCATATTATTAATATACATTTAAAACAGTTTAATAGTAATAACATAAACAACTTCAGCACTATTTTAATATTTGATTATTTTTATTATTAGTTTTAACATATTTTTTAGTATTAATTTTTTGTTTCCTATTTTACAATAAATATAACATTGATCTTTGATCATTCATATTATTATTATTTGTTCATATACGCTCCTATATCCTTCTATAAGTCGGGTGTTTATCATTGTATACAGTATTGGTGAGGACCTCGATCTCGAGCGATCGTCACACTGGGTAGCGCAACATCGGTGAACCGCCTGGGTATAATATAATATAAGTGTAACATGTATTAGTGGAATATCCGTGAGGGTCTCGAAAGACCCATAGCCAGGCCGTCAAGATTCAGTAGTCGGAGGGTTAAAGAAGAGTAGGTGACGCGAGGCGGCGAGAAAATCGGGGAGGGTCGATTTTAAAACGGAAGACGATAGGGGTTGGCCGCTTTTGCGGTCGTGAGCTTAATTCAGCGTCCGGATGCCGCGACCGGCGCGGAGCGGCGGCGATCGATAATCGTGGCCGTGGCAGGAAAGTCCAAAAAGTAGCGGAACGGCAGGCGGAAAGACCGCAGACGCGGTCTGCGGTCTGCTTCGACCGCGTCGGCCTTCTCACGGCTATGCAACGTTCGCCGGACCGGCGAGTGTCTCGACCGCGCGAAAATTCGAGTTAATTTACCGCTCGCCCCTCCCTGGCCCTCCGCCACGGTGGCTTAAACGGTCGTAAGAGACGTCTTGTTTCTCCCGTTTATTTGCGCACGGGTAATCCCCGAATTACGCGGTTAAAGAGTCGAATAAATCCCACTGTAGCAGTTACGGAATTGAATGAACCCTCGTATGACGGGGTTAAATAATTGAACGAATCCCTGCGTAAGACGGTTAGAAATATGAATAGAACCTTTTATAAGGCTGTTGAAGAATTTAATAAGCCCCGTACAATAGGTTGGAATAATTGAACGAATACCTGTATAAGACGATTAGAAATATGAATAGAACCCTTTAAAAGGCTGTTAAAGAATTCAATGATCCCTGAATAATAAGGTTGAATAATTTAATTAATTCTCATACGATAGGGTTAAATAATTGAACGAATCTCTGTATGACAGTTAAAAATATGAATAAGATTCTTTATGAGGCCGTTCAAGAATTTAATAACTTCCATATATTAGGGTAGAATAATTGAATTAACACTTGTATAACGCGGTGAAAATATGAATAGAACCCTTTAAAAGGCTGTTGTAGAATTCAATGATCCCTGAATAATAAGGTTGAATAATTGAATTAACTCTCATACGATAGGGGTTAAATAATTGAACGAATCTCTGTATGAAATTTGATTAAAACTCTTTATAAGGCTGTTGAAGAATTTCAGAACCTCATCAGCATAGGGTAGAATAATTGAATTAACCCTCATATGACAGGATTAAATAATTGAATGAACACTTGTATAACGCGGTGAAAATATGAATAGTACCATTTATATGGCTGTTGAAGAATTAAATAATTCCTGAATAATAAGGTTGAATAATTGAATTAACCCTCATACGGTGAGGTTAAATAATTGAATGTATCACTGTATAAGAACGTTAAAAATATGAATAAAACTCTTTATAAGATTGTCGAAGAATTTAATAACTTCTGCATGATATGGTGAAATAATTGAATTAACCCTCATACGATAGGATTAAATAATTGAATGAACACTTGTTTAACACGGTCAAAAATGTGAATAAAATCCTTTATAAGGCGGTTGAAGAATTCAATAACCTCCGTAAAATAGGGCAGAATAATTGAATTAACCCTCATACGATAGGGTTAAATAATTGAATGAACTTCTGTATAACATGATCTAAAATATGAATAGAACTTTTTATAAGAGGTTAAAGAATTTAATTAAAACCTGTGTAACACCGTTTGAGAATTGAATATGCTCCTATATAACACGGTTCAAGAATTGAATAAACCCTCCTGTAGCACGGTTAAAGAATTGAACATGCTCTCATATAACACGATTAGGGAATCTGAGAAATCTCCCTGTAACACGGTTAGAGAACTGGAGAAACTCTGTAAAACATGGTCAAGGAATTGAAAGGTACAGAACTACAAGAGTAGTTGCTTAGCAGAGATTAAGAAATGGAAATTATATTATTGGATATTATTATTTAAATTATATGTACATAGTTCAGTCAATCATTAATCTTATTTTTGGTAAGGTATACCTATCTTTAATAGCACTGACTGGAAAACAATATATTCCCTGTCAGTTTTTCACCTGCTTGTTTTAACTTTCAATTTCACACAAAAGTGCAATCTATAGGAAGCCATTGAAAGTCATTAAAATTCAAGTTCCGACCGATATTGCGCGACCGATCGATGAACGTTCGCAAAATGTCATTATCAACCATTGAATTCTAAAAGTGTGGTCATCGTGCATCAGGATTCTTCGTGCAGCAATGCCAAATAAAACAATGCAGTACTTCTTCCTTTGACCTACTTGCCGGCCAGGTATTACTCAGCAACTGTCTCGACTCGTGTATGGAGAGGAATTAACAATATTTCGATTGTTATGGCAGGTAGTTACAAATAGAGATGACAATTGACTAGCTCTCGTAATGTACTGTTAGCTTTTCGATATACATATTAATATCGCAGGGCCTATTTGATGAGACTACGTGCCGGAATGATGATTTGGACGTGATATAAGGATTCGTTGCGACGAATACTAAAGAAGATCACATCGTATTTATTCAGCATTGACTCATTAACCGGTTAATTGGCTCTGGGTGAGTAATCGACTCTAGGACATCTTCCTTTAACGATACCATTTTAGAATAATAGAATCAATATGTAATCTCACGACAGACGTACTTATCTATTCGTAAAGTGTATTTTAAAGGTCGTTCTTTCAGATTTATACAAGAAATCTTTAGAAATTTGTTCAGATTTAATGCATAAAGTAGAGCTTTCATTAAAATTATTTTTCACTTATACATACTTTATTAACAAACAATTATGTACCTGCTCTTTCTGTTAAAATAATAAAGTCTATTAAACGATAATAAGAAATTCAAATACGATAAGATCATCTACTCCATAATAGAATGTATTGAAATATAAATTTTATAAGAAAGAAATATTAATGTATACTGAATACTTCTTAAAACCACCATATTCCAAAATTTTATCAAATTCAATGATAATACTTTCGACTGCCAGACTAATAATTCAAAAATCACACCTATGAGAATAAAGTAGAATTCCATCAGTTTCATTAACACTATTCCTACCACAACCGATCAAATGATCGTTTTTAAAATTTCGATCAGAATTTCATAGATACAACGTAATTGAATCGCCTTTAAACTTTAGACTTTTTCCCAAATATACGTGTAATACATTTTTCGATATTCACTTCTTTCTTCATTGTTTATTTTTTGAGAAAAATTTGTAGTCTGTCTTACGTAGGAATAAGTTTATACGAAGTGTAAAAGGTAGGAATAGTGTTAATTTAATCGATATCCTACATTATGATCTATCCTTCAATACTTCAATCTTAATTCTACTTCCAAATTTGAAACTGCTAAATCGCGAAATGGATTAACTATAATAGAACGAACAGATTAATTACGATAACGACTAAATTTTACAACATCAACTATCCTCAACCTTAACAATAAACATCACAAAATGTCTAACAGTTATCAGTATTGTTACCAATACACGATGAACCTAGTATTATCTCTAACGAAGTCCTTCGACAATCCTCATAGCGTTCCAAAACCCTAACTCAAAAACGAAAACAGTCCCCCGACAATCGGGAAAAACTCGACCGGTACCGTATTTTGCGCCAACGTTCGAAATCGAAATTAAAATAAAAGTACGCTTTGTTCCCTGAAGCGGGAGCAAGAAAAAAGCAAGAACAATCTTTCGTCGTGGCAAAAAGCAGACTAACGGGGGGCCATGAATATGCGGGATAGATTATGGCGGCGAGAAAAGGATGCGTGTAATTTTTCAGCCCCGCGTGCACCTCGCAAACGGCCGACGTTTCCCTCTAATCTAGCCAGACGCGTATTCCGCTTAATTTCACTGACAAAAGAAACGGTGACTCATTTGCCCGCCTCAAGTGTTTCCGGTCGTTTTGTCAGGAACTGAAAAGAATCGCCACGGACAAGGTGAACGCATTGTGTGCAAACAAATTTTATTTTTAAGGGACTCGTTACCCGGCCGCCTCTCTTCGTAAATATTGATGTTCGCCCGTATTGGAAACGGGGTTTTATATTTTGCTAAATAAAATACACTATTGTTTGAAATGTTATAATACTTCATCATATAGCACGAGGAGGGCGCAATTATGATTGAACCTCTGATTAAACAGTCACGTGACTTCCACTGTTTCTGTAAAATAAGTTTCATTAATGATATTTTTACTGTGGTATAATTTAAGATTTGCAGCTCACTCTATTATTATAATCTTTAAGCTATTAAATTATGAAAGGGTTAAATAAACCTTTCATGAGAAAAGCGCGGGAAAAATTGGCTGCTGCTATAAGAGCTTTTTACATCCTTAGCGCTGAATTAAAAAGTCACGTGACCTCCACTGTTTCTGTAGAATAAGTTTCATTAATTATACTTTTACTGTGGTACGATTTAAGATTTGGAGCTTACATTATTATTATAATCTCTAACCTATTAAGTTATGAAAGGGTTAAATAAACGTTTCATGAGAAAAGCGCGGGAAAAATTGGCTGCTGCTATAAGAGCTTTTTACATCCTTAGCGCTGAATTAAAAAGTCACGTGACTTCCACTGTTTCTGTAGAATAAGTTTCATTAATGATACTTTTACTGTGGTATAATTTAAGATTTGCAGCTCACTCTATTATTATAATCTCTAAGATATTAAGCTACGAAAGGGTTAAATAAACCTTTCATGAAAATAGCGCGGGAAAAATTGGCTGCTGCTATAAGAGCTTTTTACATTCTTAACGCTGAATTAAAAAGTCACGTGACCTCTACTGTTTCTGTAAAATAAGTTTCATTAACACGTTAAGTGCCCAACCTGTTTTGGTTGCCGTTCTGTTCAGGCTCAGGCTATATGAAGTGGGACAGAAAATGTTGTAACCTTGTTTACCTTGTTTCAATAAATTACTGTGACTATTTTATATTACACTCTTTTTCTTAAAACATTGACCGAACAAAAACCGATGATCCTTAAGCGAAATCTTTAGTTTCGCTATCGGTATGCAAAGACAGACCCGTGCGTTGCTGTAACGTGAACCTAAAATGTGTGTCCGATCCCTAAGGACCGGCGTGGCACTTAACATGTTAATTACACTTTTACTTGTAGCATGATTTACCATATGAAACTTACACTACTATGATCTACAGATCTCTAGCCCATTAACCCTTTGACTGCGGAAGACTCTGAGCCGAAACGCTTCGCGTGGACGGCGTGCAGCCGGCACTAACTGTCGCTGGGGACTGAATACTTTTTCACGCAATCTGAATCTGTTCGGCGGTGTATTCAATTGTAATATTGTACAGAATCAAATTACTGTTACTTTATCCACTCCAAAATTAATATTTTTCAATTTTTTAAATATTTTTTATCTTCAATATACATTATTTATTCGTCAAGGGTAAAGTTTTAAAACGCCATAATTTGATAATTATAATGTATTATAAAATATATAAAATGAAATGTACAAAACGAACTCCAAACCATACATAACTTTTGTCAAATGGCAGATGAACAGATGAAACGAATTTAAGATATAGGGAAAACTGACGAAATAAACGAGATTTTTCTTGTTGATAAGCAACAAGGTATGTTGTTTCTGAGTGTTACACGGATATGATAAAATAATTTCTTGAGAAATTCAGTAAGACAGCAGTAAATGATCAAAGCCGTCGCCGAGCGCACATGTGCGCCCATAGTCTATATCGACGGCTTGTGCTGGGCGCATATATGCGCCCGTAGCAGTCAAAGGGTTAAACCGTGAAAGGATTAAATGAACCTCTCACGAGAAAAGCGCGGGAAAAGCTGGCCGGCCCCGTCTCCTGACGGAGACCGATACGCGTGAATTCTTAACGCGCGCAATCTTCGTGGTCCGTCTCTCCTCCTATCGCTTATCGCGGCTTTTAGTCCGGGAGTGGAACGTAAATTTCCGTCGAACAGGGGCCGGCGAATCGCGAGCCCGTCTGGCCGAGTTCCGGTACGCCAACCACGCCGTGCTAGACACGAACCCCGTCGCGCCAGCGAATCTTTTATGGAGCTGAAAAATTCACTCGGCTCGACGATCACGGGGGGGATGGGTCGATCGTTGTCTGTCGTCCCGGAGGCCCTACACGCGTCGCTCCGCGGCCGAATAACCT
This sequence comes from Tetrapedia diversipes, assembly GCA_033822845.1. NCBI lineage: Eukaryota > Metazoa > Arthropoda > Insecta > Hymenoptera > Apidae > Tetrapedia > Tetrapedia diversipes. Next base: position 209,250 of record JAOPTO010000816.1, read on the forward strand.
AATTTCTGCCAACCCCTACGGATCGATCAACGCGCAGCGGCTTGTCCTACAGGGTTGGCGAGCGATTTAAGGTCATCGATCATTTGGAAGTTGGACGGATATTTGACTTGTCTAGCTTTTCTCCTATAACACGATGAGGAATTATGGGACACACGTTAGACCAGTATTTCCCAACCTTTTTTGTGCCATGCCCCACCTTAATCTTTCTAAAGTTTTTATGCCCCCCCCCCCTCCCTATGTAACATACATAATTTTTAACATTAAAAAATTGATTTGTTCACTTAAGAAACATAAATGTTAGGTTCTAGGAAGAAATCGCTATGAAATTGTTATTAAAACACAGTAAGTAAAATTTCAAAACATATATAGAGTCCATTTTCGAATTGCCCCCCTGTGGGGCGTGGGCCCCACGTTGGGAAACACCGCGTTAGACAGTATTATTCGTTTGGATTTTGATGTAAGCGGCTGCATTCCCAGTGCGTGAGTGTATATGCGTGCCAATGTTTATCTTTGTGTTTTCATTCGCGAGCTTGTCAGCTGATTAAGCTTGCTATTCACCCTTTGGCCTATAACCACGAGTCTGACTCGTGGTAAAGAATTTGTGCCATAAACAAAAGCCACGAGTCAGACTCGTGGTGTGAAATTTGTGCATAAGATGCCGCGTATTATTGTTAGAACAAGCGATTGGAGTTATTCCACATCGAATATTATTCCTTTGATTATGATTACACCCTAGACGTCTTAACCCTTTCGCTACGGGTGGGTTCTCCGTCGCAATACTCCCGCTGAATGGGACGTCGTGACGAACCGTGACAAAACTGCACGGCTCACTACAACCTGAGCTGCTTTGACGGTGTTTTCTCAAACCAAAAATTTTTCTCAAAACAGGGTATTTATAACGTCTTAACATGCACACTCCTAATTATAGTTCGAGAATCGCATAACTGCATATGCTCGTCGTATGTATATTACGCGATATTTTATGGAGGGCCACTATAGTAAAAGGCACATTATTGAAGCATAGAATACCTGAACCTTGAGTATGAAAATTTTGCGATAAGATGTAAAAATTTTCAATCCGGATAAACGGGGCTCCACTGTATACTAAATAATTATTTTGGTTTTAGTATTACAGTGATCTCAGTATTATATCAGTTTCAACGTGAGAGTTAGTCGGTAAATATAAGAAAGTTGATACCAGTTTTTAACCACTGCTTAGAAAGAATCTTGAAAGTCATAATGAAATCTAGAAACCGGAAAAATTACCGATGAATATACAAATAAATGCACAGGTATCACTGTGAATTTCGAACGAGACGACGCAATTTATTTTTCACTGGAGCCGGAGAAAGGAATCGCAGAACGACGGATGTTGGGTCGCTGCAAGATAAGGCCTGGCTTCGACGAACACGTCCACCACGTAATTCGCTATCTAATCGGTGCTAGCCATTTATGCAAACTAGTTGTCCGAGTAGAACAACCACATCCTGCGTTTCTATCGTCTGGCCTTTCGTTTCCTTTTTCTGTTATCCTGACGTCGAAACGATTACACAAGTTATTGGAAATAGGATTTTATATTTTATTTATAAATAAAATATATGTCATGAATGTGGCGGCATTCGTTCACCAACGATGCTAGCAATCTTCTCCTCTATCGAACAGAGATCTCCGGTACAACGATTTCATATTCACTTAATCTTTAACCCTTTCGTTACGAGCGGTGACTATAGTCACCCAACGACTGATGCTTACTACGTACGAGCGGTGACTATAGTCACCCCGTGAAATTTTGCGAACAGAGTATTATTGCATTATGCGATAATTTTTTAACCCTTTCCTTTCTACGACTGACTGTAGTTACGCTCTGCGTAAGATTCCACGGTATTGAACGTACGACGGATAATTACAATTGTTCCATAAGTACACATTTTTGCCGTGGCAGCTTATTCAGCGGGAATTGCTTGCCGAAAAATCCTCCCATAGCGAAAGGGTTAAACTGACATAACTTCGTTGAAATTTATCCAAACTGGATAAAATAAAGATGATTTTGACCCTTTGCGGACGAGTGTCGGATATATCCGCCCAACTCTCGCGCTGCGGCTGGCGTTTGTCTGTCGTAAACGACACGTATAAGATACGCATGGGTATACTAGCCTAAGAAGTCAAGTTGGCCTAAATTTGTTTGTTTATGATTTTGTTAGATTTTATGAAAGACTTATTTAAATACAGCTTTAGTTTTTATAACACAAATGCGCGACGTAACTATTTTCTTTACTGCTCCGTCCGCAAAGGGTTAACACTATTCCTACCACAACCGGTCAAATGACCGTTTTTAAAATTTCGATTAGAATTTCATAGATACAATGTAATTGAATCGCCTTTAAACTTTAGACTTTTCCTCAAATATACGTATGATACATTTTTCAATATTCACTTCTTTTTTCATTGTTTATTTTCTGAGAAAAATTTGTAGCCTGTCTTTTACGTGGGAATGTCGCGGTAGGAATAGGTATACGTGAAGTGTCGATAGGAATAGTGTTAAAACTGTGAGAATCTTCAGGTTGATCCAACATCAGCATGTTTCGTTTTCTCAAAACAATACTTAAATGTTTACGAAAATCTCGATGAAAATATGTTAACATTGCTGATAAATTACATTAAAGAAGATTAGGATCGTGGAAGAATCGCTATTGCTTCTTCCCCTCTTTAATCGTAGAAAGAAATTGGTCGCCCAACATGACTGGGTCCAAATCCGATAGCATAGGAAACTGTGGTAAAAAAATATAAAAACAGCAAAAATATATAAAAATATATTTCATATTTATATATATTATACTTCAATACTTATTCCATTAAATTGTTTTTAAAATTCCAATTTAAAATCCTATTTAACTTTAAGAAAAAGAACGTCACCCAAATATGGGTGACATGGCGACGAACGTGTTAAAGTTAAAGATTTTCAGTTTTTGATAGTATGAAGAATTTTTATAGAAATGGCTGTTCAATTTGTCTTTTATTCTTCTTCTTTCCATTTTAATTGCGAACAATATTTATATGTTTTTCATTTTCAGCTTTTTGTAAATTTACTTTAACCCTTTGCGTTCGAGGCCTTTTTTGCAACGGGGAGGACATATCGATGAAATGAAGATTTAACACTATTCCTACCGACACTTCACGTGTACCTATTCCTACCGCGACTTTCCCACGTAAGACAGACTACAAATTTTTCTCAAAAAATAAACAATGAAAAAAAAAGTGGATATTGAAAAATGTATTATACGTATATTTGAGGAAAAGTCTAAAGTTTAAAGGCGATTCAATTACGTTGTATCTATAAAATTCTAATCGAAATTTTAAAAACGGTCATTTGACCGGTTGTGGTAGGAATAGTGTTAAACAATTTTATGTTATTTGGCGGGAAGAATTGTTTATACTATGTTCTCTATATCTTTTACCATAACTAAATGTTCGATAAAAATTGCTTTCGTTGAGAGATAAGTATATTATTGTAGCATAAATACAGTGTTTACACGAATTCAATAGGTGTTCGGATACTTATGGACGGGAGTGTATGTCCGTCGTCCCTGTTAGGGATGGCAGGTCGACTCGGATTAAGACACGTCTCGCCTCGAAAAGAAACCCGTAGCCGCGTGAATTCCAGGAAGATCCCCGGGAAATCCCCCGTCTGCTCTTAAGAAAGAGAGGGAGAGGATTCGACGGGTGCTGACAAAGGGACGTCGTTCGGGATCGTCTTATCGGCCGCTCGTTATCCAGACGCACGGGGACGGGAAGTCTTCGAGGGAAGAAATCCGGAGGGAGACCCTTGGAAAAAGGGGAGATCGAGCTCCGTCCGCTTGGCGGCTCCTCGCGCGACACGTCGATGCCAGGGATAATCGTTGACACGTGTAGAACCGGCGGAAGATCGGAAGTTCTGCTGGTTCGCTTCGTAATGAGCATGGAAGGGATCGTTTAAACTGTCTGAGGCAAACTGTATTATTATTATTATTGGGTTGGCAACTAAGTGATTGCAGATTTTCAATAAGAATGAAAATTCAAAATTTTTACTTCAAAGTATGACTTTATCAAATTAAGTATTGTCCGTGTAGGGTACGTATAAAGGTCCTTGTACCTGGGTAGATAAAATAAGCGTACTGACCATTATTGCTGGCACTGAGCGAAATCATCGGGCCGGCGTAACGGAATGGTCCCAGGGATTTTCCCTGGCCCCCCTTTCCCAGTTTGTCTGGAAGCGTTGGCGGGAGCCGAAATGCGGACGCCTAAAAAAGCAGTTAGCAGCTAGCCGCCAGTACAGGCACTTCTGCACTTCTCGCGACTTTTTCATGTAATTCAAAGTTATCTTTCTGCGTGTTTGTTTGAGTGTTAATAAATAGTTTATCCCTGTTAACATCTCTTTTAATACCCAGTTCAAAATCCCAACATCCTAAATCCGTTTTCGTCGATGACCATTTGCCATTTTTCAGACAGTATCATTATTCCATAAAATTTCTAATTTTTACCAGCAAAAAACTGAATTAAATGAGATCTTACATCATCAGCGTAATTAAAAATTTTACCATTTAAGTAGTTTTGCATGGAACGAAATAAATAAATAAAGCCTTCCTTTCAAGAGTTCATTCTCATATACGGCACGCAATTTCATGTATGCTTTTTCAGAAATAATACTACAAAATATGTCTGAAACGCGCGTTTTGTTCTTCTATATTTCTAATGGGGATAAAAACGAACCTAAATAAATAATCGATAAAGTTACTTACTAATTAAAGATGAAATTTCAAACAACAAGAAAACAATATAGGTGCTTTGAACACGTTGACGAAACGAAAGAATTTTGCTAAAACTATATAATAATAATAAATATATTATTTATGAAATGTAATATTTATATATAAAATAAACTACATAAAATAATAATAAAAAATGAAAATTTTTGCTATTTTTATATTTTTTTTACCCCAGTTTTCTATGCAATCGGATTTGGGCCCAGCGAGAAACTCAGCCGAGTCACGCTGGGCGACGACCGTGTTAAATAAATAAAAAAAAAAAAAATTAGAATCTATAACTGACTAACAAGTCGTGCTGGAGCGAGGGATTAACACTAAACGTACCACGCGGGGTCAAATGACCCTTTTCCAAATTTACTTTATAAATTGTACATTCATTGTTGTTTCTTTCGCTCATCCGATTTTCTGTAAATTCTTATACTACCTGATCGTACAACTTTTTGCTTTCCGTTTTTCTCTTATCTTATTTTTTACCGAGAAAAATTCATTGCATACCTTATGTACCACAAGGGGTCATTTGACCCCTTACGAAATTTACATATTTTTCTGCAGTTCTCCAACTGGAACTTTATTTCTGAACTCGAATACGCTTCTCAAGTTATAGTTTCATTTATCTGAATCTGATATGTGTGTTTGGTTTCGGTGGTGAGCACTTGAACGAGACCCAATCGGGTCTATACGACGTAACGCGTAAACAGAAAGGACTCTTATTGGAGATCCACAAGTAATGCTCCTTCAAACGAGTTGTCTATAACTAAACGAAACTAACTGCAGTTCTATATTGAGAATCAGAGAGTAAAGATTAGTGCCTACAAAAATGTTGCGAATTATTTCCTTTAATAAATAAAGAATTTTTTTACGAAAAATCAACGTTTATTTCATAAGGGGTCAAATGACCCCCTATGGTAAAATTAGGTATAAAAAAGTGCCGGTACGTTTAGTTAATAAAGTCATATTAGGAAGTAAAATTTTAAATTTACATTTTTATTTTAATCCGCAATCACTTAGTTGCCAACCCAATATAAACCCAAAATAATTAATATGTGTACACCATCTCATGGAAAAAAAAACAAATTATTTGTTAAAATGTCAATAAATTAGCATATGACCTGAAAGTTACACGGGCCCATAGAGGGTTAAGACACGAAATTTAGGCTACTGCAATTGATTATGATTTGCTCGAATTTCTGTCGTATTAAACTGTGAAAGGGTTAAATGCTCGATATTGATACAATTACGTAATGCTGCAGTAGAATTTTTATTATTTACTTGTTTCTATAAATTAATGAGAATTTTTAATTGTATTACACGTTTCGTAATCATCTGTTACAGAATCCATATTAAATTGAATTAAGGAGAACTGCAGTGTACATTCCATTATGTCAGAGCTTTTATTATTAGAACATACACGTCTCTTTGAAATAATGAGAATCAAGTATATCAAATTCTTTAATATTAAATAATACATTTACACGGCTACAGAATAACCTCTTTTATTCAAACACCCATTATTTGAATATCGTATCCAGGTATTTTATTATTTGAACGGAGATGAGGAAAATGAAACTCTATTACTAATGGATTACTTTTTATTCTTTTATCTGAATACTTTCCACTGCTTATTACACAGCCCCTGGCAAGAAAAGCTTTCAATCATATGAATATATACGAAGCTATCTAAAAATACTAGATACATTTTCTAAGACGCGAAATCGGACGGTATAAATACAAAATATTTAGGATAGTTAAATCAGTTAAACATGAAGTGAATGTAAAATATAATTCAAATTTTTATTTATTATAAAGAAGAAAGCAACGAAGAAGTAAATTATTAATTAGAAAAAAGTATTTGTTCGCGAAGAAGATTTCTGGATTTTACAGTGTCTCGCGAAATTGATCGAACGTTTAAGTTACAATTTACATCAAATTAAATATTTTATTATAAAATATTAGGTCGAGTCATAAGTAGCTTCCGATGCAACTAAGTAGAATCTATTGTTCGTATCTAATTTCGTATCTATGAATTACCATGACAAGAAGTTTTTGTTTTCACTGTATAGGCGAGGCTTTAGTTTGTCTTTTATGAACTGTTTTGTTTGATACACGTTACGTTAAACTGTATTTTTTAATCTCTGAAATGGAGAGTTAAGAAGTATATATTCGTCATGTAATGAATTGGGAATTTAAACAAGGCAATAGTGTTAAGGCGACAGCTGAAAAAATATGCAGTGTATATGGTGAAGACCAATAACTGATCGGGCAGTTAGAAATTGGTTTATAAAATTCCGTTCTGGAGATACGACCTTAAAAGACGAACCGAGGGCGGGACGTCCTTCCGACTTTGACGACAACCTTTTAAAAGCAATATTGGAGCAAAATCCACGTCAATCAATAAGAGGTATAGTAGAAAGGTTGAATACATCACAATCAACTGTTAACCGTCACCTGGAGAAATTAGGGAAAGTCAACAAGTTAGGAGTATGGGTAGCTCACAATCTCAGTGAACAGAATAAAGAAGATCGCATGTCAATCGCCACAAGTCTGCTCTCACGGGTAAAAATTAAGCCTTTTTTAAACAGGATTGTAACACGCGATAAAAAATGGGTTACCTATGAGGATATAGTCCACAAAAGACAGTGGCTTGATAAGGATCAACCACCCCTATCAGATCCGAAAGCAAATATCCATGGCAAAAGATTTTATTGTGTGTATGGTGGGATTGTCAAGGAATAATTCACCACGAGTTGTTGAAGTCAAATTTAACGATTACTGCAGATAGATACGTTCAGCAGTTGCAAAGAGTGCAAGAGAAACTCCATGAAAAGCGTCCTGCACTCGTCAATCGCAAAAACGTCATTCTTTTACACGACAATGCGCGACCACATACAGCAAGGGTGACTCAAGAAAAAGTTCTTCAGCTTGGATGGTCTGTTTTATCACATCCACCTTACTCCCCGGATCTTGTCCCAACAGACTACCACATTTTCTATTCTTTATAAAACTTTTTGAATGGAAAAGCCTTCAATTCTGAAGAGCTGGTCAGGCAGGCTGTCAAAAATTTCTTCCAGTCCAAACCAATCACATTTTACAAGGAAGGAATTGATAAACTGCCAGGAAGATGGGAGAAGGTTATATATAATAATGGTGAATACATAATAAATTAATATAATTTTGTTATTTAATGGTAGCAATATAAATGTCTGATAAAAAAACGGAAGTTACTTATGACTCAACCTAATAATTATTTTTCTGGCAATTACACCTCTTCTTCTCTTTTGAACTTTTCTATTAATCAGCGTAATTTGTTTAAAAAAACATTTACACTGTGTAGTTTCTCCAGTCTGTTATTGTTAAATTAACTAATAAAGTTTTCAGTCACGAGCAAAAATTCTTTTCCAACACTTCTGCCAATTAAATAATCTTCTCCAAATCATCACTGTGTCCCTTTATTGTCTTTGTCTTGAGAGTAAACAAAATTTTTTATTACTTCTTTTGTATTTACATTGGTATCCCTTTTTTACGGACTTATTTTTATATTTTATCCAGATTGAAAATTCTTGTATCCTATCGCAAAATTATATAAAAATACAACTATATAAGAATATAATTATATAAAAATACAACAAAGGAAAGTATTCAGTAGATTTTGTGAATCACTGTGTTCTGGTAGTTTCCCCTAGTCTGTTACTGCTAAAGTGTTTAACACTAGAACTACCACAGCAGTCAAAATGACTGGTTGATGATTACTTATAGGAACCTTATAAATTCACTGTGGTAAAGCTTCCAAAATTTCCTATGATTTTCCGTAGAAGGTATAAATAAAGATTTATTTCTTATGTGTTCCGTATTTTTTTCATGTAATTTCCAATGTGATCTCTTCCGTGCAAATAAGTACGCTTTGATTGTCGGTAGTTCTAGTGCTAAGTGTTTGAGATCACTGCTGTAAGCAAACAGAGAAGAGAGAGATAGAGAGAAAGAGAGGTTTTGTGCGTGTGATAGAATATAAGACTCATGTATTATTTTTATGGTAATACATTATTTTTGTTTCACGTTTTACGTTTCTTACGGTTTTATTCGATACACTAATACATTCGTTCTACATTCGCTCAATCACTCGGTTGTCACGGGAATTTCCCTCGGATTAGAAACTCAGATGATATTTCGACCCTATCGTGGAAACTCTCGTAAGAATAGCTCAGAGGATAGGGTTTGAAAATGGTAACGCCTCACTTTGTGGTCAAAACGGTAACTGAACTGTTCTTTATTGTGACGCTCTTTTATATAATACAATATTCGAGTAGTGGGGGTAATAAATGTCATGTGGTCCGCAGGATGTTCCTGGATGATGAAAAGTCATCTGGACCGCAGAATATTAATAATACAATCTGGCCCTGATAAACAAGGACCTCTTTACAGCCAGATGTTTCTAGATAGTAAGAGTTATTTGGTTTGTCGGATGTTCCTTAGTAGTAGAAGTCATCTGGACCGCAGAATGTTAACATAATCTGGCCCTGATAAACAGGAGGATGGGACCTCTTCACAGCCAGATGTTTTTGGGTAGATAAGTGTCTTCACACGGTCGATAACATAGAGTACAGTTATCTCTCCAACATACGTCATATATAACATATTTATACAGCCGATATTCTACGCAACATTAAACGTCCAAAAGTGTGATACAACTTTACGAGAAATGGGCCGCTGAATATTAAAAGAATCCAGACTATGAATACATAATCCGATAGTAGCGTTTGTCGCATGCATTCGTTGCGATCGAAGTATAGATGCTGTTTCGTCCAAATATTTATGACACATTCGCTTCAAAAAATAAACGGCTGCCCGAAGGTATTTTTGCTTTTGGTATTGCGAAAACATTTATCAAAACGGAACGCTGCGACGTGTTTGTCGCAATTTTTTGTTTAAACTAAACGATGCAGAAATTTTTCGAATTCGTTTCGTTTCATCAAAACGGGACGAGAGGAATTTTTCATCGCATAGTACAACTTCGATCGGATAGAATTCAAACCAGTTACATCCAAAGCGAAAGTTTCGATTAAATATTATTGGGAATGGGGTTTAAAATTGCTAAATGAAATAAACGCTTATTTGTGAAATAATACTTTGATATTTTATTATTATTTCTACACTCCCGTCCATAAGTATCCGGACACCTATCAAATTCATGTACAGTGGCTCCAAAAAGTATTCGTACACTATGTCACAAATAAATTCGTTTAACTCTGAAATTTTGAGTCTGATAAAAGTATTTGATAAAATTTTGTGGGTATGTATATCGCAGTAGTATACGTATGAATTAATCTCTTCTTTTCACCTAAATGCCATTTTAAAGGAGTGAAGCCAACGTTGAAGTTTCTGAGTTTTCTCTCATTTTTTAAACATAACTTTGTAATGGTACTTGCTGAAGCAAAACCTTTCAAATAGAAAATGTTTAATTTTTAATACCCTATCGCCCTGTCATAAAAAAAGGAACACAGAAAAGCTTGTATTCGAAGCGTGAAAAATCGCTGAAACTTTGAGATTCGTTATCAGCCCCCTTAAAAGATATTTTGCCGCCAAAAAAATTGCTCCACGCAGGACACACCATGCTCTGTACACGCATAAAGTTTCATTGAAATCAGAATTTCAGAAGTAGATTAATTTCCTTATAATACAGTGTACAAATACCTTTTGGAGCCACTGTATATGTA
>JAOPTO010000817.1:0-260073 GCA_033822845.1 Tetrapedia diversipes
TTTCTAAGTTCAAACGCAAAGTTTAAGGTTCGCCAAACTCGTGTTTTCGAATTCAAGCGCAAAAATCGAAATATGTGAATTTAAATTTCAAAATTCGGATACTCAACATACAATCTTTAAATTCAAGGATGATCGTATTGAAGCTTGTGGCAAGAAAATCTGAATTAACATTATAACTACTGACGGCTAGGGTAGACTTATTTATGATGAAGAAATCAAATTGAAAATTGTATTTAAAAAATACCTAATGATTACAGTAAAAGTTATAGTAATTTTCAAAGGTGCAGGTATCACAATAAATTTAAGATTCTATGAAAAATTACTAATCAGTCATTTACACCAGTCTTAGTAGTTCTAGTATTAAAATCAAAATTATGACAATATATCAAAGAGGATCAATCAGAAATTCTAATAAAATCCAAATAAAATGGTCTATAAAATGAAGGTAAAGTTACTAACATCGATAAATCCAAAAGTCGTACTCATCTTTGAGACACAACAATTCGTTGGGTGTTGCTTGTTCCTGGTCAGAGAGGGTTATCCTGATTTGGGTGGTCCAATAAGCTACGACACCCTCTAGCCTCTTGACCAACTCCTTATCGTGGCTGGCCTCCTCGATGCTCAGGTCGCTACCCTCCCCTGGTACATATATCACCGTTAAGCCCAGCATTTTGTACACGAGGTCCGTTAAGTTGCACAGAAAGGTGTCCATGCTCGTGTAAAAATCCGCTTTCACGCCTGTGTTTCAGATTAAGGAAGACAAATAAACTGTGACAAGTATCCCTGCTATCAATAACCTCATCGTTCATTAATTCTTTTGATACTTCAAGGTGTAACATTAAAAAAGGATACCGTGATGTGACAACATTAAACATTCTACCTTTTTAATACATCAAAAGCTGTGGCTTTTTATTAATATTAATACTTAATTTAATGAAATATTATTTATACTGTAATATTCAATTCAATGTGATACTATTTATAGTGATATGCAACATAAACGGAATAAAAATCATTACATAAATGAAGAAGTATAATATAAATAATATTTAATTTGTATTACAATATTTACCTTAGGTATTGTAATACTTAATATTTACTTTAATTAATGATAACCTAGTACTATATCAATAACAATGGTTATAATGTTTAAAAGAATAAATTTATGGTCATCACTTTATCAATCCCTATTCACATCTTCATAATCAACTCTTTCCTCCAATACTAAATACAACAAAGCATAATTTTAAACACAGATACAACATCATGACAAATTCTAGCACCACGCGTCTGTCAAAATGATTTTTCACGAAGGCCGATATTTAATTTCGAACATAACACAGATCTCGTTAATATCGATCGAAACCGGTTCGATCATTAAAATTCGAAAAACCATGGAAATTCCAACAATCCTTCCTAAGGAAGGAGATCGACGCGGGAAACGTTCGACTAACTCCTCGTTTAGAGCTCTGTTCTCGCAATTAGAGTGGTACGGTCGTTCGATCCAGTTAGAATCACCGATCCACTAGAAATAATGAGGCGACTTCCGGGCAAACGCAACGCAATCGTTTCTGACTCGGTCCCGACCGGGTAATCCGGCCGTTTCGTGGCCTCTTTCGTGTGCGCGCAAACATTCGACGTCGAAATTTACCAGCGGCGAGTTGCACAGCGCGTTTAGCCGGGAGTGCACGGGCAAAGTTACAAATTCACTTGGTAACGTTGTCACGTCAGACTGTTGCAGACCTCTTCCTGAAGGGACTGCGCGAATCCTCGGCGATCACCCTTTGTTTCACGCTCCCCTTCCGCTATTAACTGCTGCTTAACAGTTTCGGTCAGGTTCGACCGATGGCGGAAGTTAATTTTGCTTTGTCGCTTTGGAAACTCTTTACTTTCAATATTAACCCTTTGCACTCGAGAGATGACTGTTAGTTGTTCCGTCCTACGGAACAACAGCGGAAAGTTTCCATTGGCATATTTCTGACATGAGCGTGCCGGTACGGCTGTTTTTGAGGATCAAGAAGTTTTAGCCTTTTTGCCTTTTTTCTCGAGCCCTCTTAACGTCCGTAGAGGGACAATAGTCTTAATTTTCGAGTCAACCGTGGTTCTTCAATAGCCAAGAGCGTATCATAAATCAGGGACTTCTGAAATTATCCACATTCGAGAGGTACACGGGCCCGGAGGAAATTTCCTCTTCGTTACCAAAATTCAGGAAACCTTCCCGTACCGAGTGACTCACCCCATCTCAAAATGTGTGTTAAGGACATGAAAACGGGGATTGGTGGCACTCAGAGCATACGCTGATTGGAGTCTCGGTTTTTTGACTTTAACCGATTGGCGTATTGTTCTGAGGTATGGAGGAGTGATCAGTCGAACTGCTCCATATAAAACCGAGTCACTTTGACATCGCGCATCTTCGTAACATCTATAAGTCGCACTCTTACGTTCATGTCTATACATGCGCTTCGAACATCTACAGTGGGTCCAAAAGGTATTCGTACACAGTGTTACAAATAAATTCATTTAACCTTAAAGTTCTGATTTCAATGAAAGTTTTTAATAAAATTTTGTAAATATATGGAGCGTAATAGTATGTGTATGGATTAATTTTTTCTTTTATTGAAATACCACCTTAAGAAGGTGAAAACAACGTTAATGGTTTCAATAGTTTTTCTCGCATTTTAAATATAATTTTGTAATGGTGTGTGATAAAGCAAAACCTTTCGGATAAAAGATGTTGAATTTTTAATTTTCTATCACTCAGTTATAGAAAAAGATCCCAGAGAAACTTGTATTCAAAGCATGAAGAATCGCTAAAATTTTGAGAGTCTTTTTCACCCCCTCAGAAAGATTTCCTATTGCAACAAAAATTTCTCCATACAGGGCCTATTGTGCTCCATGCTCATACAAAATTTCATTGAGATCAGAATTTTAGGACTACGTGAATTTCCTTTTAATACAATGTATGAATACTTTTTTAAGTCACTGTATATGTGGTGTCTTACGTTCATATCTATACATATCTATACTTTCGTCTATACGGAAATCTAAGTCTATACACGCGCTTCGTAACGTCGCATCTATACAAAACGTAACTACATGGAGTCTTTACGTCAACATTCAGACGTATCCTTAAATCCGTTGCCCAATATTAATTTGGCGAGTGATAAGGCGCAATCCTTCACACGAACATTCATTCATTTCTGGTGCAGTCGAGCCGGATAATTGCGCACAGTTAGTCGTCTAATGATACTGTTGAGATATACGTGATTGTTCGGTCCTTAGTTAATAAGAATAAAGACAATGGTGGTATTATAAGCTGGAGGTATCAGCGAGATATCTCCAAACATTCGATAGTGACGTAAGCTAAGGATAGCAGCGAGATATCTCAGATCATTTGAGATGTCTCTAAACATTCAATCACACAAATATTCGACCGAGCGACAAATCACATAAACATTTGACCACACCAGATATCTATAAACATTCAGTCACCCAAAATATCTATAAACATTCCGCCACATTCGATCACGCAAGATACCAATAAACATTCAGCCACATTCGATCACGCAAGATATCTCCCAACATCCGAGTACGCGAGATATCTACCAACATCCGATTACACGAGATATATACAGGGTGTTCGGACAGCCCTGGGCTTAAATTGAAAGAGTAACTCCCTAAGACATTCTAAGACGAAAATCAAGAGTAACGATTTTGCGTTTGAGGCTTTGTTCACGAGTTATAACTAGTTAAAGATATCGTTTAATCCGGACCGTTCGACTCTTGAGAGCGGGTAACCGAGGCAACTCGGTCGGTAACGTCGCTGAGTCCACAGTGATGCTCAAGCGTCGAACGGTCCGCATTAAACGATATCTTTAACTAGTTATAACTCGTAAACAAAGCCTCAAACGCAAAATCGTTACTCTTGATTTTCGTCTTAGAATGTCTCAGGGAGTTACTCTTTCAATTTAAGCCCAGGGCTGTCCGAACACCCTGTATATAAGCATTTACACGAGATATTATATATATATAAAATAAAAAAGGTGTTGTCAATTATTTAACCCAGTCATTAGAAGATACAAGTTGTTGGTTGGGTATCAATACGCCCAAACAATTAGTATCCACCAGTGATTTTTGTATTATATAAGAGAGGGGAGTTGAATTTACCGCAAAGTCGGAATATGAGTTGTGTTGCGTCCTAAATTAGGGTAGAGGTGCGTACAGTAACGACCCTATATCTGCCTCGGTAGAAGCGAATGATTGGTTCGGGATCGCCATCACTTTTGCTATAAATATCGAGCCATGTACAAGCATTGAAGACACTCAGAACAGACACACAGAACAAACACAAATCAGAGCACAACTCATCAAGAGAATACAACTATTATAGACACTCAAGTCAACTCTATCGTGTTCAATTTGACACCTAACCAACTCCTAATATCAACCTCATTAAGAGAAAAACCTTTCGCTATACAGGGCGAAAAAGTCGGGAAGTATTTCGGGAGCAATACATCGGTCTCGCAGCTAAACCGACGTGCAAGACACGTTGAATGTGTTGGGAGCTCTGTGTTACGTATTTTTTTGTTTTGTTCTTTTTTCTAAAAAGTTCTTTCTGTTCTTCTGTTCTCTTGTTCTAGGTGATGTGTAGTGATGTCACTGCGACACGTGCTCTCTCTTCTTTCTTTATTATATCTTTTGAATACCAATAACGCAAAGCGTAAATATTATTATTATTTAGTGTGCCTATTTTATAAGGATCTATTTAATAAACATAATTTCAAACTGTGTAAGTTGTTTTTTCAATAGACACAAACTTCAAAAATTTTCAAATTCGTAACATTTACTAAGATTCGCCTATATTAAACGTCATTTAATTTGGTTAAGTGATATACTAAAATTTACATATATGACTATTTAACCGCTGAGTCTGATTAATAAACAAATTAATTAAAGTCTGAAAATTTATAAAACTATCATTTGGTGGCTAATGGTTAACCCTCTAACGCAAAGGGTTAACGAACAACCCTTTTGTTTTCCAAATTCTAACAAATTTTAATTTTTCCAAATTTTAATATTCTAAAAATCTCGATTGGGTAATCATTGTGGTATTCTTAAAATTTTTGTTTTTTTATTTACCGACAGGAAGTATTGATTGGTTGTTCACTCTCGTGTTTTGAAGCTTTCTTTAAATTATAAGACTTGGATTGGTCAATTATTTTTAATATCTTCATAATTTTTAACGTTAGTCGGTTATATTTATATTATAAACATTCGTTAGTTGATTACTTTAGTCTGTTCGTATTTCTTAAAATTAGAAAACACTGTTTATAGTAGTACATCTGGATTGTTCAATGCTTTAGTGCTTTTAAAGATTTTTAACGTTGTAATCTCTTATCTTGGCTCAAAATTGTATTCACTTAACAGTCTTGTAGTCCGGAAGCTTGAAATCAGCCAAAAATTAGAATCGTTTAATCGTTTCAGTATTTCTCAACTTTTCAACATCAGAAGATTTCACTCAAAAAAATGTTAATTCCTGAAAACAATTCAGTGGAACAATAAAAGTATCAGAAATTTAAATTCGAAACATAAATAACCGACTACCGAACGAACCAAAGGTTAAAGCAACAAAACCGTTTAATTTATGAAAAGCTTTATCATCGGCACTCGCCCTTAAAAAATCCCATCGCGCCACCGTATTCGAGTAAACTTACCAACCTGCGACTATCGCGCGCAGATTGTTTACCAGAGGGAAAAAGGGGCCTCTGAAAAGAGGACAAGAAAGTTTCAGCTCATTGAAGTATCATTATACCGCGGCTTCGTAAAACTTTGCAGGGCTAATTAAACACAAATTAAGTCGCCGTGAGGGTGGCGAAATGAAGGATACTGTCTGGCCACGTTTCAATCTTGCGGAAGATCGGCGACAGCACGTGCTGCACCACCGACAGCACGTGAGTCTCCACTTTATCGTTCATCGATCCAAAGAGCACGCGATCACGGAACGTTGCCGCTCGCAGGATCTCGTTCGGTTGTTTGACGAAGTAGGTGAGCTCGTACGTGGGGACCAGCGGGAACGCAAGGGAGACGGTGAGCTTGGCGTGAAGATAATAGACGGTGAGGACAGTGATGTACGGATGCAAGAAGAATTCACGAATGGTCATCTCATTGGAGTAGGTCCAGTCGCTTTCCGATAGACTGCCCAGGGTCGTCATGTCTTTCACACAGTCAACCTTGAAGAAAAGAAACAAAACATCGTGGGATGTTTAATTTTCTGTTATCGACTGCTTCAACGGGACGGTTCGTTGTTGGAAGTTAATTTCATGGCGGCGTAAAGTTTTCGTAATCGCTACACATATGTATCTGTAGACTCTTATGTATAGCGAGTTCCTATAATGCGAAGGCACTATAGCCAAAGGTACCGCAACTACTGTTTTCATATAATTCGATTCCTTGTATAATGTGCTAAATAAAATAATAAAAAATAATAAAATAGAGTAGAGTCTCTCATATACAGTCGCAAACAAAAGTTTAAGACGGGAAAACAATGTAGAACATACTTTATGGTCTAGAAATATTGTCTGTACATTTATTTTTATTGTTATTATGGTGAGACACCATTCATTGATTAGCACAGAATGCAAATTTTGTTTATCATGCTGTTCCTTATAAATTAGTTAGTTTAATTTCGTCGACTCCTTGGACATAAACTTTTGTTCGCTACTGTACATTTATTTTTCTTCCTATGAAATTTTTGATGCTACCGATCATTTTTTGAGATTCCTGAAAGAAAAAAGTTTTATTCTTTCATTCTGTCGTTGTTCCTTTTTTGATATTGGTTTTGATATTATTTGATACAGTAACGAACAAAAGTTTAAGACGGGAAAACAATGTAGAACATACTTTATGGTCTAGAAATGTTGTCTGTACATTCATTTTTATTGTTATTATGGTGGAACACTATTTATTGGTTAGCACTGAATGCAAATTTTGTTTATCATGCTATTCCTTATAAATTAGTTAATTTAATTTTACAGACTTTTTGGTCTTAAATTTTTGTTCGCTACTGTATATGGGAGTCTACTGTATGTTTTAATTCACTAGTGTTATCATTTAGACTGACAATAAAAATACATGTATTCTATTTCTACAATCGTACTAGAGAAAGTGAACGTATAGAGGCTACAACCAATTAAATCAGTATTCCTTATAAGTGCCTTCTTTGCAGCACTATACATCACACAAATTACAAAAACATTACGAAACGGAAAATGTCAGAGTAAATAACAAATGTAATATCAAGTGTCAATTGATTTGAAATGATGGTCTAATTGAGTATTACACTTTCTTTTTTCATCGTTACCGAATCCTTATGTTTCGTAATTGCTTTGTGATTTGAAGCAATAATCGTTCTCATTGTGTTGCATTTGAGAAGAAAATTACATTGTTTCGTTTGGTAGAAAATACTGTGAAATTACTAACCAGGTCTGATAATTCCTGATCATCGTAAACCAGTTTGAATTCTTCTTCAATTTCTATGATTTCATGTTCTGTAACAATGTGGATTACAAAATCAGTTAAAAGTTTGAATCCACACCTTAAGACAAGCATTTCTGTATGTATTGCGTTTTTAATTTAATAAGCCAGCATCGTGCAATATTCACAGGCAGCGTTGGGAAATGTCCAATGCAATTAGAGATTAATGATTACAATTGAAACATTTAGTTATTGATTACAATCAACGATTAAATTTTTAATTCACTCTGTTTGTGATTACTATTAATAATTGAAGTAGGTATTTAATTGTCTATTGGATTCACGATTAACTATTAATGTTCTCTTTATTGTGAAATTAATCTTTTAGTATCCAATTATGAAACACAGCTTTGGCTTTGGAGTATTTTCTGAAATTATATCAGAAACGAATCTGATTAACAGATTAGTACAAATCGGATTTTTCACTTTCACATTCAATCAAAATGTCAGCTATGGGTTTCAAATAAGCGATATATAAAATAATAAAATATATTCATTGCTACAAACAGATAAGAATAAATATGTCTTTGTTATTTGCTTATTGAAATTTGAAAACTGATGGAAATTATAAGAGTGTGAACAATGATTGTGACGAGTGTAAGAAGCACACCTGCTTATGAGAGAGCGTATGGAAATTAAATACAACGTTAATTGAGTTTGCATTAAAAATTACTAATTTTAACAGAATTTCAGTCATACGACTGTTGATTATTGAACCAAATTTTGATATGGAAGTTTATATGGCGGAATCATAGAATGTATCGTTATCATAGAGTGTGGAATGTGAGAAAGAATGTTTGTATGAGTGTGAAGTATGTCTCATAAACGTATGGAAAAACATTAAAGTTCGTGTTGTGGAATGAGTACAACGAAGTATGATCTGTGTGATTTGTATGCGCATGGGATTGATAGAGTGAAGAACGAGAAAAAAGATGAGAGTTTGTGGTGATAACAGCATTCCTGGAAACGTATTATAGAGAGAACATTGAGAGAGAGAGAATAAGAGAGAGTGTGACCAAAATTGTATTTTACCGTGTTTAATATTTTTATTATATTTTGTTGTGTTCTTTGTTGTTAATAACTATATATAAATAAATTGTTCTTGCATGTTTACTCATAGTTTATTTGGAAGTTTTTGTCATTTTGATATACGAATTCGAATGATCAAATTTAGGCTGTGTCACGTATAACATACACAAGCGGTTAAAAGTTTGAGTTCACTTTCAGAACTGCAGCAATATAAAGTCTCCTGTGACACTTTATTGTTCGTTTGAAATTAATATCGCTAATTTTAACAGCAGTTTCCATTATTGTGGTAGATTTTTCATAAAGGAGCTTTTATTCTTCTAAATTCAAATGTTTTTTAAAACCTCTGAGTAAATCTAAATTTTTGGCCGGTGGTGTATGTATTTAAACGTTTGTATTTAAAAATGTTTAATTTATTTTTATACTATTCCATTTATTACGCATTTATTCTTTTACGAGGAAAACCATCCATATTTGAAAACTGTGTACTTTCTTCTGCTTTACGACATAATAGAAAATGAGATTCTTTCAGACTGATTATTCGAAGAAACGTTTATCCCTCAACTAATTTGAATAATTGACTACTGATTACTGTATTACTGTTAATCAGTGATTGATGATTAACAATTAATATTTGTAATTAGTGATTGTCAATTAATTTCAGCAAGTAATTAATTTAACTGTAATCGTTTATGACCAACTATTTTAATCGTAAGTATTAATTTATCAGCGAAATTAACAATCTTTATAAAATAAAGTTTAATATTGCACAGAAAGAAGTCCTTTTAGATTAGACAATTTTAAAGGAAGACTGCTAAACAGAAAACAAGTTTAATCCTTTAACTGGAATAGAGTTTGTTGTCAGTTATGCTGCTAGTGCACGAGTTGTCGAGCTATGAGTTTGCAGTTAAGCTGCTACGGTTTCTCATATTATTATTTACGCAGTTGACAAAGCGATTAAACAAAATAATTGCCAAAAAAAAGTCGCTAGGTCTGGGGATATTGAAATATGCTATGCTCAGCCAAAGTTGTTGATCTCCTGTTTTATAATGTTGCATGGGGCTTGTGATACAGTTTACGAACCTAGGATGAAAAGCTCGTTATGTTTATGGTACGGTTGAGTTTGTAAGCTACACTGCTGGTGGCTGTATATTTTGCGCAGTTTGTAATTTTAGATTTACTTAAAAATTCCTGCTTAAAATTGCAAAAGGGAAATGTCAATGCTTGTTCTTTATAACTGAAAATAATGAAAAATACGTATGCCTTCCGATAATGTATGCAAAGTTCCCAGAAATTAAAAAGGGATTGCACATTTATTACTTTTTTAAAATTTTTGTGAATTAGTTCTCTAAAATATGATGAGAAGTATTCAAAACAGGCAGAAAATATTATATTGTTATAAATACAATAAAAGGAAATATTAATTTTCTGTAAAAGATAAGAAATTTTAACATTTGCACATTTATTACTTTTTTAAAATTTTTGTGAATTAGTTCTCTAAAATATGATGAGAAGTATTCAAAACAGGCAGAAAATATTATATTGTTATAAATACAATAAAAGGAAATATTAATTTTCTGTAAAAGATAAGAAATTTTAACATAATATTAATATATTATTTGTAAATAATATCTATTCATTTTTACTGATAACAGTGTTTTATTCTATTTATTAATTTATATAAAATCGAATTTTTGGTCTCAAAGTTTTATTTATTCTGGCATCTAAACATTTTAATTATCTACTGAATTATAACATTAACGAAAAAAATATATTCAGAGAAATAATCATATTTTATATTTTATTAATCAATTGTTATTATCATGGTACCGTTTATTTCTATGCCAAAGCAGATGCCTGTTTGCTCCAGTGCATAAGCTACTTTATAGTTGACTATGGTTAAGTATGGTCAGAAGTTAAATCGTGAAGCAAATGGTTGTCTAGTAGAAAATTATAACTTTGGGCAACCGTAATCGTTGTTAGTATTCAAAGGCTTAACCTTCTCACAGTGTAATATGCGAGAAATCCAGGCAAGCCGTCATTACAGTACCGTAAGTTCTCTACTTTACTTGTATTATAGTACATATATGGTACGGCTAATACCAATTGTTACGTATGAATAATTCAAATTATGCTTTTTCCTGTATTCGGTGCCTGTGATATAACAAATTAATTATACCAATAACAAAGTAATGGATATAACATGTATCAGATAAATGTAAAGATTCTGACGATTTTAAATAATTAAAGCGTACCAATAATTTTAATACCCTTGTTCATACCTCATTTTTGTATATTTATAGAATATTTACAGCCATTCTATAACCTTATGGCAAATTTCTATATCTATTAATTATGAGTAATTCACAAAGCTAAAGTTATTTAGAGTTAATGCAAAAATCGACAAAACTTTCGCGCTTATCTAATATTCTAAGGTTCTCTAATTAAAACATTAACCATTTGCACTCGAATCTCTTCATTGGCAACCCTCCATCTTCAAGAATTTCTTAGTGCGGAGTATAGAAATTAAATATCATCCGAAGTTTATTTATTAGGTGTACAAATAAGTTTCCGCTGTTTGACAAAAGTTGGCACCACCAGTAAGTTATGGTTAAAATTATTATATGTAAACGTCATAATATTAAGGTTAGTCATCTGTTAACAGCATAAGCTTAAAATATTAGTGATTTTTTATCGGTGTAATATATTCTTTTGTGTGGGAAAATGTCGAATTTTGTGCCAAATAAGCGTCACTTGCGGGAATTTTTGATTTACTTCTTCAATTTGAAGAAATCTGCATCTGAGGCGTATTGGTTGCTTATAGAAGCTTATGGTGAGGCTTTCTTAGGTAAAACAAGTTGTCGTGAGTGGTATAAAAGTTTAGGAACAGTGAATTTGATATCGAAGACAAAGAGTGTAACGGAAGGCCGAAAGCGTACGAAGACACGGAATTGAAATCATTATTGGACCAAAATTGATGCCAAACTCAAGAAGAACTTGGATTTATATTAAGGGTGACTCAACAAGCAATTTCACATCGGTTGAAATCATCGAGAATGATTCAAAAACAAGGAAATTGGGTTCCACATGAACTGACGCCGAGAAACGTTGAACGTCGATTTTTCACATGTGAAATGCTGCTTGCCAGGCATAAACGAAAGGATTTTCTGCACCGTATAGTTACTGGTGATAAAAATGGATCCAGTACGATAATCTGAAAAGAAAGAAATCATGGGGACCACCTGGCCATGTTTCACCATCTACAGCTAAGCCAAATGTTCATGGCAAGAAGGTCTTTTTGTGTATTTGGTTGGATCAACTTGGTGTCGTGTATTATGAGTTACTCAAACCGAACGAAACTATTACTGGGACTCTCTACTGAACACAACTGATGAGATTGATTCAAGCACTCAAGGAAAAGCGAACCAACTGTTGCCACAGATACGACAAGATTATACTTCTGCATGATAATGCTCGTCCACATGTCGCTGCGCCGGTCAAAATCTACCTGGAAACACACAATTGGGAAGTTTTACCACACCCGCCGTATTCTCCAGACATTGCTTAATCTGATTTCCACTTATTTCGATCGATGGCATACGGCCTGTCTGAGCAACACTTCACATCATATGAAGATAACAAAACTTGGGTCGATTCGTGGATAGCCTCAAAAGATGAAGTATTCTTCCGACACAAAATCCGTATGCTACCAGAAGGATGGGAAAAAGTAGTAGCAAGCGATGGACAATACTTCGAATAAAAGAGTAGGTTTGGTTCTATCACAATAAATGCCTAATTTCGGATAAAAAACGCCGGGAACTTATTTGTACTCCTAATACATAACACAATTTTCACTCAATTTTGTTAAGTAATGCTGAAACTTTCAAATATAACTAGCTGCATTTGAAAACTCGTGAAAGTAGTATGGTTAAAATCATTTGACCGCAGGCAGTCGTCCATCAAGTACAAACAATTTAAATATAAAATCAAGCCCGCTTTTGTCGTATTTCTCGTCATTTTATTAGAATCCTAAAAGGGTTAAGAAAGAACCATCCCATCGTTCGTTAGCCGTGCGATCAAAGTCGGCGACGGCCATGACGGGTTCCCTTAAATCCGACACGAGAGTTAAATCGAACACATCCGTTTCGAAGAATCCTTCCTGTCCATCCCAACGTTGTTTCTTCTCAACCCTCTTTCTCGATTACACACACATACACATACACAGTCGAACCTAGCCTGTGCACGTCACACCCTCAGTTCAACCCCTTCCGTCCGCGCGCGCCTTTGCTGCCGGCGATCTAATAGGAACGATAAATCGCGGCCGGCTACGGAATCGGCGGAAGAGGAAACACGTCCGGTGATCGAGGTGGCACGGGAGGACACGGTGCTGCAATTTATTGGCCTATGATAGCGAGCATTATGTAGATAGTAATGATGTCTTCTTCCTTCCCTACCCTTTTCTGTTGCCGCGTCGGGAAGCGTTCCATCTACAGTACCGGGCAAAAGTTTAAGACCAAAGAATCAATGGAAACAAATTAATTAATTTATAAGAAACTAACTGTTGCCCATAGCTTTTTCCGCGTGGAAGTACTTTCATTTCAATTTTAACTATTTTCAAGAGATGTCCAATTTTGCAAGCCCTAAACTTTAATTTTAACCAGAAAGTTAAATATTTACCAATTTTTATAGTGCTTGCTCTAAAATCAGCGGATTTTCAAACAAATTTTCATCCCTTATTTTATTCCCTTGGAGGTTGAATTTTCAAAAATATTGAAACACATTTTTTCTTTATTTCTAACAAAAAAACTAAAGACCAGTTTTCATAGTGCTTGTTTCAAAGTCGGCAGATTTTCAAACAACCTTTCAATTCCTATTTAATCTCCTTAGGGGTGGAATATCAAAAAATTCTTCCTTAGTGGGTGCCTACGTCATAAAAGAAACCCATTGTCCAAATTTAATGTTTCTAGCTTCTGTAGTTTAGGCTTTGCGATGATGAATCAGTCAGGCAGGACATATTTTTTTATATGTATAGATAAAACGATAAACAGAATTCGTATTCTGTGCTAATCAATAAATAGTGTTCTACCATAATAACAATAAAAATGATTACACAAACAATATTTGTAAACTATAAAACTGTGCTCTAAATTGTCCTCTCGTCTTAAACTTTTGTCCGCTACTGTACGTTATTGGCGGCAAGAGAGGAGAGAGGCTTATTACTGTCACGTAGCTTTCCACGCCAATGGTTTTTCGCAGTTTACATTGCCTCCCCGTCACGTTCCCCTTGTATATTCTTTAAACCCCCTCGCCACCCCTCGTGCCGCCCTTCGCTGTGGATCTCTGCGAGTGACGCGCGGCTTGCAGAAATTTGTTCAGCCGTCGCGAACGACGCGTTCGCGAGCGGAGCACACACGGCTGCGTGACCCTTGATAAAGGTGCGAGCTGGTGACTTTTCTGACACGAGCACAGGCTGCTTGTTGCCATGAAAGAGGAGGAAAATGGAGGTATTGGGGGAAGGGCGCGAGCGAAGGCCTGTCGCAAGGGAATCTAAGATTTCGCGAGCTCGAAATGGTATTCTTGAGATGCTTCAAACTTTTGTGACTGGTGTTGAGAGACGATGTGGCGGATGTGATTGAATGTTGTGGCACAAGTTCACGGTGGATCGTTCCTCGAATAAAAGTATGGTTCGGTGCAAAGCTACGTTTTCGAAACGAACTGTTATAAAGTGTTATGGTATGGTTATCATAGAGTATGGGGTATAAGAAAGGATATTTGTATGGAAGGATGAGTGTGGTGAGTGCATATGAGAAACTACGAGTAGGCATTAACCCTTTGCAGTCTTATGTCGAACGTGTTTAGACACAGCGTTTCGTTCCAGTAGGTCCTATGTCGAACGTTTCTCAACACAGTGGGATATTCACCCCGAAAAACTGGACAAAACTTTTTCCACATTCACTCAATCTTTAAACTGTCATAACTTCGTTGAAATTTATCCAAATTGAATTAAACAAAGACGATTTTAAAGTTAAAGATGTTTAGTTGTTGATGGTATGAAGGATTTTTATAGAAATTGCTGTTCAATTTGTTTTTTAATCTCCCTTTTCTGTCTTCTTTTTATTTTAATTGCGAACAATATTTTTATATTTACCATTTCCAGCTTTTTGTAAACTAACTTTGAATTGTAAATTAACTTTAACCCTTTACATTCGAAGTCTTTTTCGCTCGGCTGTACCAGCAACTTGAGACGATTTCGGCTATATTAGGGAAGTATTTTATAGGTATTTTAAAATCATTTTATACTAAAACTAAAGTATAGAAATAATAAAATTTCACCAGTTTATTTATTTTTACATTGGATACAACAAAATCTGTCAAATATTATACTAAAATAATGCTTGCGGTGATTTTTTGGTTCATGGCATATGTGGTATGAGAGTGAGGAATGGTTGTATGGATGGATGGGTGTGGCGAATGCATGTGAAAGACAATGTTGTAAACCTTAAGGTTCATGTAGTGGAAAGAATGTGGCGATGTATGATCTGTATGATTTGTATATGTAGGCTTACCATACGTCCCGGTTTGACCGGGATAGTCCCGGTTTGAGATCCCAGTCCCGGCGTCCCGGTCAAACTTGAACAGCACCGACACCCCAACCAATCGTTCCCGTGCAAACTCAACTTGAACATGTCATGCAGTGAATTTTATGACAAAATTAAGCACGACAAAACGATTCTGAAGAAAGTGCACTCTAGTGAAAAATATAAAGCAAGCGTGGGTGAATAATAAAACCGGGCAAATTTTTTGTGTTGTTTGTATTAATTGTACTTTGTCTCTTTTTCTTTTTAATAAAAAATATATTCACATTTATTAATATGTTTTCAATTCATAATAATTTTGATTGCATTTCAAATATGAAAAACACAAATTAAGCGAAAAGCAAAATGAAAATGAGCCTCTTTCTCTTCTGCGTCCCGGTTTGGCTCTTCGTAATTATGGTAAGCCTATGTATATGTATAGTTAAAAATAAGAGAATGTCACAAAATAATTGAAGCGATCGTCTTTGTATATCATCGATTGATGTTCCCTGTATATTTAAATAAACTGTGTTAATTTCGTTTTTCACTCACTATGTTTATGTTTAAATAATGTTATACTTTTATTGTATACATTCACCAGTTCATAAGTACGTTGCGTTCGTAAGCTTATGAATGTTTTCCATGGTAAACGGTACCAAGCGGATGAGCGATTAGCGAAATCTGTACGGACCGATTGGGACGAAATTGCGAATGCAGCGCGGGCCGCAAAGGGTTAATGTTTCTATTGGAAATCATAATTTCAGCTGTATACATATGGCTCGCGAAACGTGTATCAAGAGATTAACAGGTTTAGCGCGAAAAAATAGCGGTAATAGTTTTGGCCTACATATATTAACCCTTTGCACCCGAAAGGCGACTTTGTGAAACCATCTTCGAATATTTCTAAGTGTAGAGAACCGAAATTAAATAGTCTTTAGAGAATTTATCTGCCTTAAAATTTCAATACTTTATTTGCTTCATATTTTATTGCTACATTTTGGTACAATAGGCACTACTGCATTGCTACTGATGTGCTTTGATAGTATTGATATTATCTACGGTACAGCCTATAGCGATTGTGATCGATTGTAATTTTTTTTCTCTTGCAAGGGATGAAATGTGGGTTACAAAGGGTTAAGAATTACTAGAGGAATTGAAGGTTACAGGAAGTTCTGGCAGTTACTGGGGTGAAATATGAAACCCTACATTTGACTGTTCTACAGCTATGCACCTATGTTTAAATACACATGAATATTTTAAGCAGAAATACAGGGGTAGGAATTCGAAGTCGTTAGGTAAACATGTATACGTGTATTTGCATTCACTACTGACCAAAAGTTTGAGACCGCTTTACAAGTTTTATTTGTACCGAATCCTTCGGTAGCTTTTTTATCAACTTGATACTGGCTGGGACGAAATTGCGAATGCAGCGCGAACTGTACAGGGTTAAGGTTCGTGTTGTAGAATGAGCGTAGCGAAGTGTGATCTATGTAATTTGTATAAGTATGATCTAGATATAGAGAGCAGCGATGAAAAGACAGACAGTGTGATAACAGTAATTATAGTAACGAGAGATATTTATATATATATATAGAGAGAGAGAGAGAGAGAGAGAAAAAGTGAGGGTGTGTCGCAAAACGAAGCGATCTTCAGTGTATTTAATTTTTATGTTATATTTCTTCGTGTTATAGTGTTAACAGTTTGCACTCGGGAGATAACTTGTAGTCGGGAGATAACTAGTAATATTAACTTCAAAGATTTTCAAATATAATGTATTAATAAGATTTACTCATATTGAATTTCATTTGATTTAATTAAGCAGTACACTAAAATTTACTTGTACAGCTATTTAACTATTTGAGTTTGAAAATTTCAAAATTATCATTTGGTGATCGACAGTCACCTTTCAAGTGCAAAGTGTTAATAGTAGTTGTTTAAATAAATTGTATTTATTAGTATTACGCATTTACTCACGTAAATTTCTATTGTGCAGGGGTGCAATTAATTTATATTGTGACGTCTACTTCTCAATGATTACTGGTAGATGTTTAGTCTCCGTTCTAATTGTTATTTATTTATTTATTTTCTTTTAATTTGTTATAGAATTTTGCAAAAGTTTTTGATTTTTCCTATCTGTGAATTTGATTGTATCGATATCTACACCTTTACTTATTGCTCTAGAAACGACTGCATGTGTTGCACTGTATGCGATAAATTCATTTGTATGAAGTCTCGCTTTTTTAAGAAGGGATTTTACCGGTAATCGTCTTCGAATGTGACGTCCATATAATTACGATCGAACTTCGTACAATGTTATCGACGAAATTCGATTGAAGGAGTATCATTGCTGTTGTGTTTGCATTTTATAAACAATAAGAAAGTGTTAATAGCCACGAAAAAGAAATTAAGTTTAAATTGTTTTAAAGATCTCTGTGTTGCAGTATGTACATTTTAAAAATGAACTAGAGTAGATCATAGAGACTGTAGAACATCAGAAGGGTAGCCTGTGTTTCAGTTTATCTGTTACCTGACGCATAGTAATGCACAGAGTAACAGTATAAACTGCTAGCTAAAAGTTTGGGATTGATATCTATGCAATTTGAGGTACGCAGTAGTTTAAAAAAGTAATCAATTGAAAATTCGGTTAGCTTAGAAAAGTATTTATAAGTATGTCAAACTATACGGAATTGTTATCAACGCTCGCAATTTTGAATGCACAGAGAAATTAGCGAGGAATTCGACGTGAGTATAAACCGGACGGGAGTTGTCCAAAGTTTTGGCCGGTGGTACATACTATACGTGCATATGCTCACGGTGCTGAGTACATACAATTCAGTTTACTTCGCAGAATCAACTCGCTTCTCGTGGTTTATTTTAAAAAAGCTTTTTTAGAACTGCTATTCGAAGCTAAATTTTACAACTGCTCATAATTTCATTTTACGCGGCAGAATTCAACGGCGGTTTTCGACTGTGTATATCTCTTCGATATTCCCTTCTCTGACAGAAAAATTATGAATTTCAGAGCAATTTCTTTCTCTCATTGTCATTATTATTATACGTCGTAAATAAATAGGCAAGATCATAAGTTGATACACAGAGTAATTCATGTAATTGCATCAGCCATAACCCAGATAACGATGGAGTTACAGAATAATTGCAATACATCGTTAAGTACTACAGCAAGACGAACTGAAGCAATTAAAAAATGTTAGAAATTGAATACAAATATACTGTGAAACAAAAATTAACCATAAAGCAGCTTTCTCGTAACGTACTTTCTCAAGGGCTTCTTCTAAGAACCTAAGCCACATTTGGCAATTTAGAAAGTACGAAAACGTTAAAGATACAGAACAAAAGAACTAAACTGGTTAGAAATTTCTAAATATTGAACATGTATAATTAAGTAGTGCTAATTTAATTGAATCAATTATTAATCAAGGTATTGTAAAGTGTTAGAAATTGAATACAGGAATACTACAAAGCAAAAATTAACCATAAAGCAGCTTTTTTTTTAACGTACTTTCTCAAAGGCTTCTTCTAAGAATCCAAACCACATCTGGCATTTTAGAAAGTTCGAAAACTTTAACAATCAGAACAAAAGGGCTGAAGAACCCGGATGGGGTTGTAGGAATTTCGACCACTACGTTTTGCTAGTCTCATGACAAAGCTCGCAAGGTTCGGTCACAGTTGCTCCGCCTCGTGCTACAGTATTATAATATTTCAAATAAGAGTATATCTTATTTAAGCAATATAAAACCCTATTTCAAATATAAAATAAATTAAGGTAATTAACTAAATATAAATTGGTAATTTATCCAACTCGTACAACTGTTCATATAAGTTGGCAAAAATATTGTCAATATATAAATATTAATAAATTGCCTGTTATATCCAAGTTTTGCACTTTCAAATAAAAAAAACCTAACTGTACTTTAAAAAAAGAATATGTGCGGAATATTTGAACAAGTTTGCAGGTCATTAGAGTATTATACTGTTTCAGATCTTATTTCTTTAAAATTCTCAAAATTCGATGTCGAAACGTGTTATACTCAATAACAGCTTTGCAATTCACGGTAATATTTTATTTTTTCCACAACTCTGTTTCTAATTGCAAGAAATTTCAGCTATAGAAATTCCAATCCTTTGAATCATCCAAAATTCGATACTGAAAAGTATTATACTGAACAGCAGCTTTCCAAGTTACTGTAATATATTTCTTTTATAATTTTATCCTTTAATTGTCAGAAATTCCCGTTTCTTTCAAGCACCCAAAATTCGAGATGTCAAAGCATGTTATATTGCAAGAACACACCAAAAATTTGATATCGAAGCGTGTAATACCGAATAAAAGCCTTACAATTCGCTGTAATATTATACTTCTTCCATAATTCTATTCCTAATTGCAAGAAATTCCAGCTATAGGAATTCCATTCCTTTCAAACGCCCAAAATTCGATATCGAAGCGTATTCTACTGAACAACAGCTTTCCATGTTACTGTAATATATTTCTTTTATAATTTTATCCTTTATTTTCAGAAATCCCGTTCCTTTCAAGCACCCAAAATTAGATGTCAAAGCATGTTATATTGAACAACAAGCCTTTGTAAGTCACTGTAACATTATACTTCTTCTATAACTCTATTCCTAATTGCAAGAAATTCCAGCTATAGGAATTCCGTTCCTTTCAAACGCCCAAAATTCGATGTCGAAGCGTGTTATACTGTGTCCCCATAGGCCGTAGGACGACGAAATAATTTCGGGCTGCGCGCAAAGTGCTCGTAATTATGTCGACAATGGCCTCTCTGCCCCTCGCGCTCGCGCGCGAATTAATACACCGTTCAGGCCGAGCAAAAATGTTTGCCGCAATATTCACCAGGATTCGATCGTGTTCTATCTCCCTTCAACGTCCCCGTGGCTCGTCGAAAAAAAATTACTTTCTCGTTGAACGCGTAACGAAATTGTAATAGTTAATCCTCTGGACGAGAATTTTATTACAAATCGTTATTGCCGCGTCTCTGCGCGGCCAGCACATCCCCTCTCATCCCCCCGATCGATGATGCACTAATGAATTTTAATAAACAGGGCTGGATTTCCACGATTTCAATGGGGAGTACATTTTTAACCCTTTGCACTCGAAAGATGTCTCCGTGTGAAACGATATCTCTTTCACGAACTGCCAAATGCAAACAGTCATATTTAAAAGTTTCGTTATTATTTAATTGGGTGGAATGAATCTCAATACAAGCGAATTCTGGTAATGTTTAATTTCAATACGTTAAAGTTGGATATTATTGAAGACGGAGAGTCGACTTTTGATGACCCGAATCTAATCGAATGATTAGCTACACCTTCTATCAAATGCAATTATAATTTTATTGTTTACTCATCCTTCTGATAAATATTCTTCATCATACCTCCTGAAGTTTTCAATTAATTATTACTGAAACTTATAATCAGTAGCTGTATCTCGATTACATAACAAATATAATAAGGATGTGAAATTTGATTAATACTTTGAATCACCATAATTCAAACGAATGTTACTATTAGCGACAGCAAAATGTGACACCACTGGCTAAAGGTTAAACCGCAGATGTTGCATAATCTGGATTAACTATCACGTTTTGTCTGAAACCAGTATCCTCGCACTTACGAACCACGGTATGCACTGGACATTTTATCGTGTGTACCCGTGAGACTGGCACGAAAAATTCAACGGTAATCCGGTAATTCCGCGGCGACACTTCACCCCGATGAAATTATGGACATTTCCGAGCGCACAGCGAGGACGCCACCCCTTTTTTCCGGGGAAAAACGTGGCTGGAACGCGTACACCTCGCTGTTCTTTCTACCGGCAATACATTTTCCATTATTGTCAGTGTCTCTCACGCCTATCGCGCGTTTCGCGTCACGTGGTCTGGATTATCGATGACCCGGACGAGCTCGAAAAATTCGTACGCTCATTTCGGTCTTCGTAAGATGTCGAGTATTCTACGGCTATATTAACACGTTGAATGCCACGCCAATTTTACAGGATTTGCCCGTGGCGCCACGATGAATTTTCTATTATGGGTGTTAGATTTAAAAGTTGAAAAAGGATAAAAAGAAAGGTTGGACTATGCCTGATGACGGTTCTGGGGTAAGTGCCGTGTGGTTCATCACAGTTCTCTTTCCGGAAGGCTGCATAGCCTTCCCCACTCCGTGGCCAGATCCTACAGGACAAAGGTCCTTTCCTTTTTGCGACGCAACGTCGGGTTGCTCGCAATGTTTAGGCTTTCCCGCGACTAATATAAACAATACCACCCTTGGCGCCTGATGGCTGCACGTCTTCGAGACGTCCGCCGTCAAGGGGTGCCTTGGGGTTGCATTCATACTTTCCAACAAGTTCTCTCGCCAGGCACACCAGATACCCAGTCATAAATCGGTCACTCGCCTAAATTACGGTCTAGGCCCTTTTTCAGCGACCACCCAAAATGCGGTGTCGCTAACATGCGATACATACACTATTGAAATATTACCTACAACAAATAAGTGTAACTACTTTTAGATATTTTTTACTGTATTAATTTCTTCACACCATTGCATTAACGAGGGTAATAATGAAAAATTGATAAGTACTAACATTTTTCTAAATTACATATTTCTATCAATTTGAGCGCGCCGGTCACCAGTGACCTCCACGGCGCTACCACCAAGTTGAGTGCCGGTCACCGATGACCCCCATAGCATTCAACGTGTTAACACTTTATCCATCCCGTAACTTATTGCACATGTACTCTCGATCGGTTCATTCCGGCACGAATGCATCGCTGATCACAATGATTTTCTTCGAGTAATTGATAGTTTGATATCCCTTTACAGTATACATATGATATCGCTCGAAACAATCACCTTCGAGTAAAGAAACGATACAAAATTTACAGATTAATTGTAAGCATGTAAAAGCCGATTAATAGGCTTCCTGTCAATAAAGTGTTAACACTTAGTCAATCGAATGGGGAGATCTCCCATTCTTTCCTTTGCCATTGATTCTATTTACTTCAATTATTAGTTAGTCTTGAACTAGTGTTGTTCACAGTTCATTAAATTCATTTTCTGCTCTTCCAAAGTACAATTTTTAATCAATTCAATAACCAGTTCGAGACTAACTAATAACAAAAATAAATAGAATCAATGACAGAGAAAAGAATGTATTAAAGACATTCATTACTCAGCAAGGAGTGAAATCAGCAACAAAGGAAGAACAAGCTCAAATAGCTACATAAGTAACTGATCAAATTGGATGGCGAAGAGAGGGTGTCAATTACAAGCGTAATAAATTATTCCGTGATATTCTTGAATATGTGAATCTCTTAATGAGTCCTCAGGGGCAAGTGCTAAGTGCACATGTTGCTGGGAAGGTTGTAATGAAGTCTTATTTGTCTGAAATGCCAGAATGCAAATTTGGAATCAATGATAAAATTGTTATGGAAGCTAAAGGTAGAAAAGGTGGAAGTGGTTTCGGAGGTAGTGGAGATGAGCTTACTGGTGCTAGACCTGGGAAACCTGTTGAAGAAAATATCAAGAATAACTTTGTGCTAATTTATGAGCTATTAAATGACATCTTGGATTTTGGGTAATCACAGAATTTTGATACTAGAATATTAAAGACAGAGGAAAGAATGGGAGATCTCCCTATTCGGTTGGCTAAGTGTTAATGAAGATGTTGATATTGCGAATAGTTCCAGGTATCAAATTGATTATATGACAGAGTTGGTAGGTTACTGATTAATGTTTGTGCTTTATTTTCCAGAAATTGCACCGTATTTATACAAAAGGTTGTATCTAGACCCTAACCAATCACAACAGTTTCAAATATTGTAGGAAAGGCAGCTGGTCAACGCTTCCCTTCTACCAAGTACGCGAATCAGAATTTATTAAAAATTGTACTTTGGAAGAGCATCCGATGAATCGTTAACAACACTAGTTCAAGACTAATTAATAAAAAAAGTAAATAGAATCAATGACAGAGGAAAGAATAGAAGATCTTCTCATTCGGTTGGTTCAGTGTTAAGAGCAAACTTTCACTGTGCAAGGTGAATTATTAAAAACGGGAAGATTTAGAGATCGATACACTGATCTCGCATCTATACTGACAACAAACACTGTCGATTGTTTGCGATCACTTGCCGATCCAAATTATTAGCTATCATGTAGTTCCGACATTCTCTCTCTCTCTCTCTTTTTTAACAAAAATCTTGTTCGTTTCAGTTCGTGTTCTGAATAAAGCAGCACTTACAGGTCGAATATTCATGTTCATTGGGGGCCGACCACCGTCCGTTATTGATTCATTCAATTTACCGACTTTTGAGACCCCCGACGAATTAGCCCCCTTTCTCTGGAAATTGGTTTGAGGAACGGGCCTCGAATTACCATAATCCCGGAGACAAATGAGGAACTTCAGCGACGCCGTGAACGGCCGATTAATCGTCCACCATTGGCCACCTTGAGCGTCATAATTCACTCCTCCTCCTGCCACCCCCCAAGTACATTCGTATCGATGTTATCCCATCGTTCAGGGTCGACCGAGCGATCTATTCTGGAGTTTCTAATAGTTGGAATTATGTAGTAAACGGGGACGAATCTAATGTTTGTCGTTAACAGGATAGTTTAATGAAATTGAACGATCATGACGGGAAGTTTCTTAAGAAGAGAGTCGAAGAAGTATGGGGGAAAGGGGTTTTTCGGAGTAAGTTGGAGGTTCGTTAATTGCAACGATTTCTTCGGGCTAACACGATGGTCACGGTGACTGAAGAGGGGGATGTTTCAAGCCGGATTGAGCGAGGGTGATTTTTTAGCAGTTGGATCCAAGCGAGAGACCGCGGGAGAGAAATTTTCTAATTTGCTTCATCTGATTACGGAGCAATTAATAACGGCAAATTTAATGCTGTGGAGCGAGGTATACGTAGCACTCCCCGTCTCTATCTCTCTCTCCCTCTCTCTCAACTCGCTCTCCACCATCGCAATTACCATCCTTCCACCCTTGACCCTGTGTGTACCGTTACACGGATGGCCATAGCCGCTCACAAAATTCCATAAATAACCATTATCTAACTGTTATTCATTTTAATTTCATCCCTTAACACAAATTTCCAAGTGCTCCGGGAACGATCTATAAATCATCGCGCCGACTGAACTTCGAACCAGGTTAGGAAACACCAACGTGTAGGATAATTCATCGCGAGATAAAAAGCGAGAGGGGGAAGTAGGGAATAGAAAAGGAACGGTGGAGTGTGAGGAACCGGAAGAAAGATATAGAGGAACCGAAGGAGTTGGCAGAGAGGAGCTAGAAGCAGGCAAAGCGTAGAAAAGCGGAGAAACCCGCGCGGCGGGGATAGTCGGAGAAGAAGCCTTTAATATTTTTCTCGTAAATCTTACGTTGCGTCTCCTCCTCGTCGGTGGACTCAGCGTCCAAGTACTCTCTGTGCGGATCAGTGGGCGGCTTACTTTTAACTTCATCTTTCTGACTTTGCATTTTATTGACGGCTCGGCCTGCCGGCCTCGACACCTCCGCTGCTCGAGGGGCTCGTGCAGTTGATTTATGCGGCCCGTCCGACTGTTACTACGACCCCACGAATCCTTTCGCCGGTTTCCGTCTTGCCGTAGATATTGTCGAGTGCCGTACCAGGGGTTGCTCGATCCTCGACGAAACCACCCTGACGGACGAGATCTCGCTCGATCGCTGCTTGTCTTCGAATCCAGCGCCGACTTTCTGTTGCCGCTCGACTGGGCGGCTAAGTATCTCGATTTGCTTCGAGCAGACGAATCTCTTTTCGTTTATAATGTAATTCTTAGTGGGTATTCGGTGATTAATCTTCAACGACTGACGCGACGTTGAAATATCGTAATTGTTGTTAACAAAGAAACAGATCAAGGTGTTCTTTTAATTGTTAATATTTATTTTGTACACATGTAAACGTTACGGCGGTTGTGATACGTCTGAACGCGAATCGTTACAATTATAGTTGTAGATTTACATAATGTTACAGTAGATGTCGCATGTTAGTATATTCAAATT
Source organism: Tetrapedia diversipes (assembly GCA_033822845.1). Lineage (NCBI taxonomy): Eukaryota > Metazoa > Arthropoda > Insecta > Hymenoptera > Apidae > Tetrapedia > Tetrapedia diversipes. The sequence continues at coordinate 25,192 of JAOPTO010000817.1, forward strand.
TATCGACTCTCTTTCTATTATCATTCTTTCCACAGCCATAATGGTAATTACTGATACTCCTATTATTTTTTATAAGAAAAGACTACAATTAATTTATCGATGAGAACCAACATTGAGAATACTTAATTTCGAGAATATCAGAATATAATAAACATAAATAATTATGTTAATGAAATGAATCACCGTTTTCAAAGATATGTTAATAAGTTAATATCATTAATTGTAATAAAAAGTGATGTTACTAGTTAAAGATTAATTGGGAAAGATTTGAGTATAGATTGGTAGGGTTGATTGTTTGCTAGGACCGTGTTCACCTCCCAATCTAATCAATTGGTCAAACACTTTCCTTTATTACATCTTTTATTCGAATAAATTATAGTCGATCGCTGTGAAATATACATATTTGTTGATTAAAACATTCAGAGTGTACGGGAAAGAATATTGATCAGAAAATTAAACGGCACGAAAACGTAATCTGTTTTGTAAGTCATTGTACAGTGGTAGACACAAAACAATAACCAGGTATGAGTAATTATTTAATATGTTTATTAATTTAATGTAAATAAGATATGATTCAATAAAAAAATTAATTACTTGCGGTTAATTTTAAAAATTTATTCTTGAAGGAACATACTCTACTCCATATGTACATTTTTAGTGTATCTTTCACATTTGCCCATCCTTCTTTGTGTAAATACTTTGTTATGGATATATAAAGTAACTAATCAAAGTAAATAAGGTATAATTCATAATTAATTGGATCGTTCGTTTGCATCGTTAAAAAATTATCACAGAAGAGGTTAATTATTCAAAATTAAATCGATAATCTTCCCGGTCGATTTTCATGGGACTCTTCTGAACAGGTACAATTTGCAATAACGTAATTTGCACCAATTAATTTATAACCCTATTATTCATTCCTATAAAACATTCCAACCTTAATATTTTACCGAATGGGAGCCTATTAATCGGCTTTTTGCATGCTTCGTTTATAAATTTTATAATATTCCTTTATACGAAGGTAACACGTTTTCGAACGATATCATATGTATACTATAAAGAAATATTAAACTATTAATCAAGTGAAGAAAATATCGTTTAATAATAAAATCATTAGCGATACATCTGTAGGAATGCGATCGAGTGGATGTGAGTTTGGGAAAGTGTGAATAATACTTGAGTTGGGCGATTGTCGTGTGAACACAGAATGTTTGGGCTCGAATGTTTCTAAGGCGTGAAAGATAAGCATTTGAGAAAACGTTGCGACTGAGAAATTCTGGGTGGTCGTAACCGAATGCATCGAGTGAGAAAGGTTGATAATTAGAATGAAAGGAAACGAGTGTTTGGTAGAATATATGACGGGGAAAATGTGAGCGTGAGGCAAAAAGTATTTGACGGTGGAGGCAGAAAGTGTTTGACTAACGTGAAAAAAAGGTTTTGACTGTGAACATAGAAGTTGCTAAGCTGCAAAGTCGTTTAAATTGTTACTGTTAAATCTTTTTAGATATACTTTTATTAATATTCTAATCACTTTACTTTTATTTATTCACACCTGAGTTCCATCTTTCGCTCTACTAAAATCATTAAAATAGAATTTTCCTATACATCCACGCCAAAATAAGCCGGTCGGAGTGCTCATATCGAACCACTAGCGGTCGATAAAGTGTTAACGTTTCGTTTGAATCTCGTTATACATATTTCGTTCCCCTGAATCATTGTAAATTTCTTATACCTAACCTAAATTTAATCCGACCAGATGCATCCCCTGTCACTTAAAATTTCTGTATCCCTCCTCAACGAAACGACGTAACCAGACACCGTGTTATTCCCCGGATTTACAAGACTCGGTTTTACCCCCCGAGATTATCGTTTCCGGTCTACGGATGCCGATCCCCTGCGCGGGCCCAGTAAATTCGCTGGGAACCTCGTAAATCTGTATGTATGGAGGCACAAGCCGTAATAACCGACGACGAAAACATCGAATCGGAATTTGAGGGAGCGCGGACAACAAAATTGGTAACACCGTAAAACCACCTCCCTCCTCTTTAGCCCTCCGTCGCCATCTTTTTGAGGGAAGATGCGCGGTAGCGACGTTGTTTTTATTGTGTCGCGAGATGCTTCTGCGGGCACGGCTCCTTTGAAATAAGATGCAAAATGGCCCTACTTTCAGCCGACAATACCGATCGATCCCATCGCCTCCTATTCGAGGAAATATAAATCCCGTTTAATGCACCAGCCACCTAAACGACGTGGATTTGCGAGCAACTGAACGGCCGTTCCGTGAGCCCGATGCGAGATTGATGCGGCGCTCTAAATATCCTGATCCATCTCCCGTGAGCTGATCCCGTGGAATCGCGAGCCAATGATAAACTTAAATAACCGGAAATGGAGGGGACAATAGACGGCGCGTTTTTATAGCTGATACAGCGTTTTTTGAGGGATACAATGCTCATTTTTTATCCATAATATGTGCAGGAGAGCCAGAGATAAACGTAAGGAATTAATAAATTATTCATGTCGTAGATGTTACAAAAATATTCGATTTTGCGTTTAATACGTATTTTTGTGTATTTTATTAATTCTAGTAGCGTTCTGTTTTTGTTAATATTTAATATTTTTGAACCAAAAGTTTATATTCCGTTTATGTTTATTTCTGGAGTGAAAAATTTTTAATATTACTTTTCCTATTAATTAATTCAATTTTTAAAGTTAACTAAGGTACTACTATTGTCTTTACCTAGTAGTATCGTGTGTTACTTTCATCCCTAGGTAAAAGTAATGAATAACATAATTTAAGAAAATATACGAAAAAGGTAAATTGTTACATTTGTCTTTGACCTTCTCTGCATTCACAATATATCGATTAAAAGTTCGGAATTGATACCTTGTAGAAGCCGATACGTTTCAATTAAATCAGATTAATATTGTAATATAAGATTTTTTTTCAAATCTCTATGTACAATACGTAAGAAGGAACAGTCAAAGGATATTTTGCTATATTCTTATCGAACTAATCAACACCAACAGATATTACGAAAATTTGAAATCAAAAGGTTGTTTGTAATTAGTTAGATATTAAAGTGTTTATTTAGTGGACCGTTAATTATTAAATGTAGGTCAGTTAATACAACAATAGTCAGTGGGACACAAATTTGTAAATGTAGAACAGTTTAATACAACAATTGTCGCGTTGCGAACCTTTTTGATTGTAATGATGGCCGGGACCCGTCATTAGGCGAAGGTTTATGTGACCATAATGTTTTAGATAGTTAAAGGACAATTTGAGTAATGACGGTTCCTCAACGCCGGGTCATCAATCATTATTGTACGCTGCAATAATATAGAACAAAACGAGACTTTCAGGTGACCCCTTGGGGTCTAGGATTTTATCAGGTACACCCCGAAACCACCCCTTATGTGGGCTGTACCTTCCCACTCGAAGGATGACCGACGAATCATCTTGTCCTAGGAGTGGTGTCCACCTAGCCAAGGGCATGTATATATTGATAGCACTTGGCAGGCGAAAAACTACATTTAAGTCAATCACTCAACATATTCACATCATTTTTTAGTTGTAATAGCGACACTATTACATACATCAAGATCACATAGTTTTAGTATTTTATCAAGAATAAAGATTAGCAACGTTCTCCGGTCACTACACCAGCATTTATTTTATTATACAGTCCACTCACATATAAATAGTCACATAAAGTTAATTCGGCGTGTGACGTACGTATTTAACCACTCCGACCATGAAGGTGGAAAACGCGTACACGACAACAATTGTTATTGAAACACAAATTATTAACTGTAGAATTGATTAACGAAAAAAAATAAGTACGGTTTTGTTTAAGGTTCAAGGATCCGAGTAAAAATAGGTTTAGAACCGTATGATACGATGATACACAACTAGAATTTGATAGATGTTTATTAGATGACGACTCTTGAGACACTGAGCCGTTACTGAAAATTAAAGTCGAACAGCGACGCTGATTGCCGAGGAAAACCGAAAACAATAGATGGCTAAGTATACGCAATGTGGACCCACCGTAATTTTCATTTCTTAATAAAGGTGTATCAACTTACCTAGGTTTCCCCTGCGATGTTTTAATCCATTCCCTATAAAATTATCATTTTCAATTAATTTTTTTACGAGCGATGCTTTCATCTGCAAAAATGAGCTATACAGATTATTATAAATTTATTATTATACTACTACACTATAAAAATACTACGATAAACTGTACGAATTATTATAAATAATATTTATGTCAGGTGTTACACTACATCAACTATGCATTATGTCGATATACATCATGTACACTAATGAGACTTGATCACGCTTATAACAATAAATTAAATTAAATTAACATTAGATTTACGGACATTTTTTGTGCATCTGTTTCTAATATACATATCCTAAGAAATAGGTATACATCATACAGAATTAAAAACTCTAGAGCTAAGAGGAAAATAGATTAAGGTATACTTGTATCAATCTATCAATAAAAGTCAACAAAAATTATTAGGAATAATAGTAATTTTTTTGCAAATTTTGCTCATGAAGTCTGAAACCCGTTAAATTGACGGGTCCCGTAAACCTAGTGTTAACTTAAATTTTCATCAGGTTAAGCATATCAACTTTAACTCACAGGTCACACGCTGCAGATCCTTATTTCGTCCATGAAACAAAGTTCGCGATTTTATGTTTCGAGGGCAGCCTAAGGCACTGTTCACCGTCGAAGGAAAAGCGAAAGGCTGAACCTTCAATTATCGATGTCAATTGCCTGTCAACCGCGTCGCTGTCAACGGCAACTTTTCCGCGGGCGCCAAAGGACGACATTTTCGATGCACGGGCCGAAGAAGAAGTGACAAAGTGAACTTCGCACGCGTGTCAGACTTCCCTGAGGTCTCCCGAGCCTCCGTGAGACGGGAAACCTGCCACTGATGAAAGCTTCGTCGGGGTTACTGCCTGGAACAATCTCTCCCTCGCGAAAATTCACTCCGCCTGAATGATTCCACCTTTCTAACTTCCCTCGCGATTTTTATCTCTCTCGATACATCGCACGCTGGGCAAGAAAGACGGCTGCCTCGCGATATCGTCTCGCGGCGTTTATCGGAGTATCAACGGACAAATTGAAGAGGATTCGAGACTGCGAACGTGGATATTTTAAGGGGCGATTTCATTCGCCTGGGAGAAGTGGCAAAGTGAAGAATCGTTTTAGGTGTTAAAGTTTTGGAATCAAAATCGAACTTTCTCTGCCGCAGGATTCTATCGTGCTCTGCGAACGATTTCCAATTACTGGAAATCGAGGAAAGTATCAGGAAACGCGTCTGTAGCTTCGTTTATTAATTTCGTCGAAAATTTGACAGCGAAGGGAATGTTAATTGCAAGATTAAATTATGAAGACCAAGCTTCTTATTTAACTCCGTTTTGAAATACAGTAGCGGATAAAAGTTTAAGTCTAAGAAAGAGTTAACGAAATTAAACTAACTAATTTATAAGGAATAACATGGTAAACAAAATTTGCATTCTGTGCTAATCAATAAATAGTGTTGTATCATAAGGATAAAAATGAATTTATAGATAATATTTGCAGACCATAAAGCTATGTTCTACATTGTCCTGTCGTCAGTACAGTAGCGGACAAAAGTTTAAGACCAAAGAGTCAACGAAATTAAACTAATTTATAAGGAATAGCATGGTAAACAAAATTTGCATTCTGTGCTAATCAATAAATAGTGTTCCACCATAATAATAATAACAATGAATGTACAGACAATATTTGCAGACCATAAAACTACTTTTCTACATTGTCCTCTTGTCTTAAACTTTTATCCACTACTGTAAATGTATAATATTCAATTAGATAGTTGAACAATCGCTAATATTGGTATAAAGATTAGAGAAGATAGTTGTTTTTTTTATAAAAGAGCAGTCTCCAGATAGATTCTTAATACAGAAACAAGTAATTATTAGGTTATTACTCTTTTAAGCAAGTGAGTACATAGCTTTCTACGTAGGGTTTATTTATAGGGGTTGAAAGTTGATTAGCTCTAGCCCCTAACTGTTTTGAATTCTTCTTCCAAAGTCTGAAGCCTCATCTTTTCTACCCTAAATATTAATCTAAAATAATTTTATATCTCAGATACTCAATGTTTTGTATAACAATTACATGTGAAAGTTTTTAGTGCTTTATACATGATTATTAACTTCTAAAATCTTAAGACAAACTAGTATAGACATTTTTTAAATTATTGGATTAATATAATTACAAAAACTCCATTACAAAATTATTTTTAACTAGTACTTTCAAATCTAAATTTTTAATTCTAATTAACCTAGATTATCATCTAAACATAAGCACACAGTTTCAACATGTTGAGGATAAATCGATAATTATTTTAATCACAATGAAATATTCGTCAAATTAAAATTACAAATCATATTTTTTCTCAGTTTGTTAATACTATTATTCTTTTGGCGTCTACTTGTCTTGAAACGAAAATTATAATTCTATAAAATACAATACTTCTTCACATTCTACAACTTTTGCACGAAAGTCTTATTATTATAACTGTAGTAGTATCAACCTGAATGATACTTTGTATTATAGATAGCGAGTCATTTTGGTTTAATTATCTCTTCCTATAGAATTGCCCAATATTGACATGAAAATTATGATTCTATAAAATACAATACTTCTTCACACTCTACACTTTTGCACGAAAGCCTTATTATTCTTACCACTGTATTAGTATAAACCCGAATGATACTTCGTATTATGGATAACGAGTCACTTTGGCTTAATTATCTCTTTATATAGAATTGCTCAATATTGAAATCAAAATTATAATTTTATAAAATACAATACTTCACATTTTACAACTTCTGCACGAAAGATACTGAATGATACTTCGTATTATGGATAACGAGTCATTTTGTCTTAATTATCTCTTCCTATAGAATTACCTAATATCTTAATTCCTTCTAGAGTTCCATAAATTATAGTACATATGACCTAGCGTGCAGCCATTGCGTTTCAACGAACAGCCGGACGAGCGACGTTTTCAACCGTTTGAAACGGGACAAGCGAAAGGAGGAATCGCATCGAAACGGAAGGGGTTGGGAGCTGCAGGTCGATAGGACGAGATTAAAAGAGGCAAAGCTACAAGATTAAAAGGCAATGCCGGACACGGGCCGAATCGAACGGGCCGTACGACTGCTCGCGGAGACATTTATATTCCTGGGAAATCGTTATTGACCGATCAGAGGACTCGAGCGATCCCCGGCGTGTTGTTCGCCTCTTTCTTTTCTTTCTTTCCTTCCTTCCTGCCCGTGTCCAGCACGAGCTGCCACGCTACAAGCCCCGTCTCCGTTGTCCTTTCAAAGTTGCCCACGTACACACCGATACTGTACTCCTTTGTTCCAGCTTCCTTCGGGGTTTCATTGTCGTTTATGATATCCAACCTTTTGTACTTCCTCGTTCGTTTTGTCCTCCAAATCCTTCTACTCCTCTTCTTTCAGCTGCCTCTTTTTTTTCTACCACATCCATCGCTGCGTTGTCCGTGTAATGTTTTATCTTCAGTGATCGCCATTACGAGTAAACTAATTGTGCGTGGATTTTGGTTAGATACTAATGCTTATGAAATGTATGTGTGTATGTATGTGTAGGAGATATCGAATAAAGAGGTTATTTGATATATGATCGATACTGTAAGGTTACCCGAGTTAAACGCCACATATTTAAATTGAAGCTGATGCTTAATTTGTTTAAGATATTTTCGGTTTATTTACTTTAATAATATTAATTGTCCAGTTCATGATATTAATCGAGTAATACAATATCGCTTCGATAATCCTGTGGGCTTTTTCTTATGAACGAGACTAATTTTACTCGATTTTCAACTACATAATCACATAATATGGAGGTTCCACTTCGATCTATGCAGAGTTACCATGTTAAAATTAATAAAATTTGTTTTTAGAAAAACTGTAATAGCTTTGACAAGTAACTAATACTTATAGTAACTGTGCAATAGACTTCGTGATTTAATGTTCCTGATTTATGTTATCTGGTATTCGAATATAACAAAAGTTGATATTATTTCAGAATTCAGTTACTTTTGATTAATGAAAAACCATTCTTTTCTGTAAATAATTGAATTTCGATAAGTCTATGCCGGTGACCAACCGCACACTATCAACTAAATTTTTATACCGATCCATTCCTTTACTTTATTACCTATTTAATTTTTCAATCCACTACTTACTACACTCGGCCCATTAAAATTCTACATCCACTGAAATCGTTACACCATCAATTCAACGCTGTCTCCGTGTTCCTCCGTGCTCTTCCCTTCGCAAACCGAGTTACATCAAAAATGAATTCCGTGAAGCTGTAAAGTCACTCTTTCCATTCCCCATCCATCGGTGCCCGGCCGCATTATTATTCCCTCAACGCAGCCATCGGATAACGCGGCATCAGAATTACTCGGCCCACTTTTATTGCTCGGCTATTTATCACAGAGACGAAACAGCTTCTATCCATCATCCTCCATCTTTTTCCGTCGGCCATTTTACGCGCGGGCACGCTCTTCCCCTTCTCTCGCGCCCACCATTAAAAGATCGGTCGTGCGAACCGACAGGCTTTGTCGAGCTCCCGACGAGACTTCATTAATTCTTCAACTCGACCAACATTGATTTTGAACAATAATCGACTCTCGCAATTATTATATCGTGACAACCGCGATAATTTCGTTTCCTCCTGTTTGTTTCTCCGCAGGTTTGTTTTGTGGCGACATCCTTGAAATTCTTTGTTGCGGCAGATCAGCTCAGGCCCGCTGGTTCGAATTTCCAGTTAAGAGGGTGTTGCTATTTAGACTACCATTTTTTCAGTTCCCTTTGTGATTTCTTTTTAACAATAAGGTTGCTATTTTGTATTGAAATTTGGCAGATATATTTATTGATCTTGTTAGTATGTACAACATTTTTTTCATTTAGAAATATTAAAAATTATGGGAGTTATAGCTGCTTGCTTGGCGTCCATGGTTCCAGCCGATCCGCTAATCTAAACGAGAAGGGGAGAAAATATCTTCATTAGGAAGGGTGTAGTTATAGTAGGAACTAGGGAAAAGTAAAAATCTCGATAAATAAAAAAATGGCGAGACTTTAAACTTTTAGTTCATCTTTTTTATACCTTTTTTTATCTTTAGCACGTTAAAAAATAATAGTAAACCTTAATATTTTTAAGAGTTTCTAGTTCCAGTGATAAAGGCACATTTGTTGAAGATTCTCTTCGAATATGAAGTTAATCGGTCAACTAAATCTTGAGATATCATGGACGCCAAATTAAAAAGTAAAGTTTCAAGAAAAACACATTCAAAGTTTTGATGCAGCGTCGCACACCTAGTGGTAATGTATATTAAATCCTCAGTATCGTCGGTATTTTCATGAATTGTACCAAATAGATTTGCATAAATATTTTTAAAGTCGTACACTTTAAGAAAATACAATAAAAAAAGTCGATTATTTCAGAATTCTAGACAGCAATACCCCCTGAAGTCAATTCGAGCTGATTATAATTCGAGTCTGGAGCACCGGTGGTCACACGTCACGACCTTTGGTAAGGAATCCTTTTTCATCTACGTTTTGTGAAGTTCTGGCTTCACAATTTGGGCAGGGCCCTTGCTCTCCCTTCTCCAAGTAGATATGTCCTGTGTGCTCGGGAGTAGGAAGAGCCTCGCGCGGATTGGTGACGTTGATCATCGGGGGCGGAATTCGCTGCATTGGTGATGTTGTTCGAAGCTAAGGAAATTCTTCGGAGGTGGGAGCACCGACCCTTTCCTGGGCCGCAGGTAAAGTATAGTCTTCCGCTCACTTGAAGTCCCGCGAGACGGCGCAGGGGCAAAGAGGGATTGGGCCGCCCATCCCCACCCGAGCCGCACGTTCTGAACCTTAGCCACGCTCTTTGCCATAGTAGTAGGAATAGTTTTCAGTTACGTCCCTATCTCAATATGTATAGAAATATAAAACTCGGAAACTATAAACTATTGCGGTTTTGTTTATGCTTATATTTAATATAAAAAAGTCATTTTTCTATAAGTGGAGTAACAAAGATGATTTTGAAATATAATTAATTTACCTTAATGGAATCAAATATTTTGTTTAACATAATTCGACTTAACTCTAGTCATTTTCTACAAAAGACTATTAAGCCGTGTTTCCCAAGAGAACAATGTTCCAAAGGTATTAAAATTTGACATTGCTATTACCGCATATAATAATCCTACTGGTAATTCTATAACCAATGCTTTCCTAGCGTATTGTAAAAAAAAACTAGCAAGAATTGTCATCTATCACATATAACTATTGTATAATAGTAATATGTTACATCTACGCCAATGGGGCTCTGCCTGCCGTGTGTTTCTCATTTTCTCTTTCTATCGCTCTGACCTCCTTGTCAGTCAGCCCAAATGTGTCTGTAACTGCCGCAATGAATAGCGAACTAGAATTGAATGTGTGCGTGAGAATAGGTGTATTCCTTCCACTTTTCTCGCATTCCTGCCGCGGGACTTCAAGTGAGCGGAAGACTATACCTGCGGCTGTGACACGTCTGGCCCGCACGTGCCGGTCGGCGCTCCCTGATCATATCTTCCTGACCCCAAATGTGCTGTAGCTGTTAGGAAGAGAGAAGGAAAGAGAAGGAAAAGGAATGAGAAAACGATATTTCGTCTGGGGCCTACTAGTGGACTCATCAGTAAGGCTATCTAGTATGAGAGTGATTGTTTTTATTGACTTGTGTATGTGTGAGAGTCATTGCCTTTATTGACCTGTGTGTTTGTCTGTTTGAATATGGAAGGAATTCTAAAGAGAACGGTTAGGTAAATTAGAATGAGAAGGGCTGAGTGGAAAAAGGAAGGATGAAAGTATGAGTGAATGGAGCAGAGAATGGAAAAAAGATGAATGAGCATGGTGAGCGTGCATCTTTTGTCGGAGGTTGTTAAAGAGAACGAGCGCGTGAAAATATAATAAATAAATATATTATTATACATTTCACCCTTGCCCATTACCTCACACCTAGCAGGCCCATGCCTTAGACACAGGAATAGGAAAGGACAGGTCAGAACTTGTATATATAGAAACGATGGCGGACTCGAGCACTTACGAGAAATGTAGTCGATAGTGTGAGTAAACATGCAGGAACAATTTATTTATATAACTATTAACAATAAAGAACAGAATGAAATATAACAAAAATATTAAATACGGTGAAGTATGCTTTAGGACACACTCCTTCTTGTTTTCTCTCTCTCTCTCTATATATATATATTATAAATTACACATTACTAGGATTGCTTTTATCACTACACACAGACTGTCTTTTTTTATCGTCGTTCACTCCCTCAATATCATACACATACAAATCATACAGATTATACTTCGTCACACTCATTCCACAACACGAACCTTAATGTTTATTCATACGTTTATCATACACACTTCACACTCATACAAACATTCTTTCTCACATTCCACACTCTATGATAACCACACACTCTATGATTCCACCAAAGATAGATCCCTCCTAGTGGCGAGGGCAGGAAAGGTTGGCACAGTGCCAATGTTGTTAACATTGTCGTATGCATTTCCCTATAACTGACGAGTAAATGTTATATTGTTTCTCTTACCTGGGCCTGATACGTCAAAAAGTCCGAGCGGGTCTGTAAGATAAACACCATTTTTTGTGTTTGTTTTATTTTGAATGATCCTGTATACAGGTGTGTGCTTTGCTGTTTTTTTCCATGCTGCCTGGATTTAGAACAGTAACAGCCGTTCGAGTGTTTTGTTTCGTTTCGGCGGTTAGTTATTAGTTAGTCACAATAGACTAATAGACTTTGTCGAATGAGCAACGGTGTATGCTCAGGCTCCTCTATTTTATCAAATTCTTCTATTAGACACACACACGCGCGCGCGCGCACACACACACACACACACACACACACACACACATATATAGTGTTAATGGTGGGTCAGGCACAAGATAAATACTCTTTAACTCTTTGGCTTATAACCACGAGTCTGACTCGTGGTGTGGAATTTGTACATAAGATGCCGCGTATTATTATTAAAACAAGCGATTGGAGGTATTCCACATCGAACATTTTTCCTTTGATTGTAATTAATTTTCATTAAATTAACTAAGTATTTATTTACAAATTGTTATTGATTCATTATCTACTTTAAAATAATACATTTTTTTTGTCAACTGATCAATTGATTATGATTATACCCTAGACGTCTTAAAATTACTATTTGTACCTAAACATTGTTTATTATTTCACAATTCCTTTCGTTGCATTGAAATATATATGTCGTGAAAAGTATACATTTTACGCCAGTTCGGATACACGGCTGAACAGTTGAATGGCACGACGCGCGATCGACTTTCTTGTTTACTATAGCTCGCGCAATTGGCAGATATCGTGTAGGCCAAGGGGTTAATATGTAAAATGATTTTATTTAAGACACGTCTAATCAGTCTCGCTTCTCTACGCAGGCTGATCCTCTCCCTACATTCTTTCATCCACTCGTTCGATTTTCTTTCCCTTTTGCATTTCGTTCTCTCACTCAATCATCGAAAATCACGTGCATCACATACTCTCTTTGTTGTCATCCATGCTTACATCAGATTCATATCGCTCGCATACTCTTCGGTCGCTTGTGATTTTCGGCCGCTTGCTACATGCACACCACACACAGCAATCGCCTCGTTTTCAATTTCCAACACTCATACACATTCTAACCCTTACCTATTCCCTCAATCACGCATTCGCCACCTCTACATATACGTATGTATCACAACTGTGTACATTATATTTTTTGTTGGGGTTTATTTTCAGAACTGCATAGTTGAATAAAACACTTTTACAATCTATCTGTATATTTTGTTCCTTTGTTGCTTGTTACGCAATTGTCGCTCTTATAAAGAATAAAAGACGATCACACATTTCGCACGCTCGCACATTACAACATGGAGGGCACACAATATAAAACAAAAGTTCTACCGAACCAGAGATGTCGCGATTAGGTTCAGGCTATATGCTATTTTGCATATTCAGCTATTATCTCCGACATTTTTAATCAATTTTGTACTAATAACCTGTTATCAATTATAACAGGGACATTGTTTTTGCCCGCTTGAAGGCCCAGGCTCCCTTCAACAATTTTCCAGATTGCCACCACCTCCATTTAGTTTACAGACAGCCTTTGGCGGGGGGCTAATATATTTAACAGCATATTTCCGAAATCCACGGAGAGTTACCAGTGTTTTTCAAGTCCGTGCGGCCACACACGTTTATTTTGTATCATCTAATAAAACTACACACGCCCCAACTCAGTTTTTTCCAAGGTCGATGCAGGTACCTGTTGCTGCACATGCAATTATACACACGGTACTTCTGGTACTTCGGGAACTCGAGCAGGAAACTGGCCACGGTTTCCCGAGATTCTTCCCTCGTATTGTCGGCCAAGAGCCAACCACAGGGGCGAGCAAACGGTTTTCGTTCCCTCGATTCACGGACCAGCATTTTTTCGGGAGCTCCTGTGTCCGGTCGAAATGTGGTCTTCACAGATATAGAGCTACAGTTATCCGTAGAATGTCTTTTTTTATCCAGCAATGGCTGGCATTGGGTCGTTTCTCCGAGATTCCTTTGAGCTCTGATAAGCTTCGGTGGATTGATAGGGCTTCGAGAACGAAGGAAGCGATCTACGATGTTCCTTATAAAACATTTGTCAGTTTTCACGAGTCAGCTTTTTCGGTATTAAAACACCAGCACGATGATTGATACGTTTTAGGGAGAAGTTCTTTTTGACCGTTTTAAAGGTATGGTTTCTTCATTCGTGCTCTGCAGTGTTTTGCGTTTGTAGAAAGTAACCCAAATTAAGTTACTCTATCTAATAATAATTTAGCTTTTATTTAAAACAGATATTGTAGGATAATATATAGCCGAAAATTGATAAGTGTATGTCAAAAAGGCTTATAAGATGTTCTTTAATTATTAAGAGTTCTAACTACGAAATGGGTTACGTATATGGTACATTGTTTAGGATTATAAAATTCTAAACTCTAAAAAAGTTAAAGAAATTTCGTGCCTGCAAATACCAATGAAAGAATTTTTGCACAGATTCATTATGCTTGTTATTTCATGTTAAAACATTTAATATTAAATTTAGTATTAAGCACTTCATAATACACCATGTTTCATAAATTGAAAAGTCGTAGATCTAAAACCTTAATCATGTAATTTCACACAATTTTTCCTTAGTTTAGTATAAACATACCCAAGATTCACCTTGGAAGATTTATCGGCTGCCTCCGTTATGTAATTATTACAATATAAAGATGGTTAGCTGAAATTATTAAATAATTTATTTGCAATTCCAAATAATTAGTTCAATTTCTTAAATATATAATTTGTAAAATACTTATCTCGACTTTCATTGATCATCGTTAACAGAAATATTTAATAAATGTACTGATTAAAAGCAGGATTGGATGAGATAATTTAAACTCAGAAATTAATTTATAAATTTACGAAATACATAATTGATAAGATATTTAAATTTGTATCAGTTACAGGTAAGCACGGTCATTTAAAAGGTTTACTGATTAAAATCAACCGTCAATTTACACGGCTTCTGAATAATTGATAAGATACATCCGTTGTTATTAATCATAATAAAGAGGAACGATGAACGAATATATTGATTGAAGCGACGGAAAGATAATTTACTTCAAATCTAAAATACACCTTATAAAATCACGGCATAGATAGTAAAATTAACTGAATTTGTTAATTAAACTCATAAGATATATCATATTGAACCAAAAAGTAAATTGCAAAGTTATATAAACAGAAAAATGGATCGGATACGTATCTCGATTATTATTAATCAGAATGAACGAAATTTAAGCAATTGAAAATTGATCAAACAAAATTTAAACAAACTTAAAGTAAATCAAAAATAATCTCATCAACGAATCTATTAATTAAAATTGTAAAATAACCTATCCCCAGCATCAAAGTTAATTTAAAGATTTTTCGTATAAACAGTTCATTGAATTATTACAATTTAATCTGATATATTTAACCGCGTGTTAAAGGGTGTAGTTTCGCGTGCATGTGTTGCAATAAATACGTATTGGGATTCTGTAGAACGGAATTTTTGCTGCAATTTACCATCGACCAGGGAATCGACATGCAGCTACAATTTAAAATACGTGCAGCGGAATTATGGAATGGGGCGACGAATTGAAATTATCAATAATAGGTTGTTTAAAACAGTTAACGAGTTGCGTTTTGTAGCCATTGGACCAAATAATATAGCTACAAGAAATACAACGCATTTGAACCACAATTGCATACATATTTTATAACGCGAAACGTTGCGATTCTCAAAATATTGTATGATCGAACGATAAACAGTTAATAAACAATGTACAGAAAATTTCATTCGTTCTTTTTAGCAATACTAATGTAGAAAGTGTCTTATGATCATTATTATTATTTTTTCTTCTCACTTTTGTGGTTTTTCCAGCTGTATAACGGGTTCTTTACCAAGTCACAAGCCTGTTCCTTATTCCTGTTGGAGAACCTCTCTGACTATTGTTGTGGTTTTCAATATTACTGCTTTTTGTATTTCTGTGTGTAGTTGTGGGTGTAATCCTACTGCAGTTAGGTTTTGTATGAATCTTTTTGATGTAATGCCTGTTGTGGATGTAGCGATGAGTACTATTGTGAGTATATTTTGGTTCCATAGTTTCTTTCTTTCGGTTGCCAGTGGTGTGTATTTCATGATTTTTCTTCGTTTTTTTTGTATTGGGTTCATATCATGTGTTATTGTAATATCTATTAAGTAGGTTTTTTCTTAGTTTCGTCGGTTAGACAATAATCGGTTAGACAAAGCATCAGAATAACAATTATAAAGGTACAACAAAGTTTTTCATAGACGCACGAAAGTGCATTTACGGCTGGGTCAAAATGGACCCGGCTCCGCCCTTCGAGGATTAAACGAGAGTTTGATTTATTTTATCGTAACCCATTTCCAACCGAACCAAACAAATAAAAGTCTGCTCGGAAAGGGACATGCTCGATGGTTACAGTCAATCCACGGTTGCATGGCACCATTTATGAAGAACGCAGGAAAGGTACAGACGTCGAATTAATTAACGCGCGGAAGATACTTCTGTTTCGGAAGAAAAGTGGGTCGACGTGACGGGCGGGAGAACCAAAAGCTAGCGTAGCTATCGTATATATGCTAATTGAACGAGGGGCAATCTGGAATGGACCCAGCCAGTGGCTTCCAGTTGATTACCATGGCAAGTACTTGGGCAGAGAGTTCCTTCACGAACGACAATGTGAAAACAGCTTTAATGTTCCCTTCCCGGCTTCGTCGGCCGGGAGGGGCGCAGGAAGGGAAGGGAAAGACGACGGCAGGAGAAAATCCTGTTCCGGGATTACAGTGTCATAGGAAAGTATCAGGCCTTTCGTCTAAATTGAAGTCACCGGGAAAAGCAGCATGTATACGTATGTATGTATAGTTCTGGCATAAGCACGGTTCTTCGAAACAAGATGATTCTATTTATGATCGATCGTTAGGTTGAAACGAGGCACAGGGACAACGTTTTGTTGCTTGCATTCATGATAGGTAGAACAAGAATTCTGTTCGGTAGTGGTATTAAAGCTGCTAAAATATGAATTTGGTCGAGAAATTTGTTGAAACATCGCGATCCACTTAAAAATTACAATTATCGATTTTTTGAGTTTTTCGTAAATCCTTCTAACATTTTGTAATAATTTGTTCTTTTACATTCAGCAAACAATAATGAATTTCATCTTGAAAAGAAACGCAGAGGATTATTTTCTATTATAATTTCAAGACTATAACAAAATTAATAAACGTAAAACTTCAAACGAATTTTTAACTTAGAAATAAAAGTTGAAGCTTCAAATCGATTCTTTGAATTTCTGGAGATTTCTTCCAACCTTTTGTAATAATTTGTTCTTTTACATTCGACAAACAACATAAAAAAATATATCAATTCTATTTTGGAAAGATATGCAGAGGATTATTTTCTATTGTAATTTCCAGAAAATAATAATAAAATTAATAAACGTAAAACTTCAAACAAATTTTTAAATTAAAACTAAAAGTTGAAGCTTCAAAGCTTTTTCGGCAGTTCAAAAATTTATCTTCAATATTTGTAATTATAGGTGCCACTCTGATATTTTCGCTCAATTCTGTATTACATGACGTATTATATGACATTACGCGGAAAGAAAAAATTACGGTTAAAAATTATGAACACGGTTCTGATCTAGAGGCTGTAATTACATCCGTAAATTATACTCGGCTGGGAAGCAATCGCTACTTGTGCAGTAGCCTACAAGTTTAAAACGGTGCAACGTCGGCTGAAAGCGAACTCATCGCTGCAGAAAATCTCAATTGACAAAACATTAATTTCGAATGGATAACAAAATTAATGAGGGGTTCGATACATGTATAAACAGGAAAGTGGATTCAAACTTCTGCTCCGTGGTTTACACTCACGATTTTAAACATCGTTCATTTTACTTCATAGAATCAATTCGATTTTCGCGGCCTATTTTCACCCTAATCGTACCTCGATGTGACTCTGACTCACATTTAAATTTCGAAATTAATTTTTTTGATTATTTCCAAAAATGCAATGGCCTGTGTATAATATTTTATATATTATATAGCTTGTTTGTATAAATAAATGATTTTATACTATAAAAAAAAACAATAACATTTTAATTATTTTCATGATTCTCATAAGTGACTGAGAGTCGCATCGTGGTATGATTCGTTATAAAAACACGTAGTACGATTAGGGTTAAAAATCTTTTTCAAAGTTGTTGTACAGAATATTTACAGTAGCGGACAAAAGTATAAGACCAAAGGCTCAACGAAATTAAACTAACTAATTTATAAGAAATAGCATGATAAACAAAATTTGCATCCTGTACTAATCAATAAATAGTATTCTACCACAATAACAATAAAAGTGATTGTACACACAATATTTTCAGACCATAAAACTATGTTCTACATTCTCCTCTTGTCTTAAACTTTTGTCCGCTACTGTATGTACATTATAATGTGCTTAAAGGTATATATAGTAGAACGCCGATTATCGAAATTGCATTTTTCTTTGTTGTCGGCAGATATTGGGTGCAGTGGGGGTTTACTGTTTAAACGTTTTTATGTTAACTATTACACAGATAGATATTAAACAGTCTTTGATAACACTTACTTACTTCTAGTGATCCTTTTGTACTGAGCGAACATTCCAAATTCCTGACATACACAGCCTAGTCAGCAGATGTCGCTTCTAGTTCCAATCACCCATACTATTGACGCACACACACACCCACACACACACCCACACACACATCACACTCAAGGAGATCAACAGTTACAATATAACATTTTTATTAAATGCTTATTATTTCATATGAGAAACATTCATATTTAAAAATTGTTTAATCTCAGT
This sequence comes from Tetrapedia diversipes, assembly GCA_033822845.1. Taxonomy (NCBI): domain Eukaryota; kingdom Metazoa; phylum Arthropoda; class Insecta; order Hymenoptera; family Apidae; genus Tetrapedia; species Tetrapedia diversipes. The sequence goes on from JAOPTO010000817.1 coordinate 43,776, forward strand.
TTCCTTCGCAACATGATCGAAAATCTGATTCCTTTAGACCAATTATATAAACGGACTTAATCTCGATTAATTCAGATAATCGACGTTCTATGGTAAAACATTTGAAGAAACCGCTTTCCGTTTCAATCCACCCACCACTACCACGTTACTTTATGTCATTATAACCTATGTTTGTTTAACAGTGAATGGAGAAGTTCTAACGCTTCTCGTGAAAGAAAAGAATACGTGCACGTTATTATAGGAACTTTGTTCAAGGATCGAGAACCTCGATCTTTCGTAGAATAGTAGAGTAAAGGAGCAGAACAGGGGATGAAAAAATAAATGAAGTTACGTGATTAATTGAATCGTGAAATACTGTAGCGTTTTAAAGCGGCGCACGCTTATTAAATTTTCGAATGTTTAAAGCTGTAATATGCTTGCTGAAATATTTGCAAGCGAAAAATTGAACGCAGGAACATTTAACGAGCATATGCAGCGGATTAACGTGCAGTTTTTATGTTTATTCGTTCCGGTCTGCTCTCGGCCTGCTCCGAGCCAGCACGGATCAAACGCAAACCTAGTAAATTGCTGGGCGCGCGAATCAACGTAGAAAAATAGCCGCGTAAAAATTAACCAAATCGCGGCGAGGTAAAAGGGAATTGCTTAAAAAAAGAAAACGCAAGAGAAAAAGTATTACGTTGCACGGTGATAAAACTTGCGAGAGTGATTGCTTTTTTTTGATGAATGTATGTTTGTGTATATGCGTGTGGAAGGGCCTGGAAGAACCTAGAAAGAACGGTTAGACGAGTGAAAGAGAGGGACTGCGTGTAAAAGGGAAGATTGAAAGTATGAGAGAATGATGGAGAGAATGGGAGAAAGCGTGGCGAACAGAAAATGGGGGAGTCGTAGTTCTGTTATTGATCAGAGAATAGGGATGAATGTTTATTTATATAGGAAAATTCTGCTTTAACGACTTCAATAGAGCGAAAGATGGAGCTTGGGTGTGAATAAATAAAAGTGAAGTGATTGGAATATTATTAGTATATACAGGGTGCCCCAGGTTTTAATGTTCAAACTTTGTTAGTGTATTCTATGGCACAAAATAAGAAAAAAATGTTATGTGAACATAGGTCATATAGAGTTTTATTAAGAAGTTATAACAAAAATTCAATGTAGTAGCACGGAAGGAATTTTGCAAATATCTCGGAAACTAAAGCCGAGTGACGGTTATATGTATAGGAAAAAGTTGTTCAGAATACTCTCTTCTATAACATATTTCAGAATCATTAAAATTGGAGTTGAGGCCCCTAAAGTAAATAATTACCTATTTCTTAGTGTTTAAAGGTGCCCGCTTGAATCTATTCACAGGCCTGCCCTCGTTGCGATTCTCACAAGCTATTATAGGAAAGGACTATCCCGGACGAGCCCCAAAATTTATAGGCTAATCAATCCCGGACGAGCCCCCAAAATTTATAGTAAAGGTTATAAATTAAAAAAAAGAAAAAAGAAGAGTGAATAATAATAATAAATATACGTGTATTTAATAAACTAAAACGACACAAACGAACACAAAATAACAAACTACGCTGATACTTCGCAAACTACGCTTACTACTTCGCTTATTCAACACTCTTTCTACGTTCAATTCTTTCTGACTTCACCGTCTAATACGTTCTATCTTCACCGTCTGATACTTTCTGCCTCGCGCTCGCATTTTCCCCGTCATATATTCTTCCAAACACTCGTTCCTTTCATTCTAATTGTCAACCTTTCTCACTCTACGCATTCGGTCACGACCACCCAGAATTTCTCAGTCGCACTGTTTTCTCAAGTTCTCATCTTTCACGCCTTAGAAACATTCGAGCCCAAACATTCTGCGTTCACGCGACAATCGTCCAACTCAAGTACTCCTCTGACCTTCCCAGCCTCGCATCCGCTCGATCACATTACTACATGATAAACAAATAAAAAATATATAATAAGCATTTTATACGTCCAAAGTAAACGTCTTATACTACATTAATTAATTCCATCCTGCCCATTACCTTAACAAAGCTTTTTTCACTTCGAGCTTTTAAGTTCGATGATTTTCAACCTTCTTTCGTCGGCATCCAGGTTTCTTTCCATGTTTTAGCTTTTTAACCTTCAACTTCGATACCATTGTCTAAAGCTGTTCCGTTCAAGGTCTTTAGACACTGAGCTTCTTAATTATAAGCTTCCGATATTTTAAGCGTTTTAACCTTCGCCTATTGAATTTAAAACTTCCTATCTGAAGCCCTTAGGATCATGGATCCTTCGATGCCAAAGTTCATAATTATAAGCTTCCGATATTTGAACCTCTTCGTCTCCATCTTTCGAATTTGTAATTTTGCATTTCGAATTTTCTGGGTTAAAGTTGTTTAGCAGAGAACTTTTTGTATATCGTAAGCTTTGAGTACTAAAGTTTCTTGACTACCAGAAAATTATATACGAAACTTCTCGGATGGAAACATTTTGACTTCCAGTTTCCAATAATCCTTCCTTATATTGTCTATAATTTCTAGCGATTAATCTTCTTTCTTTTGACCGCATTCTCTACAATCGCATTCCTTAAACGTTCAACTATTATTACTTAGTACTTAATATTTATAACACCCATACTGCGCTCTTCATATTATCGTTGTTAGAATCTTTAATCTTGAATTTCTCCTCGGCATCGCGAGCGCTAACCTTTCTTGTTTTTTAACCAGTTAAGCGTGGCGACCTCTTTACAAAGCACCCCCCAGTGTGTATCGCGATAATCAGGCAGTGACGGATATAGTTATAAATCCAACTCAAATTATTTATAATTTTCATTTGTTTTTTTTTATTTCGTGTTGACCTCTAAATATTTTAAACATATTAAACTTTACGAATATAATTTAGTTTTCGTCAAAATTACAATTTAAATATCAAATTGTAACAAAATTTTACGCATGACGGATATAGTCGTCATGACACAAAATTTTGCCATATTTCCATGACGGATATACACTAAGGAGCATAACTATAGCACCACCCCTATTTTGAGTGTTGCGGACTTATGAGTAGGAATGCAAAAATATAAAACATATGAGGTGAAAGGGTATGGTAAATAATATGTTTAGTGTAAATATCTGTTACAATTCATATTGGCGAGATTTTAGAAAAGAACCGCGGTTCTTTTCAAAAAGGAATTTCGATGATGGTAGCGTAATGGTTTGGGGGGCGTTTTGCATAAACGGCATGTTGAAACTTAGTTTTCCATCAAAACGGATGAACAGTACAAAATACATCAGCATACTACAAAATAATTTATTACCGTTTATTAATGAAAATAATACTGTGAAATAGACGTTCCAACAAAATAACGCGGCCATACACACCAATCGCAGAACGATGGCATGGCTTCAGACAAACGGGATTAATGTTTTCAAATGGCCAGCGTGTTCTCCTGACCAAAATCCAATGGAAAACGTCTGGAGCATAATTGTAAAGAAGGTTTATACAGAAAATCGACAGTTTCAAAACGTCGTAGAACTGAAAAATGCGATGATTGCGATCAGCAATGAAATCCGCGAGGAAACTGTTCAAAAGCTGACTGAGAGTATGTCAAATCGCATTTTTCAGGTTATAACAAAAAGAGGTGAACCTACAAATTATTAATTGTATCTTTTATCAATTGTTCTTTTCTGTTTGTAATTTATAATTGTATCTTCAATGATATGGTGCTATAGTTGTGCAACGATACAAAAATCAGTTTATATGAATATATCGTTTGTATCGACAGAAAATTACAATAAAACTTTTCTGATGTTTACTGTTTATCATACCCTTTCACCTCATATAATCGACTTTTCTGCATTCCTATTCAAAAGTCCGAAATACTCAAAAAGGGGGGTGGTGCTGTAGTTATGCTCCTCAGTGTAGTCGTCAAACACACTTAACCCCTTGACTACGGCAGACTTTGATATGTATTGGTCGTACCATACGGCAGGGATTGAGTTACGATGTGCGCCGAGAACAGCGAATTTTTGGTGTCAGAAAGCCAAACTGTGTGAAGCGCCTATAGGCGCTCTCAGTGTCAGAAAGTCTCGAGCGCCTATAGGCGCTCTCAGTATCACAAACGCAAAATTTCTAAGCGCCTACAGGCGCCCACAGTAGTCAAGGGGTTAACTGGTTAAGAAACATATTAACTACCTGTTTCGCCGTAGCATGGCAGCCAAGTTCAACATAAATGGTTCGCCCGGGAAACTCAAATGGCTGTACATAACACGGTCACCTGTTCCTTGCAGCATTCAATAATCATTACAATTACTCGTCGATCGCGCCACCGACACCGGCATGCTCGTTTCAGGAAGCTTTGACGCGGCGCAGCGTTTCATATCGGATCTCCACGTTAGAACCGTTCGTCGCCGACTCTTTCGACGGAGGGTGCAGCACGGGAGGAGGTGGACGAAAGCAGAATCGAATTTCAATTTAGCGAATACCTATGGCGAAAGAGCGGGAAGGCCAGGTTGATCGTCGAGGTTCGCGGTTGTTTGTCGACGGGCGCAAACCGTTCCCCTGGAACGCTTTTCTTCGCCAATCGATTGCCGGACCGGGCATCGAGGGATTTCCTCGAGTGCTTCCGCTGTCTCGTACAGCTTGCACTCTCGAAGCGGTTCGCTGGCCACGGGAATAGGACTAACTGCTTTCTGGATCGTGCGCGCAGCTCCTGCTGATCGAATCGAACGGAAACAATGGCCACCGGAATAACCGGCACACATACGGTCCGGCCCGGTCCGATCCGGCGAGTCCGTTCGATTTTCTGAAAATCGCCGTACTCGGTTCGGCTCCGAGTTCTAGCTACCGCTTTCTAACTGTGAATTCGACGGTGATTCGCGGAAACTGGGAACAAGGGTTTCGATGATGTAACGCGAACGTTTTATAATTTTTATTATTAGTGCTAGATATCGCTTGTTTAACCCTTTGCACTCGAAGTTTTTTTTCATTCATATTACCTGGTGGATACTAATTGTTTGAGCGTATTGATAGCCAACGCAACTTGTATCTTCTAATGGCTGGGTTAAATAATTGACAACACTTTTTCTCTACTTATTGAATTTAATGAATACTAGTGCTGCGATCAAGGGTCTGCGGGCGAGTGACCTGGTCGGATGCTTACAAGGATCTGTTCGCGTGCGGTAAAAATGCTTATATACAGTGCGCGACACTTGATTAAACGCAGTGACATTTTCATTGTATCTTTGTTTAATGATGTTGAAATTAATGTGATTTGTTTTTTTAATATACTAGGTCATATTTGAAGAAAGTTTATTCCTTTACTTTCTGGAATTATTTATTCAGTGTAAATATATTCGTTTTTTTAAGAAAAAATGAGATTACTCCTGCGACATTTGAATAAACGCAGTTCCTTTCTGCATTATGTTTGTATTGTTCTGTGAGTTTCTTTTGTTTTAATTTGTTTACTTAGTAATCGACATATTAGATACAACGTTATATTGTAGTAAGAAGTTAAAAATTTGTGAAAAAAAACGCAATAATTGGTCGTGCAAAACAGTTAAGCTGTACAGAAATTGGAAAAATCCAAGTGTTAAAAGAAGAAGGGTATTCCAATAGAGAAATTGCAAGAAAATTAAGCAGAAGTGAATTCGTGGTATGTTCATACTTGAAAAGTAATGAAAACTACGGGAAATTATACAAAGGCAGAACTAAAGAAGCCTTATCGCCAAGAGAAAAAAGGTCGATTTTGGGTATCGCATCAAATTCAACTTATAGTGCGAAGTAAATTGCCGAAAAAGCTAATGTTTCAGCTAGTGTACGAACTGTACAGAGATATTTAAAAAAGGTACCTACCATAAAAAGGAAGTGTTTGAAAAAAAAACCGTTTTTGAAAGACCACTATAAGAAGGATGGACTCGAGTTTGCTAGGAAGCACATGAATTGGATAACACAGTGGCAAAAAGTAATCTTTTCTGACGAAAAGAAGTTTAACTTAGACGGCCCAGATGGGTACTCATATTATTATCATGATATAAGAAAAGAAGAAAGAATTTTTTCACATAGACAACATGGAGAAGGCTTCGTCATGATTTGGGGAGCCATGAGCTTTAAAGGCGTCGTCGATTTGAAAGTTATGAAAGGGCGACAAGATTCAAAAAAATACCTGGAAATATTGAAAACAACAAAAATTAGGATTTTTGATGTTATGAAGGACAATGAATGAATTTTCCAGCAGGATAACGTTGCAATACATACCGCGAAGTTAATTAAAAATTGGTTTGAAGAGCAGGAAATAAATTGTTTACAATGGCCAGCATTATCACCCGACATAAATATAATTGAAAATGTCTGGGGATACTTATCAAGAAAGGTATATGTGAATAATAGACAATTCTCTTCTCAAGAAGAACTTATAAGCGCTATTGAAAAGGAATGGAAGAGTATACCAATTAACTATATAGGAACATTGTATAAATCATTACCTAATCGCATATTCCAAATCATAAATAACAATGGCGGACATACAAAATATTAATAAAGTTTAGTTATTGCAATAACATCGTATTTTTACGTTTTAATTATAGTGCGTTTATTCAAATGTCGCAGGAGTAATCTCATTTTTTCTTAAAAAAGCGAATATTTTTGTAATGAATAAATAATTTCAGAAAGTAAAGGCGTAAATTTTCATCAAATATGATCTATCATATTAAAAAAATAAACCACATTAATTTCAACATCATTAAACAAAGATACAATGAAAATGTCACTGCGTTTAATCAAGTGTCGCGCACTGTACATATCTCGTATAATCGGATGTTGGTAGATATCTCGCGTACTCGGATGTTGGGAGATATCTTGCGTGATCGAATGTGGCGGAATGTTTATAGATATTTTGGGTGACTGAATGTTTATAGATATCTGGTGTGGTCAAATGTTTATGTGATTTGTCGCGCGGTCGAATATTTGTGTGATTGAATGTTTAGAGACATCTCAAATGATCTGAGATATCTCGCTGCTATCCTTAGCTTACGTCACTATCGAATGTTTGGAGATATCTCGCTGATACCTCCAGCTTATAATACCACCATTGTCCTTATTCTTATTAACTAAGGACCGAACATTACCAGCAACTCGAAGCAATTTCAGTGGAAAGATCGTATTCACATATAAGTAAATGATATGCTCATTAAAAGAAAAGTTATTGTTGTATGTTATTGTTTCTTCATTGATTATAGATACAAATGTTATAATATATAAAAGAAAAATTATAAAATTATTACATTTTGTAATCGTCCAAAGTGTGATACCTCTCGAAGCAATCGCTAATATGTAATCTTGGCCTTTCTATACAGGTATCACAAAAATAATGTGTCTGCCGTCTTTCTTTATGTGTAGGTGGTTGCTGAGCCTGCCCTCTGTATTTGGTGTGTAAATGGAGTCTCGAGATGTGTTGTTTTATCGAAAATTCCCATTGGAAATTCAATTGGTCCACCAACAGTTTTACAAACGTCAAATTTTCATTATTTGTTCTTAACAACAGTGTACAATGCGACTGTCTTTTGTCACTAAGAGTGGAATATCCTATGCATAATAGTTTTTACGATTTGCCTTTGTCGTTATGTTATGAACTGAAAGTTATTTGCATTGTCTCCATAGCGGAGCTCTCGAGTTTGAAGATAAATTTTAAATGGCTCCGCTCTGGAACCTTCGAATGCAAAGGGTTAATTAACACTAGATTACCGGATGCTGGGTATATACCTATTTTGCCTGAAACGAGTCAATTTGACTCAAGCACAAAAATTGAAGTTTAAAAAGAAAATAAAACTTTATTTTAAAGAAAGTTTATTCAAAACAATTGTTACATACACATTCTGTTTTTAAAATACATTTTTTGCAGATTTTTTTATTACAAACGCTCTTACTTCTATTCCTTTCATATGATACTTGAACTTAACAATTCATAAGTGAGTCAAATTGACTCACTCCTGTAATCTAGTGTTAAGACAACCAGACCCATCTCCTGTAAATAGTTACACTTCCGAACCGCCATTCATCCTTTCGAATAATCTGTCCTAAACCCTGAACCCTTACTCATCCATTCAAGTTATCTATCCCATATCTATTCGTCAACTCCTGAACCCTCTCCCCATCCCTGTTATACTTTTCCTACCTCACTACCCAAAATTTTAAACCATATATATAAACTTAGGAATAACTTATTTTTGTTCCCAGCTGCGACGCAGAAGCCTTCTTTTTTATACTTTGTAACGTGTTAGATCTTGTAAATTAAAGTTTGGCTGAAATAAAACATCTGAAAACTCTCAAACCTCGAAATCTAACATTAGGTGTGCAAATTAATTCGGTGCCTTTGCATTTAACGCTTTATAACTTCCATTCAAATAAAAATACTTTTCCTGCCCCATGGTAATTTGAAAGTTGCAGCATTATACTCTAAGGAACATTAAAACAATCATGACAACTCGGCATAATTTCACCTAATAACAGTAAACTATTTGGCGTCCGATAAGGAGTATTTGAGATACTGCATTCTTTTTACTTTTGAATCGAAGAAACATGCTTCTGAAGCTAAAGGAGTAGTTTGTTCCACTTTGGATAATAACGCTATTGTGGAGGAATCATAGAGTGTGGGATATGAGAAAGAATGTTTGTATGAAAGGATGAGTGTGGAGAGTGTGTACGATAAACGTACGAATAAACATTAAGGTTCATGTTGTAGAATGAGTGTAACAGAATGATCTGTGTGATTTGTTTTTGCATGATGATAAAGTGAACAGCGATAAAAAAGATAGTCTGTATGTGGTGATAACAGCAATCCTGGCAACGTGTAATTTTTTAATTTATAGAGAGAGAGAGAGAGAGAGAGAGAGAGAGAGAAAATAAGAGAGTGTGTCGTAGAACGTATTTCAGTGTATTTAATCTTTTGTTATATTTGATTGTGTTTTTTATTGTTAATAGTTATAGAAATAAATTGTTTTTACACATTTACTCACAGTTATGACGTATGAAACGTGCAAAAAGTGGTTTCAAACATTTTGAAATGTAGATTTTAATCTATTGGACGAGCCACGTCCAGGACAGGCAAGAAAGTTATAAAATTTTTGAAAAACGTTTGAAAACTAAAGAAGGGCTTGCGTTGCAATCGGGTGTTACCCACCAATGCTTATCGTAACGCTTACTTCAGTTAGGAAAAATTCAAAATTGAAGAAGATGGGTTCCGTACGAGAAAAACATCGAATTAATTTGCACACCTAATAGATTATTAGACTCACCAGATTTTTTCTACCCACGACTTTATTCAATCCGATCCAATTAATCGTATCATGGATACAGTCGACAAATATGGTTTACTAATCGACTTCTTCAGAGTATCTTTACTATCATTTCAAAATCAAATTTACGAAATTATACAATACCAGCACGTGTACCATATTATATATTTAATGGGTTTTCCGTTTAAATAAATAAATAAATAAATAATTTTACAATTTATTTATTCGTTTACGGGTAATTACCCTTTGGCATAAGATAAATACGATGCATCGAGCGGTCGTATTTAATTATGTGTGCTTAACCAGTCAGCTGTGGCGCGCTCTTTTGGGAGCGCGTACCTACGTGTGTTGCGATGACGGGTATAATCGTCAAACACAGAGTAAGTTTTGCTGTTGAACTAATGAATCATATATACTATACAGGGTGTTCGGACAGCCCTGGGCTTAAATTGAAAGAGTAACTCCCTGAGACATTCTAAGACGAAAATCAAGAGTAACGATTTTGCGTTTGAGGCTTTGTTTACGAATTATAACTAGTTAAAGATATCGTTTAATCCGGACCATTCGACGCTTGAGAGCGGGTAACCGAGGCAACTCGGTCGGTAACGTCGCTGAGTCCACAGTGATGCTCAAGCGTCGAACGATCCGGATTAAACGATATCTTTAACTAATTATAATTCGTAAACAAAGCCTCAAACGCAAAATCGTTACTCTTGATTTTCGTCTTAGAATGTCTCAGGGAGTTACTCTTTCAATTTAAGCCCAGGGCTGTCCGAACACCCTGTATACATAATAAAGGGGAAACTCAGAACAAATCAAATGTTTATAAAAGTTACAAATTCAGACTGCTTCTCTCGAATGGTATTCACGAAAACAAGGAACGACACACAGTGGCACTTTGCACACCAATACCGCGATTCCTTCTTAATCTTTTTTTTTATAGCAAAGTGCACACCTTCGTGATGGATTATTTGCTATTACAGAATTTGATGGTATATAATTCGGAAAATGTTTCCCGCTGAAGCGCAAAATATTAGATCTTGATTGAGATTGACCTCTAAAGGTTCTAAGAAAATTGAAATTTACGAATATATTATAGTTTTTCTAAAATTACAATTTAAATAGTAAATGGTAACTAAATTCTACGCATGACAGATATAGTCGTCATGACGCAAAAATACTACCATTTTCCATGACGGATATAGATGTTAAACACAGCTGACTGGTTAATTGCAGTTCGAAAACCGCATAAATGCATACGGCTCGTCGTATGTGCAATACGCGGCATTTTACGGAGAGTGATTATGTTTGAGAAAAGTTTTTTTTTTCGAAAACATCGTTTCAAAGCAGTTCAGGTTGAAGTTAGCCGTGCAGCTTTGTCGCGGCCCGTTCAGCGGGAGTATCGCAGTGCAGAACTCACTCGTAACGAAAGGGTTAATAGAATAGTGAAAGAAAATCTCAGCGATTGAAAAACAAAATTTTATCGTGTGGGTACTTTTCAAACACATTGGAATCGCAAACACGAGTCAACACTATCCGCAGATAAATCGCGAACACATACATGATATCATAAAGTGGTTGTTTTCAATTTGCATTTGTACTTGTTACTACTTCTAAGTAACCTTCGGAGCGAAGAAAAAAGAATTGAATAGCGTTCGAACAAATTTTTGATACTCAGTTTGAGTATCAAAAGTAGAGTAGAAATTTCTTCATCTGGATATCCATCATAAGAACTACACGTGTTAATTTGGTTATCAAACATTAAATCATGCATTGATTTTATCAATAATTTGAAATTAATTAATGAGATCGCCAATAACAGTTTTATACGTTTTTTTGCTTTTAATTTTTGAAGGAAGGGTACGGAAAACGCTGGTTGATATGCTTTATAATATACATATATGTACAGGCACACATATGTATATGTTAGTATGTCCTGTAACAAACGAATGTTATAAACAAATTCGTTATAAAATACCCCACTGTAACTCCGTCCATGATATATTTAACCCTTTGCCCCCGAAAGATGACAGTTAGTCGTCTAATAATGTTAAATTCACAGATTTTAAAGTGTAAAATATTTACTAAGATTCGCTTATATTAAACTTCATTTAATTTAGTTAAGTCACATTCTAAAATTTACATGTATAACTGTTTAATCTCCGGTCTGATTGATAAATAAACCGGCTAAAGTCTGAAAGTTTGCGAAACCATCGTTTGACGACCTACAGTCGCCTTTCGAGCGCAAAGGGAAGAAGATATTTATATATTTTGGAAGAAGAGATGTAAACGGTTCTCGATGAATTTAAAACTCTTTTTCAGAAGTAATCGCGAAAGCTTGACAGCAGAATAATGACTCGTTTTAAGCTCCGACTAACCGTTTCCAGCTTCGGTCAGCTCCGTTCAGCTCGCATATGCTTGCCCTGTGAACGTTAACACGCCGGACGTTGCGTAAAACCGGTCGCTTTACGGCGGCACGAGGGAAAAGCGCGAACCGTAAGAACTTCGTTACCACTGTCGCAGGAAATTGCGCTGGTCCGTGAAAAAACCCGTCGCGGCCCGTAAATTCGCCATTATTAAATTCGACAAGGACGAACGAGGCAGGGAAAGTGGACCGCCTGCTTGCTGCAGCCTGGGTTTCCTCGGCGAGACCGGAAGCAAGATCGATCTCTTCTTCTGTTCACGAATTTCTCTTCTTGTCGTTTCCTTCTTTCTCTCCTGCTTTTTATTTTACTATTTTCACTTGCTTATCTATTTTTTCATTAATTTCACGGGATTGCTTGTTGCGAAGGTGCGTACAATAAGAAGAGAAGTTGAAAAGGCAAAATAAAGAGATTGGGAGGACGAGAAGAAGATAATAATGTAAAACAGAAGAATGCGTGAACTAGGAATTTATGGTTTGCTTAGTATTACAAGAATAGAGCGTTTGAGTGTTTTAAGTACAGGTAACCCTCCTATAACAAACCGTGAAACCGTGTTGTATGAGACCCACAGCCAGTACAAAAAGGGGGGTTACGTTCCGAAAACTTATAAAAAACAAATTTTGTTTTTAATTCTACATAAACAACTGAATCTTTATTAAGAATATATATGTATGTACAACACAAAACAAAAAAAAAAACAAATATTATTTTAGTTTAATGCAACTTTAATTTAATAAATTTCTTCATCGTCACTGCTCAGTATAATCAACCGAGAACGTTTTTTCGGTGGAATGATATAGCTTTCACTTTCAGAACTTTTTTCTTCATTTAAAATTCTTGCATCTTCTTCCCTGTTAAAAAAATCTGTAATTTCACTTTGCTTGCTGGCTGTTACCAGGACATTGCAAATTTCTCGCTATGGTGCAAAATGGTTTTGCAGCTCTCTTTTGAATTATCTGCTTCTTTCAGCGGAAGAAAAATGACAAGATTTTCAGCTAAGCCTAGGCTTTCTTGTAATTTTTTTAATGTTAAATTATTAACTCAAACAATTAAGATGACAAGTCTCACTTATATTAGAAGTACAGTATTGTATAAAGATTTTTGCAATTTTCTTATCGTGTTAAAACGAAATCGTGTTGTAGGATGCCGTGTTGTAGGAGGGCTACCTGTATATCGTTTTGGTATGAAATTTGTACTGTATTGTATTGGAATTGTAGAGGAAAAGTGAATAATTTTAATTAGATGTGATTGATGAAGAAATATGAAAGAACCCCGTGTATAATTTCTGGAAAATGGGATTTTTCGAAGTACAATGTGCATTATGTTTGTGGATATGTACAGCGTGTACCTATTGTAAAAAAAAAAACAACCATGATATGGAAATAGATGATTTTTATTTCAAATCGCCATAATTTCTATTCTTTCAATGTATTCCCTTAAAGTAAAGCTATGTGTTATGTTCCTAATTTAGTGTAAATATTACACAAAAGTCAAATTTTTATAATATTAAAGAAAGGACTTAATTCGTCATGCCAACTAGAGGGCCCACTTATGGTTCCTCTATCCATTACTACTATTGATCTTCATGAGTTCATTTATCGTTATTAGGTACTATTACTGCAGAAGTAATATCAGTACAATAACAATAAGCAATAGTATAACTATTTACTGTAACAATAAGTGTAATGAAAATACAATTCAACAGCAAATAATAGTACCAACTATATATTGAGTGATTGCAAAAGTTCGTATCCGATTTGACTAAAAATGAATATAACACATTTTCATACAAAATAATATTTATTAATCAATAATGTACTCGTTTTTAAGGTGATGTTGAATTACGAAGCATTTAGATAACTGTCGGTTAATAATATGATCATAAAATAAATAATTGAACAGTCAACTGCGCATGCTTTGCCATATATCAAAATCGGGCACAAACATTTGCAATTACCCAATATTTATTAGCAGCATCCATTTAATATAATTGAATTTTATATCATTTTGTTAGGTGATAAAGAACGAATGACCTTTTCAAAGGATCTGTAAATATTGCCTTTCTACAGAGTCGCTTTCTCCGCCTAAAAGACCGGAACTTACTTTGACGCCTTCGAATCCGCGCGAGATAAACAAAATTTGAATAACTCATTACACAGGCCTTCTGCTCCATCATTTTCATTCTCGACAACTCTCGACACCATCAATATTCATGATTCCATCGTAGTGGCTTCAATCCGCGGGCTCCAAAGCATTTCTGAATCATCACGCCCCCTCCCGAAAATGAAACAGACGAATTCTCTTCTGATTCTTTATACGCTCCGATTGAAACTTCATTTCCATACAACGCACTTGGTTGAAAATTTGCAACTTTATCACAAGAACCAAGCGCGTCCTTGTTCTCTCTTTCCATAAAGAACGATGCAAAAGCTTCGTTTACACAGATGGCAGCTTTGATTACCTTTGACAGTTCACAAAGTGCCTCGAGAAATATTGTTTTCTACAAGCTTATCCAAATTTAGTATCACATTTTTAAATTAAAGTAAAACAAACTATTTAATCCTGGATAACTAAACATTCGTCTAATAGAGTACCAACCCCTGTCAGTCTTACGAATTCGAGATCTGTCAAGATTGCAAACACTAATTTTTTACCACTTTTCTATCTTTTAATTAAAATATTATTATACTTCTTTCAAGTTACGCTAATTTGTTTCAGATAAATAAGGGAAATATAAAAATATACATGTTTTTAATTCGTAGTCTATGAGCCGAATGATTAGTTACAGAGTAACACTAATTTAAGTTTAATTATTTAGGGTTAAGATGTGTTAGGTTTCTTCTTTTAATTGAGAATTCATTTTGTACCATTAATATAGGAATGCGATCGAGTGGATGCGAGTTTAGGAAAATGTGAAGAGTGATTGAGTTGAGGGATAACCGTGTGCACGTAGAATGTTTGGACTCGAGTGTTTCTAAGGCGCGAAAGATCAGCACTTGAGAAAACGTCGCTACTGAGGAATTTTGGGTGAACATGACCGAATGCATCGAGTGAGAAAGGTTTACAATTCGAAAGAAAGGAAACGAGTGTTTGGAAGTATATACAGGGTGTTCGAACGGAGCTAGGAAAAAATTGAAGGGTTAACTCTATGCAGCATTCTAAGACGAAAATCAAAAATGACAATATTGCGTTGATGCTTTGTTTATTAATTATAAACAACTAAACTATGGGCTATTTTACGCCTGAGAGCAGACAAATGGAGCAACACGTTAGGTAATGTCAATGACTACACAGTAATGCCCACTAATGTACTACGCACATTTCTGTAGCTATCCAGAGGTAACTCATATTCTGCACGTAGTTACGACTGAGCATCACTGTGTAGTCATTGACATTACCTACCGTATTGCTCCATTTGCTTGCTCTCAGGCGTAAAATAGCCCGTTTTTTAAACTGCATGTAATTAATAAACAAAGCGTCAAACGCGATATTGTTACTCTTGATTTTCAGCTTAGAATGTTGCGTAGAGTAACCTCTTCAATTTTCTCCTAACTTCGTCTGAACACCCTGTATAACGGGGAAAATGCGAGCACGGAGCAGAGAATGTGATTCTAAAGGAAGTAAAAACGTTGTAGTTGCTAAGTTGAAAAGTCGTTTAAATTGCTGCTAAAAAATGTACTAATTAACTGTTTTAAATATATATTAATAATATTCTAAGCTCTGCACTTCATTTTATTCACACTGAGCCCTGTAATCTGCACTCTACTAAATTAAGTACAGTGGAATTTCCTATATTAATGGTGGAACAGAAGACCATTTCGAGTTATACTATACAGTTACCATAAATGGTCCACGGTGTGATAAAACAGCAAGTTGTCTGGAAATCATGTTGGATAAAAATGGCTTAGCACGGAACGTGTTAATAAATCTAGTATTTCGAAGGTGTTTCGTCACTAAAGTACTATTATATACAGCTATTTGAGTTTCCCGGGCAAATTATGCTACGGCAGAACAGTCATATGTTTCTTAGGAGAGAAAAAGAGGTTACCGCGTGCGATAGTCCACGTGCCAAGGGGTGATGCGTGTCGAATTATATCATCTTAATCTTTATTTAGAACTAAATAACGTTTAATTTATCGTTAATATTAGTAAGTAAGGTGTGTTAATACAGAAAAATAGGTATTATAAAACTAAAGAAGAAATGTATAAATTTTGTTCACATAACCTAACAAGTACTCTATGCTCTTAAGGGGTAACACCACTGTAACGACCTAAAATAAAGCGTTTCTTTGACAATTTTTTTGGGGCGAAAGAAAAGGTGACAGAGAAATAATACTTGGAGTAACTGTTGAGCATATATTTGAGTATATTACAAAAAATTTTCATAGGAAAATATTACAAAATGGCCACACTGTAGCAATTCTCCCGAGGCATGTTGAAGCTGAGGAGCTCTGCGGCACGCAGTATAACTGGTGCCAATTTGAACTTGGAAAGAAGAAAAGAAATCCACTTAATCTACATGAGTGTAGCTAGTGAATCACGTAGGGGATTTTGGAAATATTGATTTTTGTGCAATTGGCGAGCATTTTACTGAAATTGTTCAATTTTTACCAAAAAAAAAAGGACAGTTATTTGTTAATAACTATTGTTTAAATTAACTTATCAAAAATCCCCTACGTGATGCACTGCGAAATGTTATTTTAAAGTTGTGATTAAATTTTCAAATCGAAAGACAGAAAATTGTTTGAGTTCTGCTGCGTGCCGTTTTGAAGAATCATGTTTCGAGAAAAACGCGTTTAAAGTTTTGAAACATGTTATAGACATGAACGAATGAAAAATTCTACTCTTAGAAAATTTTTACCATTAATCTACTATCCCAGGACCATAAAGTTGCCCTTTAAAGTTCAAATTCTCTTTCTCATTTTGTTTCCTGGCCGATTTTAAGTTGGAACGTGCCTCTTTTGTTGCATCTGATAGGGACTGCTCAGCGTGTTTTAGGCGGTTAGCATCGGATTCCATGCAAAAATTATATGATTGGTTACCAATATCTATCTCCAAAACACTCATAATCTGCAAGATATCGGTGAGACGATCATTGAAAACACACATAACAATATTTATTGCTATATTCAGAATTGTTTTACCGCTGGAATACGATTTCGGAGCCAAATTCCAAACTGTAGCATTGAAACTTTCGTTGCTATTTTGCATTTAACATCCTAAGCAACGGTTTAATAGTTCTTCGCGGCTCAGTTCCTCATAAATCGGTTTAATTCTTTCAAAAATTTGCTGAGGAAGTGGCGGTTTATGATGGAAGGTATCTAATGAATCCGTCGCTTGCGCTTTTGTCTACTTGCACCAAGAATCTGAGCACTTCTCGTGCAGATGATTCTTATCGGTTGATAATTTATGAAATAAGGTCGCCCAGATTTCATTTTTCAATTTTTCGATATTATTCGGATTACAACGTATGGCTAAACCATAATAAATTGTCAACTGATCAATTAATTTGCCAGTTAATTTGCTTTTGCCACCGAGACTTTTTTTATTTTGAAATGCTTCTAATTGTACTAAAAAATACACTATCGATATCTATGGAGATATTCAAAAGGTTACGAATTCGAAAAGTGGGGATTTCACAGCGGGCATCAAGTTGGCGTAGGTAGGCCGTTGCGGATCATCCGAGATGCTAAAGGAGGAGCTCGGAATTCCATACAAAACATTTTTTTTTCGGGATTAGATTTTTTGCCTCATATTTTAGAAGGTTCAATGTATTCTTTAAAACAATAAAAAAAAATTTATTTTTGAAAATTCTACAGTGGTGTTACCCCTTAACGCAGCAAAGTCGATTGTTCTCAGGCTGATATCCCGTATTGACCAGTCGTTCTTCCTGCAAAAAGTGGTTGGTCGCGTGACAGGGGCAAAGGAACGCGGACACAATGAAAGAACCGCACCCTCGTCAGCAGGGACACGCGAAGCGAAACGAAGCGCGCGCGCGTGAATCCTCTTGGGATCCCCTTTTCAGGTTTCGCCGTTTCTTGCGAGCCACGCAGTTGACAGTTTAAATCGAGTCCGCGTCATCGGAACAGGCGCGCGATTATGCTTTTTTCCTCCAGTAGTCGATCGTTTCTTCCACCGCGGGATCTCGCCGATCGCTCGACACTGACGAGGAGCAAGGTCTTTCGGGAACATGACGAGAGAAGAGGGATGTTTTTCTTTGCTGCTTGCTATCGACTCAGGGGCATCAGATGCTAAATACTCGAATTTGTCCCAAGGACTGCTCTGATGGAACGGCTTTGTCTGTTTCTTAGGGAGTTTTGGCAAATTCTATTTTAGGATTTTAATAAGTTTGTGGATTGTGGAATTGAAACACTGTTATTAACGGTGAATAAGCTACATTTCTTGTTGATTAACAACAAGAGCTCTCTCAGAGACCACTCTGAGCGCACGATAAGTTGCAAGAAGCGCAGAAGTGCTTGCAAAGGCGGCTAGCTGTTAACTAGCGTTTTTGATGTCTGTATATCGACTGTCGCCGAAAAGGGACGTAACGTAAAACTTCAAAACAAAGAAGTCTGGAAAAAACTCCGGGACCACTTCACTATGCCGGCCCGACGACTTAGCGCGGTACCGGCAATAATGCTAAGTATTAGAACAGTTATGCATATCCTACACTATGTTCTTGGTTATTTAACCCTTTCATTACGGCAGTCCGCTTCGCTGAGTGACACCACTGAACGAGGCACCGCGCCGCGAAGAGTGTACATTGCATGTCGGTGTTTAGTTTTTTGAGAAGTTATTTACATATTTACAAATTTTGCTATTATTATAAATAAAAATACAATTTATTATAGTCAGCACCCGGTACACTGGTCGTCTCGAGTACGCCGAATATAGTCAGCACCCGTACACACTGGTCGTCGCGTGGACGCCAAATATATACGGCACCCGTAAAGAAAGGGTTAATGTTTTTGTTTGTTTTAGTTTTCTAATGTATTTCTTATAGTGTTGAAATTGGTGTAATTAAAACAAAGATCAATGTCATCGATGACTAGTAGATTTAATTGGGAAGGAGGAATTTCAAATTTGATTTTTCTGCTTTGTTCCTTTAAATAGATTTGGTACAATAATATGATATACAAAATTAAGATTGAGCTGATCGAAGCAAACGTTAGTGTCGTTGAATCACTAAGAGATTTAATACAAGGTTCCACCGATTTTACATAGCCTCCACGAAATTGTTCTATTACTCAGTAGCACATTCGTTAGCACGGGTTACATAGGAAATTTTTATTACTAATCACCTGTTAATTATTTACTAATTACTTGCTGATTTGTTTATTACAATAACTATGCAAACGTGTGTAACATATTGTGTGAAAGTAAGGTGAAAAACGGCTAGAGGTCGGTTTTCCTAAATTGGCTGCGGCAGCAAGTGTGTTAAGGTTAATTTATATTATCCGTTCAAACATGTCCTGTCCATAGCGTTTCTGTAATTAATCCTTTCGCTACGAGCGCCGTCTATAGGCGACATCTGCGCGACGACCTGTGTACGAGTGCCGACATTAAAAATTCACCATTTTGAATTAAATTATTAGAAATTATAATTCGATGTCTAACTATCCTAAATTATATTTTTATTTATAATAATAGCAAAGTTCAGAATTTTAATTTGACATATCAATTACACTAAATTATATTTTTATTTATAATAATTGCAAAATTTCCAACTATGTCGTTGTGTAACACATAGAAAAAGATGATCCGGAGAATGACAAGGCTGCACCGAAAGACGTAAGTCCGAATACCAGTTTACTGAAGCGCAATGTGCACACTTTTCGGCGCAGTACTCCGTACAGCGGTGTCACTCGGACAGAGTGCACTGCCGTAACGAAAGGGTTAAACAGTATCGCATCAGTCAAAATGTTATTTTCGATGATGTATGATAGAGTCACCACGTTAACACTATTCCTACCGACACTTCACGTATACCTATTCCTACCGCGACATTCCCACGTAAGACAGACTGCAAATTTTTCTCACAAAATAAACAACGAAAAAAGAAGTGAATATTGAAAAATGTATTATATGTATATCTGAGAAACAGTCTGATGTTTAAAGGCAATTCAATTGCGTTATGTATATGAAATTCTAATCGAAATTTTAAAAACGATCGTTTGACCGGTTGTGGTAGGAATAGTGTTAATATAAACGGAACAATTACATCTTTCTTCGTTTCACCAATTGGGTTCATTGGAAACGGAACTTGTTCAAACCTATAATATAAATTGACCTTCGACGTTAAAGTAACGTGCTTTCATATAAATTGGTTTGCAGTCTACGCTCAAAGACACGTTTTATTCCATTTAACCATCCGAATACACCGATCGTACTCCATAATTACCGCTGCTCTCCAGCTCTCTCCTTCCCTTTACGTTTGGCATTGAATATCACGGTTTTTCCGCGGAAGAAATGCGATCGAATCCCGTGAGCACAGCTTTTATATCATCGTCGCGGTCCCCGCGGAGGCTTCCAAAGCTCCGTCTCTTCATCCGGTTCTTTTGTTCCCGATCGATCGATCGGTCGACTCGATACGACGTGGAAACGAGCGATTTAGTGGCGCGACTCGATTAACCGATCTCAGTAATCATGGTGAAAGCTATCAGCCATCATGGTCAGATCTTGGCGACGGACTTCCGCGGAAAGAAACTCGGCGAGGCCTTATCTTATCCGCCCCCCTCTCGCTCGAGTCGCTCTGGTCCAGTTCGATTTCTTTCTCTTTCCACCCAGTCAACTTGTTTGTTCCTCAAAGACCGTTTCGAGAGTGTATCGCAATCGATGATCGATTAATCCCCGCGGAGCGGAAAAGGGAAGCTTCATTAAATACGCTCTCCTCGCCGATGGCTTTTCATTTCGATAAAAGCTCGGGGAAACGTTTGACGGATTCTTACTGATCTTTACGATCTATCGTCGGACCGGAAGACGTGATCGACGCGCGCTCGGATTTGATATGATGCGTATATGGACGGATGCGTTAAGAGATGGGAGAATTTTCGTACGACGTTATGGATACAGTAGCGGACAAAAGTTTAAGACCCCAAGATAATGTAGAATATAGTTTTCTGGTCTCTAAATATTACCTGTTCATTCATTTTTATTGTTATTATAGTAGAACACTATTTGTTGGTTAGCACAGAATGAAAATTTTGTTTATCATGCTATTCCTTATAAATTAGTTTAACTTCGTTGACTCTTTGGTCTTAAGCTTTTGTCCGTTACTGTACGAGAACGCACTTTAATACGCGTGCAATTATGCAATCCGTCAGATGGCCTTACACATGGCCACACACATTTTATATACTTCAACAAATCACTCCCGCGGCTCAGAGCTACAGTAACGGACATAAGTTTAAGACGAGAGGACAATGTAGAAAATAGGTTTATAGTCTTTAAATATTGTCTGTACAATTCATTTTTTATTATTATTATAGTAGAACACTATTTGTTGGTTAGCACAGAATGAAAATTTTGTTTATCATGATATTCCTAATAAATTAGTTTAACCTCGTTGACTCTTTGGTATTAAACTTTTGTCCGCTACTGTACATTTATTTTTTTTTCCCGTGAAAGAAAAGTTTTACTATTTTATTCTGTCGTTGTTCCTTTTTGATGTTGGTTTTAATATTATTTGATGCAGTAGCGGATGAAAGTTTAGGACGAGAGGACAATGTAGAACATAATTTTATGGTCTGCAAATATTGTTTATCTATTCATGTTTATTGTCATTATTGTAGAACATTATTTATTGATTGGCACAAAATGCAAATTTTGTTTATCGTGCTATTCCTTATAAATTAGTTACTTTAATTTCGCTGACTCTTTGGTCTCAAATTTTTGTCCGCTACTGTACGTCCGACGTGGAAATATGACTCCTCTTTTGGTACAAGGCCTTTTCTTCCTTCGAGAATTCTTCTAAGTGTTGCTGGGTAATATCAATCCGAATCGGTGGAATAAACAAGCGGCTGTAGATCGATCATCGAATCGCCGCGACCGCTGTATTTCTGTGGGGAGATTCGAAAGGGAATAGTTAAATATCATTTAGATTAGTAGTTGACTTAAACTGAAATCGTCCATTCCACAATTCTCCCTCGTGTCAATTTGACATGGTTTTCGCGTGGAAGGTTATACATTAGGACCACTCTTATTCGAACATCCGTTACTTGAACACCGTATCTTAATATTCTATTATCCAAACAATGTCTCATTTAATATTAGCACTTCATTTTTCTAAATTACGAAATTCTACAATGAAAAAGATATAACGTACATAAATATTTAAACAAACTATTAACCTTCTTAATATCCATTTAAATAGATTAAGTTTAGCATGAAAAAGACGCGATTATTCTATTAGTCGAAAGTTCTGTTATCCGAACACCTTTGTCAACCTGTTAGTTCGTACATGACAGGCTGTATCGTAATTTCTCCCTTAAAACCAGTTAACACTTTGACTGCCATGTCGGTCATATACAGGGTGTCTCAGGTTTTAACCCCTTGACTGCTACGGGCGCATATATGCGCGCAGCACAAGCCGTCGATATAGACTATGGGCGCACATGTGCGCTCGGCGACGGCTTTGATCATTTACTGCTGTCTTACTGAATTTGTCAAGAAATTATTTTATCATATCCGTGTAACACTTAGAAACAACATACCTTGTTGCTTATCAAGAAGAAAAATCTCGTTTATTTCGTCAGTTTTCGCTATATCTTAAATTCGTTTCATCTGTTCATCTGCCATTTAACAAAAGTTATGTATGGTTTGGAGTTCGTTTTGTACATTTCATTTTATATATTTTATAATACATTATAATTATCAAATTATGGCGTTTTAAAACTTTACCCTTGACGAATAAATAATGTATATTGAAGATAAAAAATATTAAAAAAATTGAAAAATATTAATTTTGGAGTGGATAAAGTAACAGTAATTTGATTCTGTACAATATTACAATTGAATACACCGCCGAACAGATTCAGATTGCGTGAAAAAGTATTCAGTCCCCAGCGACAGTTAGTGCCGGCTGCACGCCGTCCACGCAAAGCGTTTCGGCTCAGAGTCTTTCGCAGTCAAAGGGTTAATGTTCAAACTTTCTTAGTGTATTCTATGGCAGAAAATAAGAAAAAAATGTTATGTGAACATAGGTCATATAGAGTTTTATTAAGAAGTTATAACAAAAATTCAGTGTAGTAGCACGGAAGGAATTTTGCAAATATCTCGGAAACTAAAGCCGAGCGACGGTTGCATGTATAGGAAAAAGTTGTTCAGAATACTCCCTTCTATAGCATATTTCAGAATCATTAAAATCAGAATTGAGGCCCATAAAGTAAATAATTACCTATTTCTTAGTGTTTAAAGGTGTCCGCTTGAATCTATTGACACGCCAGCCTTCGTTGCGATTCTCATAAGCTATTATTGGCGAAAATTCGTTTCAATGTTTGGTGACCTGAGATAGTAAACATAGCTTACATAAACACACTGAAAAACACAACGCTGTTGATCTATCAAAAGCCAATGCTCGCAGTAACAGCAAGTACTATTCCTATTCTGAATTTTTGTTATAACTTCTTAATAAAGCTCTATATAACCTATGTTTACGTAACATTTTTTTCTTACTTTGTGCCATGGAATACACTGACAAAATTTGAGCATTAAAGCCTGAGACACACTGTATGACCGGCTACGGTTTTTTCTGTGACACCACGGTGGTCATTGGTAACCGGAGCACTTTAACTGCTTATAATTGTAAGAATTGAATAAAAATTGACAATTAGTGCATTTTGAACATTACCACTAATTAGTGGACACTTTGAAGTACAAAGTGCCCCATTGAACAGTTAATACGTTGAGCCCGGTGCTAGGTCCTGGGTACCGACAACGGACTTTTCGTTTGGACAGCGTCAAAGTATGAAAGTTAAAAAATTAATAATATTTGTTGAAACACTCTAAACAAACATATGGTTTGATTTTATAATAATAACTTTATTGAACGGGTAAAAACCCTTTGATATACAATATATATGGAAATAATTAGACTTCCTTTGAGTTAAAAAGGTGATGTAAGTGTTTGATAAAGTCTTCATATGAAGTTAAGAAATTTACCCCTTTCGCTACGGGTGGGTTCTCCGTCGCAATACTCTCGCTAAACGGACCACCGCGACAAAACTGCAGAGCTCACTACAACTTGAACTGCTTTGACGGTGTTTTCGAAGAACACAAATTTTTCTCAAAACAGGATATTTATAACGTCTTATCATGCACACTCCTAATTATAGTTTGAGAACTGCATAATTGCATACGCTCGTCGTATGTATATTACACGAAATTTTATGGAGGGCCACTATTGTGGCCCGTAGTACCTCAGTGGCATCATATGGAAGGCCACTATAGTAGCCCGTAGTAGCGAAAGGGTTAAATGGATGGAATAATCATTAACATTACTCATTACACTGTTTATACCGTTTGACTTGGCGTAGAGAGAGGAATGAACTTGTTGACGTAGAAGAATAAAATTCATCGTATCAATCTCGTAGCTATTCTTTATGAAAAGCGAAGAGATTTCCGGTCGATGCAACCGAATTATTTATTGTTTTGCATATATTACAAAACGTGACGACCGTCGTTCCAGTCATTTCAAATATCGCCCAAGCGGTCGCTCGTTGCCGGTTGAACGGAAAGGACAGCAATATCGGCGCCGGGCTCAACGTGTTAAAAATTTCTATTAGAGCATCAAAGATAACAGATTAATTTCTATGAGATATTGCATCTATTGGTGTACTCCCGTGGCGTCTTGAGCGAAACATGTGATTTCAGCGTGGCAGTCAAAGGGTTAATAACGAATTATCTTCGACAGCTCTTATTAACTCATCCTGTGCATTATGTGGAGAAACGTCAAGAGATAAAAGTTTCTGCGGTCAGACAGCAGAGAGAGGGAGGGCAGTACTTGTGGCCAGGAAGTTTTTAAACTTTCCTTCATCACGCTGCCGGCTCTCTAATAAAAGTCGGACGAGCGTTTCTGTTTCTTTTGCTAGCCCGCGTATGCCTCCGTTCTAACTCGGAGAAATTAGAAAATTAAACAAATAAAGTCGGAGCGGTGCCGCTTGAGCAAAGTGTTTCGCCGACAGTCACGCGCGGACGCGCACTTACACGCATGCACGCACCCAGGCACGCACATGTACACATACTCACACATAGAGATGCACGACGAACAGATCCAGAAACTGCACAGAAGGAAAAGAGAATGAAGGGGGTGGAGGGAGGGGGGAGAGAGAGAGAGAGAGAGACAGACAGAGAGAGGCAGGGAAGCAAACTTTCACGGATATTCCTCGAGAAGTTAGAAAGTTACTGCAGCTTCCCTTTAACTCTTTTCACCTGGCAGGAAGTTGCTCGCTACACATGTACGGTTTGAAAATTAGCAACTCTCCAGCGAAAAATGAGACGGCAACAAACGCGTGCGAATGAAACTGTCAGAGAGGCAGTAAAAGTTGTATAAATGGATGGTTGAAACGTTAAAAGTAAGAGCTAAATGATATTGAAATACGTTGAGAGATATTTGGAATGGTGATGAGCTTGTGACAAGCTGTTAAAGGTACAGTGGCTCCAAAAAGTATTTGTACACTATGTCACAAATAAATTCGTTTAACACTGAAATTCTGAGCCTGATAAAAGTATTTGATAAAACTTTGTGGGTATGTAGATCCTAATAGTATACGTATAAACTAATCTTTTCTTTTCATCTAAATGCCATTTTAAAGGGGTGAAACCAGCGTTGAAGTTTCTGAGTTTTCTCTCATTTTTTAAAGATAACTTTATAATGGTGCTTGACGAAGCAAAACCTTTCAAATAGAAAATGTTTAATTTTTAACACTCTATCGCTCAGTCATTTAAAAAGAACACAGAAAAGCTTGTATTCAAAGCGTGAAAAATCGCTGAAACTTTGAGATTCGTTATCAGCCTCCTTAAAAGATGTTTTGCCGCCAAAAAAGTTGCTCCACGCAGGATATACCATGCTCTGTACACACATAAAGTTTCATTGAAATCAGAATTTCAGAAGTAGATGAATTTCCTTATAATACAGTGTACGAATACTTTTTAGAGCGACTATATGTCAGTTTAATTTAAGCACGAGGAGAATCTATTTTTTCGAGGAAACTTCTTTGACATTACTGTCAACATACAGAAAAATCACTGGAATGTTATAAAAATTTTGTGGACTGTTGATATAGATAGTATAAATGATAAAGGTAATTCAATTGTCTTACACATAACCTATTAAGAAACTAAGAACGTTTATATTTTTATACGAAACTTAAATTTAGAAACAAAAAAAGCTGTTCGTTATAATATTTACAGAATTCGATAATCGTTTATTTAGATCCTTATTATATTTTATTATCTAAAGACTTTTCAATTAAGTCATAGAGATATTTCTATATTTCAGGAAATCTATTGTACTGACTTCTGAAATTATCATGAAAAGCAGTTCCTTCTATTCTCCGGAAGCAAATTGAATCAAAAAATTTCAAAGCCTCCACGTATTACAGAAGAATATATCTCCTCTATATTATTCAATTCTTATTCACATCTAACTCTTCCCTCTCTCAATACAAATCCCCAATAATAACTACCCCATAGTTTTAAGTAATATACTCATTACCATAATTACACTCTTACATTATAGCTTATAAGTGTTGGTCCACCTACTGAATGAACATACGTCATAATAATATATTGATGCAAAAACATATATCTATTTTCTTCATCTTCGCATGACGTAAGCAAGTTCTTTGGAACTATTATACCTCTTGCTCAAAGATTGAGCTGACCACTTATTTGGTAATACAAGGAGGTATTCTTGTGATTTTTAAAAGGATTCACAATTAAATAGGTTAATGCCTCTTTTTTAACTATGCATGTACTCTATCCAGAGATCAGTTCATTAACCTATGATCATTATTTGTTATATCATTTTTCCATAAAACCTTAAACGATATTTTTTGTTACCCTGAAATTACATTTCGTTTTAGTCTTAATGTATCTATAGTCACCCTTCAATATCATGGTTCTTTGTTACATGGTGAACACCATAGAACTTTCTATGGTCAATATAACTGTGTAAACTGAATCATCGATAATGTTGATAAATAATCTCATACTATAAACCTTTTCTGTCCAATCACGATATTTAAACATAACCTAAAAGCACTTAATCAACCGCTGCTATACGACGATAACTAATTAATTAATAAGAATTATATTATCAATTTGTAATAATTTGTTCTCATCTATTAATTATTTGTAATTCATATCCACTATATTATGCTATATTTTTATTTTAATCACTCATGGTAGAACTATGTACACGAAATGGTTCTACTCTTAAATAAATAAATAAATAAATAAATGAAAGGAAGTGATTGTTTTATTCTTTTATTTTTAAATTTTACCATGCAGTCACCTTTATCTCTGTATTAGTTCGGATATGAAGGTCTCTACTGTACTGGGAAGTATACATATACCTTAAAATTTTGTGAATTATTCTTTCATAATCCCTTCAATTAACCTTTCAAATCCAAATATAACCGATTTTACTAAAAGTATTTTCTCAAATTTCTCTCGAAATCATTCCTACAATTAGTTCCACGATTCTGATGATTCAATCTAAAAATCTCCTCCAATCCCATCTTTTTCCACCATTCTAAATCGTTCCTAAAAATTGTCCTCCCTCGTCCAGCCTTGCACATTCATCCGATTCACACCGATCTCGCGCACGTCCACGGACTACACCGTCCACCGAACGATTCGCTCACGGTGCATCCGTCGACTCGACTGATTCGATTCGGCCGGTCCACTAACCCGATCGATCTGGCAGAGATTAGGTCCGCTGGCTAAGCCGAAATCCAGGCGGCCGAGGAGCCAACCGGGCGAAGCTGCCCACCGATCGCCGAGTGCCACAGCGTTTCTCGCGGCAGTAAAATCGAACCTCGATAACACGGTCACCCAGATCTGCAAAAGAGTATTTCCCATCGATATACAGTGTCGGTCAAAAAATGCTCGAGACATCTATTAGGTGTGCAAATTAATTCGGTACCTTTTTCTTGCGGAACCCACCTTCCCAACTTTTCAATTTTTCCTAACTAAAGTAAACGTTGCGATAAGCATTGGCGGTGGTAACACCTGTTTGCAACGCAAGCCCTTGTTTGGCTTTTTCAGACATTTTTCAAAAGTTTTCTTAAAATTCTTTGCCTGTCCTGGACGTGCTTGTCCGATCTTTGAAACCACTCTTTGCACATTTTATACGTCACAGCATCATTACCAAAAGCGGAGCAAACCATTTCCTTAGCTTCAGAAGCATTTTTCTTCGGTTCAAAAGCAAAAAGAATGCAGTGCATCAAATACTTCTTGTCGAATGCCAAATTGTTTACTGTTATTAGGTGAAATTATGCCGAGTTGTCATGACTGTTTTAATGTTCCTTAGAGTCTAACGCTGCAACTTTCAAATTACCATAGGGTAGGAAAGGTAATTTAATTTGAATGGAAGTTATAAAGCGTTAAATGCAAAGGCACCGAATTAATTTGCACACCTAATATGTAAGGGGAACGAATGTGTGGGTGAAGGAATGGATGAAAATGAAAGAATGCGTATGAGTGTTAGAGATTAAGGAAAAAAGCCATTAATGTAAGTATATATGTATGTTTGTGACTGTGTATATGATATGTGTATAATAAAATTGAAGATAAAACACCACGCCCGACCTCTTCAACGTTACATTTATTTCTGTTTATTTTTTTATAACATCAATCGTCTCCTTTTTACCACCCCTGGCTGAAATTCGCCGCCTTTTGTTAGAAATTGAATACAGCTTGCATCGGTAGACACCCCACTTTGTAACCCCTTCCATCCTGCGCGTACACTATCGTCAAAAAATTCGTGCTTTCCTCGAAACTGTGTATACGTGTACGTTTCTGTAATCGTGCATGTTAGAAATTGAATACAGAAATATTACGAAGCAAAAATTAACCATAAAGCAGCTTTCTCTTAACGTACTTTCTCAAAGGCTTTTTCTAAGTGTTGAGAACAATTAATGTGAATGGTTGGTATGAATGTGCTGTATGAAAGTATGTTGGTAAGAATGAGTTTGTTCTGAATGATTGCTGTATGATATGATCGTCAATTCGTTATTGAGATCTGAGAGAGAGAGAAAGTAATAAACAAGAAACGAAAGTAAAATTAAAATTGTACAAAATCAAGATAAAAAGATAAGAACAAAACGTTATTGTAATTATTAATTTAATCCATGTTATTATTATTATTAAATATTTAAAATCTAAAAGGTTTTGATTTCTCCATTAAAAACTAAAATTATTGACCTTGACCATGTTAAAATCCAACACTAAGAACCCAAACCACATCTGGCATTTTAGAAAGTACGAAAACGTTAAAGATATAGAACAAAAGAACTAAAGAGTGAGGTTACTGTTTAGAAATTTCTACATATTAAACACGTATAATTAAGTAGTGCTAATTTAATTGAATCAATTATTAATCAAGGTATTGTAGAGTGTTAGAAATTGAATACAGAAGTACTACGAAACAAAAATTAACCATAAAGCAGCTTTCTCTTAACGTACTTTCTCAAAGGCTTTTAAGAACCCAAACAATATCTGGCATTTTAAAAAGATCGAAAACGTTAAGAAACAGAACAAAGGGGCTGAAGGACCCGGACAGGGTTGTAGGAATTTCGACCACTGCGTTTTGCTAGTGTCATGACAAAGCTCGCAAGGTTCGGTCACAATTGCCCTTCCTCGTGTTAGACTATATAATAAAGTATTATAATATTTCAAATAAGAATGTATTTAATTTAACCCTTCCGCTACTGCGGATGATTATGGCCACCCGTCGTGTACAGCCGACGTTTTGTGGCCGGTGACTATAGTCACCCGTATATTAATTGTGTAGTAAATACAATTAATTAAAGAAAGAACAAGACAACCCAATAGATAGAACTGATACTCTTTATTACCCAATCACTGACCAAAATAATTATTTGTAATAATCTGTTGCTGTCCGATCGACTGATCTGTCTGCTGGTCCAAATCAGAATGCCCCTTTGTCTCGCGAGACGACACGAGGCGCACAGCAAACAGTTGACGAACGCCGCGGAGTTGCCTTTTAACCGTTCCGACGCGTTGGTGCGTCGGTTTGCCAGTTTCGCTTTCATTCGGCCATGCTGAAAAGGTCGTCGTCCTCGTCGACATCTTCAAATTGCTTTCCTGGAAAGTAAGGAATACCCATTTTGCTTAGAATAATAATCGAGGTTCATAACATTATAATAGGTAAACTTGACGCAATCCTCAAACTGACGGTCACCATTACCACTCGTTTCAGCGTAATTACTACCAAGCCAAATACAATCACTTTTACGGTCGCTAGCCTAGCCGAGAACACCCGCCAACTGAGTAGGCGACCAGCTGCCTCAGTCCAATAGTATTCTCGACTCCGACTACTTCTGGTCCCGATCTCCGCCCAAACCTTCCTTCCGGTACGAAATTGACCACTTTCCATACCTAGAAGGCCTGAACTCGATCTTTGGTCCTGGTCTCCGCTTGTAGTCCCCAATCATGCAGTTCTGACCAAGAACTGCACCGGAGCACTACAAACTCGACCCCAATAATAAAAATCTCTCACCTTGCTTACTGTGTGGCATCGAACGTGATCCACCTCCGCATGCTGTCAACAGCTACGACACTGCGGCTGTTTGGTGACTTCTTTAGATCCCGCAGATCTTGTACCTCGTATCGATCATTGGGTAGAACTGCCGTGACTCGGAAAGGTCCTTTCGCCACCGCTAACAGTTTCCTGCTCTCCCCGGTTGCCTTCGGATTAGATGTTACCATTACAACATCTCCCACCATATACTTCGGCGGTTGATATCTCCGTGCATCAAACCGTCTTTTTTGCACTAATTGCTCAGCATCGGTAGCCGCCTTGGCCTCCCCGCGCATTTCTCGCAGCTCCAGTTGATCCAATGTATTTTGAATCTCACCTAGTAGTCTCGCATCCGCCATACTGCGTGGCTTATATCCGAACAGAAGCTGCGTCGGAGTTTTTTGTGTGGTCCGATTGATAGTACAATTGATTGCACTCTGTACCTTTTTCACGCTCTCGTCCCACAAATCCTCGGCCTTGCCAGCACACGTTGCTGCAAGCGAACTTAAAACTGTACGGTTCATCCTCTCGCACTGGCCATTCGCTCGAGGTGTAGCTACTGCATTAAGGACGTGCTTTATACCATATTCTTCACAAAAAGATTTGAAGGTGTGTGACGTGAAAGCTGTTCCTCGGTCGCTTATGATGCGGGACGGTACCCCAAAAATAGCTATTAGTTGGCTCAGCGCTTTTAAAACACCCTTTACCGCGGTATCTCGTGCAGGTTCTAGGATACCAAATTTCGTAAAACCATCAACAATCACGAGAATTTGCGTGTTCCCTTTTCGACTCCTAACGAAAGGACCAATGTGATCAACATGTATCGTATGGAATGGTATAGCAATTTTTTCGACAGGATGTAACAAACCAGGTTTTCGGCCGCCCGGATTTTTGTAATACAAACAGCTAAGGCATGATTTCACATATTTCGTTATAAATTTTCTCATGCTCCTAAACCAGTAATTTTCCCGGACTTTTTCTAACGTTTTCTCCAGACCAAAATGACCTTGATCGTCATGACAGTATCTCACAACACTGAATCGTGACATTTTCGGCACAACCCACTTATCCCCATTTTCCGTTCTCCGAAAAATAACACCCGACTTTAACCGGTATTTTTCAAAATACTGTTTCGTATTTGACTGCATGTCGCCTGATTCTAATATTTGTCGTATTACCTCTAAATTAGGGTCCTGCAACTGTGCGACCTTAATCCATTCCGATTCCGTAATGTCAACCATGCAACATTCTATCGGATTTCTACTCAGGTAATCGACATGAGCCAATCCCGTACCCGGACGGTGAACAATATCAAATTGATAGTCTTGCATGTAAACCCACCAACGAGCGACCCTCGGTTGTATGTCCTTCTTATTAGCTGTTGCTCGAACAGCACTACAATCGGTTACTATTGTAAATTTTATTCCAAGGAGGTATACCCTAAATATTTTTAGTGCCATAAAAATCGCTAACGTCTCCAGGTCATAGGAATGGTATTTTTGCTCCTCTGGCGTGGTTTTTCTACTGTAATAGGCGATTACTCGTTTCCCGTTAAAATGTTTTTGAAATAAAATTGCTCCTAACCCTATTGCACTAGCATCGGTATGTACCTCTGTCTCTAACGTTGGATCAAAAATTGCTAATACCGGTCTATTTACTAAAGCCTGCTTAGTTTCCCTAACCGCTTCACTCTCTTCAGGACCCCATTTCCACGGTACATCCTTACGTAGTAAGTTCGTTAGAGGATACACTTTACGGGCAAAATCCTTTATAAACTTGCGAAAATATCCAGCAAGTCCCAAAAATTGCCGAACCTGTTTTATATTTTCTGGATCCGGAGACCTCAAAACCGCTTCAACTTTATGTGCTCCCGGTCGCACGCCTTCTTCCGAAATCTCCCGGCCCAGGTAATCAATTTTCTTTTTTAGAAATTTGCATTTGGTCAGATTTAAAGTTAAATTATTCGCTCGCAGTGCATTTAACACTTTCTCTATCTGCCCTAACGCATCCTCCAACGATTCAGATGGAATTAAAATGTCATCTATATAAACGAGCGCCAAGTCTTTGATGACCCTCTTTATCATTGATTGAAACACCGGCGGAGCATTAACTAGGCCAAAAGGCATACGCAGAAATTCCCATTGCCCGTCTGGTGTAACGAAAGCGGTTTTATCTATTGAGTCGGGGTGCAATGGTACCTGATAGAATCCCGATTTCAGATCTAAAGAAGTAAATAACCTTTTATTGCCAAGCTGGTCTAACTGATCCTCGATATTCGGCAATGGAAATTTGATAGCTTTTGTTTTCTTATTCAACGCTCTATAATCTATCGCCATACGTGTTTCTCCGTTCTTTTTCCGAACTAACACTACTGGGCTACCATAGGGCGATGAACTTTCTCGAACAATACCGCTTTCTTTTAATTCCGTTATCATATCATTTACCTTATCCCTATCACCTTTCGATAACCGGTAAGGTTTATGATAGACTGGTGTCTGATCCGTTAACTCTATCTTCATCTCCCCCGCGTTAGTTCGACCTAACTCCTCATAGTTGAATGAAATGCAATCTCTATATTGATTTAGTAACTTGATTATTTGGGCCCTGACATTTTCGTCAAAATCATCTATGTTAATATCTTTCTCTACCACCGGTCTCCTTTTTCCAAAATCTACCATATTAACGTCTACTATACCCTTGATATTCTGCATTTTATTATATGTAAATGTTACTGTCGCGAAATCTGCAATAACTTGAACCCCATTTTTACGTAGAATATTACGTCCGATAATAATTTCCTTCGACAGTTGATCGTCCGCAACTATAAAAACTTTGATTCGAAAAGGAATACGGTCAATACATATATTAACTTTTGAAGAAGCTAAAGGAATAACCAACGAATTGTTAAACCCCAGTAATGTTTTATTTGTTTTTCTTAATGGCAGGTTCATTTGCCGTGCTACACTTTCCCGCACTAACGAACAATCGCTACCTAAATCTATGGTACATGTTCTCTCTTCCCTTTCTACTAGACACTTCTTCAACGGTTTATTTATCCTCTTGGTCTGAATCTCGAATACCTCGTTCTCTACACGCGACGGGGGTCCACCAACGTCTAGTCATATCTCTCTTTCTTTCCTTTCCTTATTCTGTTTTTTATAACATTGCCTTTCCGTATGACCTAAAATGTTACAGTAACCACATTTTACGGATTTATCTTTCTCGGATGTAGACAAACCCTCTTTCCCTCTTTTAGACGAGTCTCCCTTTTTGAAATCATTACTACCTCCCCTCATGCTGTTACCCTTTAAATCGGGACAATCGATTTTCTTATGTCCCTTCTTTTTGCAATGAAAACAAGCATCAAAATCAAAGCGTTTAAGCCTATCTCCCACCACCTCGTGCCCTACAGATCGTTTTCTTTCTTTCATCCCCTTAACATTTCTAACTGACTCAAAGGAAAGTGACTCTAAACAACTCGTCAATTCCGGTATCGTTATCTTTTTTGCTGTCATTAAACTTAATCTTATTTGCTCGTCCTGTATACCGTGAATCACAAATTCGACCATCTTTTCTTCCGGAATATCTAAGTTTAATTTATTTAATTTTTTTATTTTTTCGAAACAATATGTTTGCAAATTTTGACCGGGAACGCTTTTTAGCGACGAAGCAGCTTCTAATAATTTTCCGAAATTTTCCTCTCCCGAAAACTGTCGCACAATTGCTGCCGAAAATTCATTCCACGACATGAGAGAACTTCTAAGCCCATCATACCATTTTCTAGCTATCCCTTGTAATTTAATAGCGGCAAAAAACACTTTGTCCGTATCATCCCATCCAAAAACCTGAGCGAATTCATTTATTTTTCTCAACCATTCCGCTACTGATAATTCTCTCGATTCCGGATTGAATTCCGGTATAACTTTGTCGTTAAGATAACGCTTAGATTGACTTGTACTTGCTTTAATTACGTCCGTCAACGCTGAGGCCAACTTAGCAATATCGGACTCACCCGAAATGGAGGTACCGTAACCCGAAATTCTGGTCGTGCTATCCTCTAGTCGTCGCTCCCTCGATTGGCTTCTACTTAGCGTTGTTCCATCACGGTATCCACCGCGATCTCGCGAACCTCGAGAGCGATGCCTCCGTTGATGTCTCGACTTCCTGGATCGTTTTCGGTCCCGGTCCCTCGACGTCATCGAGTGACTTTTCCCTTGAGGTGATGGCGAATCTGTCCGTTTACGACCTCGCCGATTCTCCCTCGACTGTCTGCTGCGATTACGTTCGCTCCTTTCTCGTGGCATTTTCAACTTCCTCGTCGGTACTCGTCCGTCTATTTCGGATGTTGTGAAAACTACTTTCACGGAACGATGGATATACTTATCTCACTTCTGATTTGTAGTAATTACACTTAATTAAATAAATAACAAGACAACCCAATAGATAAACTGATACTCTTTATTCCCCAAACGATGACCAAAATAATTATTTGAAAATAAGCTGTTGCTGTCCGATCGACTGATCTGTCTGCTGGTCCAAATCAGAATGCCCCTTTGTCTCGCGAGACGACACGAGGCGCACAGCAAACAGTTGAAGAACGCCGCGGAGTTGCCGTTCAACCGTTTCGACACCTTGCTACGTCGGTTTGCCAGTTTCGCTTTCAATTGTATTATTCAATTAAAAATATGTTCATGGAAAAATTATGAACATGAATCATTTTGCTTCTAAAAGTAATGTTAAAAAGTCGTTTTTGAGACAAAGGGCTTGGTCCTGAATGCTGAAGACTACCCGCGTTTGATGTTCGCATCTTCGGCACGGTGCTCCGTTCCACGCAAAGCACTCCGTGGCGTGGCCCGCAGCGAAAGGGTTAAGCAATACAAAACCCATTTCCAATACCTTCATTTAAATTTTCCTTCGTTGACAGCAGTCTAGAAAAGGCTTAATGCATGGCATTCTATGAGTCGGCTCATCTCGCAGGTGCCTTGAACGATTCTTCGCTAACACGTGCGTGAGCGATCGGCCGAAGATCAAGCGAGCGGTATGAATCTTTAATCTAAGCGCGAATGAAAACAAAGAGTATGTGGTGCATGTGATTTTCGATGATTGAGTGAGAGAACGAAGTGCGAAAGGGAAAGAAAGTCGAGCGAGTGCACGAAAGAATGTATCGAGAGAGTTAGTTTGAGTGGAGGAGGGAATGCGAGCGGATGTGTTTCGAATAAAGTTACTACATGGGCTGAAAAGTCCCGGGATTTTTAATAAAAACAAGCGTTTTTTAGACAAAGTTGTATTTATTCCTCAACATAGTTGCCTTCGAGGGCGATACACTTGGTATAGTGGTTTTCCAACATTTCGATGCCCTTTTTGTAGTACGAAACATCCAAGCCTTCGAAATACGCCTCGGTTAACGCGATGACTTCTTCAATTGATGTGAATCTCTTTCCCTGGAGCCACTGTTTGAGGTTTGGGAACAGATAATAGTCTCTGGGAGTCAAGTCTAGAGAATACGATGGGTGAGCAACCAATTCGAATCGTAATTGTTCTAATTTGGCCATCGCTTTGAAGGACGTGTTACTGAAGAACGTGATGGTACAGAACTTTTTTCTTCCCCATATGAGGCTGTTTTTTATTTATTTCGTCATTCAGTTTATCCAATAATACTCTCCGGAAACTGTTCTTCCCTTCTGAAGGCAATCAATGAAGATTATACTATTCGTATTCCAAAAAACGGAGGCCAAAACCTTTCCGGCCGAGCATTGGTCTTTTGGCCGCTTTGGTCGGCTTTCGTAGCTTTTCAGCCACTCTGCCGTCTGTCTATTGAACTCAGACATATGGTAATGGATCCACGTTTCATCCATTGTCACAAAAAGTCGAAAAAAGTCCGGTTAATTAGGCTGCAACAACGCCAAACCGGCCGTTGAATCATTAACGCGCTGCTGTTTTTGGTCGACGATCAGCAAACGCGGCACCCATCGCGCAGATAATTTGTTCATATCCAAAACATCGTGCAAAGTGTATTCCACCCGTTCTTTTGAGATGCCAACGGCTTCAGCTAACTCACGCAACTTTACTTTTCGATCATTTAAAATGATTCGAGGCACTTGCTTTACGATTTCCGCATTCGTAGCCTCTTTTTGTCTTCCAGAGCGAGGTGCGTCTTTGGTGCTTGTACGACCCGTTTTAAATTCACTAAACCACCTATAAACTGTTATTCTCGAAGGAGCAGATGTGGGATAACATTTCTTCAACCATTTCATTGATTGTTCAGAAGTATTTCCCATCAAAAAGCAATGTTTGATCAAGATACGATATTCCTGTTTTTCCATTTTATTTACGAAGGCTATGGTAGCGACACTTAATCGGCTGCAACTTTTAAACGAATGAACGAAATGATCAATGTCATGAAACTGATCACGACATAAGTACTAGTGAACGTAAATAAACCTCTCGAAATCGAATCATGCTCATTTTCTGCAGCGGACACTACCGAATTGAAAAATCCCGGGACTTTTCAGCCCGTAGTTTGTTAGTTTTAGTTTATTAAATACACGTATATTTATTATTATTATTCACTCCTCTTTCTTTTCTTTTTCTTTTCATTCTATAACCTTTACTATAAATTTAACCCTTTCAGTACTGCGGAGCTGGCCACGGTTCACGCCTTAGAAACATTCGAGCCCAAACATTCTGCGTTCACGCGACAATCGCCCAACTCAAGTACTCTGACCTTTCCAGCCTCGCATCCGCTCGATCCTACAAAAGTATGGCAGCATAAGTTGTGAAAATGTGTTTTGTGGTATTCATAGGAATCTCGAGCGTGATTGACAGTAAACCCTTTTATTCAGACCGCGACAGTCATTGGTGACTGACGATAGTACCCAGAGAACGTTTTGTGGTCGCCGTCAATAGGCGGCAGTAGTACCGAAAGGGTTAAATAAAGGACCTTTGCCTTACCCACTAGTGATTCTATGTCTATTAATTGTACAATGTGACAAGAATAATTTATAAAGTGAAACGATTTATACAGTACGGAAATAATGTGTACGCTGAGCAACTGAGAGAAAACAGATTTAACCCTTTATGGTTCACGCTGCATTCGCAATTTCGTCCCAGCCAGCTCGCACAGATTTCGCTAATCATTCATCCGCTTGATACCGTTTACTTTCGAAAACATTCATGAGCTTACTAACGCAACGTACTTATAAATTGATGAATATATAAAATAAAAGTTTAAACATTATTATAGTATAATATTTAACAGATTTTGTTGTATTCAATGTAAAAATAAATAAACTGGTGAAATTTTATTATTTGTATACGTTGGTTTCAGTATAAAATGATTTTAAAGTACCTGTAAAATGCTTCCTTAATATAGTATAGTAATAATTTACAATTAACTTAATAAAGTTAATTTACAAAGAGCTGAAAATGAGAAACATAAAAATATTGTTCGTAATTAAAATAAAAAAAAGACTAAAAAGAGGAATAAAAAATTAATTGAACAGCTATTTCTATAAAAATCCTTCATACTATCAAAAACTAGAAATTTTTAACTTTAAATTGTTTTTGTTTTATCCAATTTGGATAAATTTCAGCGAAGTTATGTCAGTTTAAAGATTGAGTGAATATGGAAAGAGTTTTGTTCAGTTTTTCAGGGCAAATACCCCACTGTGTCCGGATACGTTCGACATAGGACCTGCTGGAACGGAACGCTGTGTCCAGACACACTTGACATAGGACCGGAAAGGATTAACCCTTTGTGTCCTGAAGATAGCGTAACGTTAGAATCTTAGAAGTCGTTGCAGTAACTTTTTTCCTATCTATATACAGTGTCAAGAAAAGCTGTATGAATTGTATAACGTGGCAAGAATAGTTTATGAAGAGAAAAAATTTATACAGTATATACACAGTTTGTCGTACACGTGTAGCCAATGTGTGCATTAAGAAACTGAGAGAAAACAGATTTAACCCTTTATGTGCCGATGGTAACGTAACGTTAAAATCTCAGAAATCATTGCCGTACCTGTAACTGTGTTCAGCGAGTTTAAACGATAGCTACGGACAAATAGATACACGTGACCGTATTTAGAGGAGATAGAAGCATAACTGTAGCATGGTGAATTTAAATGTAAATATACAGCAGACTCCTGTATAATGCGAATTCCTATAGTGCGCCAAAGATATAGCGACTACTGTTTTCATATAATGCAATCCCTCGTACAACACGGTAAAGAATAAAATATAGGAGTTCTCTGTATAAAAACTAAATTTGCTCTAGCTCAACGTGGCACTACTTTTTTCATCAATACCTATTTCTTCTGGTTCATAATTTTCGAGGCGGTCATAGAAAATTAAAGTTCGCATGTCAATAACCGTTTTCAAAACTTCAAAATTTCAAATAAGTTACTTTAGATTACTCGAAAGGGGCGACAATTGGTATTGAAGTGATACCAATTTCATAAATTTACGAATGCAAAGGATTAAATAGTTATATTTATGAGTTTTAGTATTATTCGTTAAGATTAAATCAATTTTAGTATAAATAAGTACTAGTATTATTTAATTTCGATATTCTGTGCTTGCAAGTTTTTGAAAATGTTTTCACATGACACAGATGTCGCCGTTCGAATGTAAAGGGTTAAACAGGTTTTCGTACATATGAGGAGGACGAAACCGAACAAACTATCTATTATTTGAATTAATCATTTTATAAATATATTATTCCATTTGTTTACTTTGATTAATGCAAATTCAAACAGTACGATACTTCATTTAGTGCAAGTTGTAATACGATACTCTGGTCGCGTTTAAAGCGAACGAAAATTCAGTTAACGCTTAAAGGAATTTTAACATATTCATCGAACTGCAGAATAATAGAATAAAGTAATTCGTATTTAATATTTCAAGATGGAGAAAAGAGTACAGTTTATGTTACTAAAAATATTTTAACCCTCTGCACTCCTTTCTCGTGTGTGTTTGTAACAGTATCTCCTATGTCGAGTCACTCGACATTTTTAAAGTGCCATTTTAAATACAGTAGCGGACAAAAGTTTAAGAACAAAGAGTCAACGAAATTAAACAAATATAAGTTACAACGAAGCTTGAGAGCTATGTTTAATATAATTAATTAAAAAAAATAAGTACCACTCAAGGAATTGTTCTTTGAAGTAAATTTCAAGTAAAGCACCTAAAATACTAGGGAGTTATTGGCAACAAAATTGGAAAATAATTCGGAGTGCAAAGGGTTAAAAAACAATGAATACATTTTCATTATAATTCGATGGACATATGAAACTGAATTTTCACATTTCCGTTCGAATAACGCGATCAATTCCTGGGATTTATTATTCGTACTAATCGACACTTGTCGCTTGTATTACAAGCCGGAAACGGATTTCAAATTTTTGCCCGGAGTGCACGTGACGCCACATGTCAGGGGCCTTCTCATCGAGCTTTTCCTACGTTGCAATTTTTTCTTCCGCCCCATCGCGTCCGCTACCACTCGTAAAACGCTGTTTTTCGGCTTTACGACGTGTCGCATGGTCGGGACAGGAAGCGAGCTAGTGGTCCTCGCAGCATCGTTTCCGTGTGACCGTGTATATATTCTGAGGCTCATTCCTTTTATGTATGGTACACGCTAGGTGTAGAGGGTTCGATGAAATTTCGCTGCGCTTTCGTTATTGTTAGCCTGTTCGACACTTGGTTTACGATTTCAACGCGAATCGTGGACTTCCTGATTCAGGGTACGCGGCGAGAGGAAGCATAAATTTCGAGAAACGGAGAGCTATTACGATAAGGCTACCGATTTCACGAACACGTATCTCGAAAGTATTCAGAGTGACTTTCGAGAACGGTTAAACAAACATTTATAATGTTTAACCTTTTATAATCCGACTTTCATGTCTTTCGGAAGAAAAAAGTTATACTTACAGTAGCGGACAAAAGTTTAAGACTAAAGAGTCAACGAAATTAAACTAACTAATGTTGTCCATTGCGAATTCTTTTCAAGAGTGTCATATAAACAAACGTGTGACCGTGTATTGAAATATTTTGTATGCTATTATACAGTTAAATAGACAACATTAATGCAACACAGTAGTAGCTTTTATTTTACGTGGAGGAAATCTTCAAAGGATACCCCACCACCCTGGGGGGGGGGGTGACGGGGTTATGCAGGACTCTTACCTGCCAAAACCTCCACGGTGGTCTACCTCAGCTGGATGGGGAAGCACCGGGTACCTTAAGAAGAACACTTCCAGTACTCCCCGCCCCCGCTAATTACTCGATCGAGGCCCACCACTGCAGGGATACAGTTGTAGCTACACTCTGCTTAACCCTACGTAAATTAACACACTTAACTATACCCAACGTTCAAAAATTCTTTTATGTACACTTTTGTACAAAATGGGCTACTTGTCCGTCAAATAAAGATTATTATTATTATTATTACTATCATCATATTTCTTTTTCTCCCTTTTTCGTGGGACGACTGGACGGGACTTTGCCAAGTCCAGCTTGGTTTTTAGCTGTTGTAGTTTAGGTGAGTTCTGACTATGCTGCATGTATGTAGTATTATCGCTTTTTGTATTTCGCTATGGATATCTGTGGTTATTTCTAATTGTGTTAGGTGTTTTTTAAAGTTTTTTGGTGTTATTCCTGTTATTATTATTATTATTATTATTATACAGTACTGCAGAGTAGTTCGAAAAAACGGTAGCTTGGTTCTCGCAGTTTTTAGGAATTTCGACTTTCTTCGGGAAATCCGATTCCGCAGGAATCTCGAAATTTTCGAGTACTAGACTCGTCTCGACCATCGGGTTTCCGATATTTTCAGGTTCTTGCACCTTCTTAGTATTAGTTCTTGGTCTATGATTATAATCAAAGCCGCGCGAGAACTGGTATTATTAAAATACTCGAAGTAAAAGAGTAAATAATCGAGAAATATTCGATTTGAATCACCGATCTGATCCGAAAATTCGAAACAACGGGATAGTCGCTGAAAATCGAATAGTTTGAATCGTTTCGAGGAATTTTAACTATCTCGAGAATTTTGATTCTTTTGTAAATACCACATTTTCGGAAACCGGTCCAGATCCTTAAAAGGTTTCTTATCTCGATTCGATTCAAGATTTTCGGATTCTTGCACACCTCAATTTATAATTATACAAATACTCCTGAAGATAATGGACATGTATAGATCATTTGCAGTGAAAGAAGCCGACGTTGAAGAGAGACGAATAGGAAGGAAATCCAGCAGCAGTGGGGGTCTGGATTAAACGGATTAATTTATCAATCAATATAGGGAGAACTCACCAGTGAATGGGACTCGGTGGGTTTAATTAACCGCGACTATTCGAAGGTTATCGATATCAAAGTGCGGTTCAAGTGGCTCACTCAAAGAATACCGGAAACGGAATTAAACGGGAGGTACGAAACGAGTCTCTGTCACGCGAGCCATACGTCTGACACAGGTACACACATGCAGGAAGGATTATTATCCTTTCTTCATGGATAAATGTATATATGCACATATAACGTATTTTACTTTGATAGTATATGAAATTACTACGATTAGCGTTACAATCGATATAGCATCATT
The DNA here is from genome assembly GCA_033822845.1 of Tetrapedia diversipes. NCBI lineage: Eukaryota > Metazoa > Arthropoda > Insecta > Hymenoptera > Apidae > Tetrapedia > Tetrapedia diversipes. The sequence continues at coordinate 85,833 of JAOPTO010000817.1, forward strand.
GCTATTGATTAACAAAAGTTAAAGACCAAAGAGTTAGAGAAATTAAACTAACTAATTTATAAGGAATAGCTAAATTTGATAAACAAAATTTGCATTCTGTGCTAATCAATAAATAGTATTCTACCATAGTAACAATAAAAATGAATATACAGACGATATTTGAAGACCACAAAACTATATTCTATATTATTTTGTGGTCTTAAACTTTTGTCCGCTACTATATCAAAAAATATCAAAACCAACATCAAAAAAGGAACAACGCCAGAATGAAAGAGTAAAACCTGTTTCTTTCAGGAATCTCGAAAACTGATCGGTTGCATCAAAACCTTCACGGGAAGAAGAATAAACGTACAGTAGCGGACAAAAGTTTAATACCAAAGAGTCAATCAAATTAAATTAACTAATTTATAAGGAATAGCATGATAAACAAAATTTGCATTCTGTGCTAATCTATAAATAGTATTCTACCATAATAATAATAAAAATGTATGTACAGACAATATCTGAAGATCATAAAACTATGTTTTACATTGCCCTCCCGTTTTAAACTTTTGTCCGCCACCGTATCAAAAAATATCGAAACCAACATCAAAAAAGGAACAACGACAGAATGAAAGAGTAAAATCTTTTTGTTTCTGGAATCTTGAAAACTGATCGGTTGCATCAAAAACCTCACAGGAAGAAGAATAAACGTACAGTAGCGGACAAAAGTTTAATACCAAAGAGTCAACCAAATTAAATTAACTAATTTATAAGGAATAGCTAAATTTAATAAACAAAATTTGCATTCTGTGCTAATCAATAAATATTGTTCTCCAGTAATAACAATAAAAATGAATGTATAGACAATATTTAAAGACTATAAAGCTATGTTTTACATTATCGACTCGCCTTAAACTTTTGTTCGTTACTGCAGCTCTGAGCCGCGGGTGTGATTCGATGAAGTTTCGTATATAAAGTATGCGTGGTCATGTGCAGGGCCATCTCACGGGCTGTATAATTGCTCGCGTATTAAGGTGCGCTCTCGTACAGTAGCGGACAGAAGTTTAAGACCAAAGAGTCGACGAAATTAAACTAACTAATTTATAAGGAATAGCATGATAAATAAAATTTACATTCTGTGCTAATCTATAAATAGTGCACTTCCATAATAACAATAAAAATGAATGTACGGATAATATTTGAAGACCATAAAACTATGTTCTACCTTGTCCTCTCGTCTTAAACTTTTGTCCACTACTGTATCTCTGTTGCCCCGACTGCCAATTTACCAGCAACACGCATATGCACGGCTCTGTGTACACGTGTACGCTGGTATCGGACATGTTAAACTACTTTGCTTGCCCAATCCTCGATTCGGCTAAGCAATTGTTGGCCCCGGTATGGCCGCGCGCGTTATTATTGATTTACCTGCAACACAAACAGAAACGCGATCAACACCACCGTGGAATAGAGCGTCCCGTTTAGCGCAGTCTTCATAGCTACGAGACATCCGCGAGTGTTCAGGCTCTCGTAAGTAGAATTCTGTTCCAGATTTGGCAGCTGAAGGGGATCGTGATAGCACGGGCCCTTCACGTCGGTTCGACAGCAACTCCACGGAACCACAGGCGGCGTCACACGACCGTCCAACTTCGCGTACCTGAAACAGGATTCCTGTGTACGTGCCGGATCGTCGCCTCACGTATCGCCCCCATTCCCTCACGTTTCTCTGTTTTCTGTTTCTCCCTTATTTCCGTTTTCACGGGTGTCGTTTCAGAGGATCGTTACACGTAACCTTTTGGAACGATGTCTTCACGATACTTGGTTCTTTCGGATAGACGAGAGAAAAATGATTGGCGAGCAAGTGGACTGCTTTATTTCTCAGAGAAATACTAACTTTGATTTTATATTTCAACGTTTCATGTCCTGAAGTATGGCATTTTTATTTATTGCTGTTACCGTTATTTTAAATGTTAGATGAGGGTACTTTTTAGTTTATTATTATTGAATTTAACTTATATTTAATATAATTATATATATATTATATTAGTTTATTTTTTTATTTTTTATTTATTTATTCATTGATCAACGGGATACCTTTGTTAGTGTAGAAATTTTGTCAGCATCTGTGTTACACACGAATAGCTTCAATTTTACACATTTATTAACTATGATTGACGAAAGCTTTGAGATAAATACAAAATAGTTACAGATGTCGCTTCTTAACCCATTCGTCAAAGATTTCATTGCTTCATAATTACTTTGAGGATTTCAATTATTTATTCTGTAAGAAATAGTACGCATAATGCAAGTATATGTATATTTTTGAGGTATTATTAGTATACCGCAGAACTGTACTCGTCACATCAAGTGAACGGGTAAATGAATGATATATGAAGAAAGAATGAAAACAATGAATATAGTTATACTGTTTAATATTTTAAAGTTATATAAATTTATAGTTATGAATTTAAGCTAAAAAAACTTAAAGTTAATATACAAATATATCATATAGTTTAAAGTTATGTAACATTCTAAAGTTCCTGAAACATACGTTATACCGAAACTTCTTTGTATAACTAAAAAACATTTGATACAGTGCTAAGATCAAGTATCTAAGATCAAATATCTAATATCAAGTAACTAATATTGAGTAGCTAATATCAAGTAACACGTAATGTCGCTGAAAAGATTACAAACGCCAAGATCAGTATAAAACAACTGCCTCGTTAAATTAAATAACAAAATAATTACAATAATGAACAATTTGTTGAACAAATCAAAAATAAACGAGTAAACAGACACTGTCACGAGCAGCACCTTATATCCAATCGCTTTCTGCGTTGCCCAGCAAAAAGCCATAGCTGAAGGCAGGAAGTTCCTTCCGGTAGCGACCGAATGAGCCCACCGATTGGCATTCCACAAGTTTGTTGAACTTGCTAATTCGAACTTGTCCACGGATATGTCCGCGAAGTCCAAAATGAGCTGCGAGCCGTGCCGCGTGTCCTGTTGGAGCGGCGTTCACCATCTCGGTCGTGGCTTTCCGTGGCAAGTTTTCGAGCGAAAAGCGGCCGTCGACCGCAGGGACTTTCACGTATCCGATACGGTGGCCGCACACGGGTAATTAAACGTGGCGGCATCGATCTGGGAAATTGAATCGACTTGCGGAGAAGGGGTTGGATTTTGTGGCACGGATTCTGTGCGATCATCAATGCAAATACGGCGAGTGACACAGAGCTGTTGAGGAATAACGAATATAAGATTGTAGGAATGTAATCGAGTGGATGCGAGTTTAGGAAAATGTGAAGAGTGCTTGAATCGAGCGACAGCCGCGTGAATGTAGAATGTTTGGACTCGATTTTAACCCATTTGCATCTAAGCGCGGAATAATCCGTGGCCCGCGACTGTCTTTTATCATCGAGCGCGGAATGATCAACGAGCTGTGACTTTCTTTCATTACCAGTCGCTGAATATTCTTCATCTGCCACAGATCATGTTTGATCCCTTTTGTGGGCATCTCACCTACATCAGTTCATTATATTCTTCACAAGTTTTACTTTTGTTGTGAAAATCTGCATGAACAATTCGAAAGTCATGTACTGCATATACAATCGACTGCGCGCGGTGATACGGGCTAGTCGTCAGTTGAACGTCGCTGATGCCTGAACAAGGCACCTTAAATAGGGTTATGATGCAAATGGATTAAGGCGCGAAACATGAGCACTTGAGAAAACGTCGCGACTGAGGAATTTTGGGTGAACGTGATCGAATGCATCTAGTGAGAAAGGTTTACAATTAGAAAGAAAGGAAATGAGTGTTTGGAAGAATATATGTAGGAATGTAATCGAGTGGATGCGAGTTTAGGAAAATATGAAGAGTATTTGAATTGAACGACAGTCGTGTGAACGTAGAATGTTTGGACTCGAGTGTTTCTAAGCCGTGAAAAATGAGCACTTGAAAAAACTGAGCGACTGAGGAATTTTGGATGAATGTGACCGAATGCATCGAGTGAGAAAGGTTTAGAATTAGAAAGAAAGGAATTGAGTGTTTGGAAGAATATATGTAGGAATGTAATCGAGTGGATGCGAGTTTAGGAATGTTTGAAGAGTACTTCAGTTGAGCGACAGCCGTGTGAACGTAGAATGTTTGGACTCAAGTGTTTCTGAGGCGTGAAAGATGAGCACGTGAGAAAACTGAGCAACTGAGGAACTTTGGATGAAAGTGACCGAATGCATCAAGTGAGAAAGGTTGACGATTAGAAAGGAAGGAAATGAGTGTTTGGAAGAATATATGACGGGTGAAATGCGAGCGCGTGGCAGAAAGAGTTTGACTGCGAAGGAAGTAAGAACATCGTAGTCGCTAAGTTGAAAAGTCATTTAAGTTGTTATTATTAAACTATTTTAAATATATTATTGTATACTAAGCACTTCACTTTATTATACTCACACCTGAGCCCTATCATCTCACTCTAATAAATAAATAAAAGTAGAATTTTCTATAATACTGTAGGGATGCGATTAAGTGGGTACGATTCTGGGAAAATGTGAAGAGTACTTCAGTTGAGCGACAGCCGTGTGAACGTAGAATGTTTGGACTCAAGTGTTTCTGAGGCGTGAAAGATGAGCACGTGAGAAAACTGAGCAACTGAGGAACTTTGGATGAAAGTGACCGAATGCATCAAGTGAGAAAGGTTGACGATTAGAAAGGAAGGAAATGAGTGTTTGGAAGAATATATGACGGGTGAAATGCGAGCGCGTGGCAGAAAGAGTTTGACTGCGAAGGAAGTAAGAACATCGTAGTCGCTAAGTTGAAAAGTCATTTAAGTTGTTATTATTAAACTATTTTAAATATATTATTGTATACTAAGCACTTCACTTTATTATACTCACACCTGAGCCCTGTTATCTGCACTCTACTAAATAAAATAAAAATAGAATTTTCTTATAAGATCGAATATGTTCGCGTTTTTTTGAAACGTTTGTCTTTCGTGAATAACAAAAATATTGATGATTTTGATACTTCAGTGAAACACTTTCTTACTGATCTGACAGAAAAGACACATATTATATATGGTAACCTTGATTAATACAATCATATCTCTCAAAATGATTAATATTTAGGTTTCTGATCCGTAAATTAATGTTTATCTATTTAGTATTCAATAGATCGACTATTAAATTTATCAGATCACTATAAATTTAATATTATTCAATAAATACTCTTAATCGATCGATACAACTATAATAAATGTGCGCTCGTGTTCATAGGTAAGGAGCTAACTCACTAGAAATCAATTAAAGTTAGTTAACGTACTATTTTACAGTAGCGGACAAAACTTTAAGACGAGAGGACAATGTAGAACATAGTTTTGTGGTCTGCATTCTTATTGTTATCATAGTAAAATATTATTTATTGATTAGCACAGAATGCAAATTTTGTTTATCATGCTAGTCCCTATAAATTAGTTACTTTAATTTTGTTGACTCTTTGTTCTTAAACTCTTATCCGTCATTGTAATTTAATGAATTCACCTTAGAAAAGGTACTTAACACTAACTGTACCAAAACATTATACATATCTATTTAAAATACAGATTATTTTTATCCGAAAGGAATATAGACGATTACCAATCTATAATTATAACTCAAAATATATAGGCAATTATTATTCTATAATTATATCTCAAAATATACAGGCGATTATTAATCTATAATTATATCTCAAAATATAAGAAACATTGCATAAAATAATCTACGTAATGGTAACAAATTATATACTTTGATTTCTATTTTCAAATGTAGAATTTAAAATCCGCTACTGTACTTGCAGTTTGTTTTCAGTCAGCTTAAATCGCCGCGTGTGTACGACATAATCTCGACGAATTTTACGAGATCGTCGAAGTTAGGAGACGGTTGACATTAGGGTTGCGGCGGCGACGAGAGACCGGGATCGATCCAACGGAAGGTATAATTCTGCAATTAACATAACGAGAAATCGATAACCCGCTGTTCTATCTGCGATTACCAGCCGTGACACAAAGGCTTCTGTTCGGAACGCGCTATTAACCCTTTATTATCGAACGTATTACTGCTGCCACATAATGCGCACATACGTTGGCCTACAGAAACCTAACTATTAGGTAATTACCGCGAAACTACTCTAAGCAACGCGAACTCGTATGCACGCGATGAATTGTTTCACACGACCCTTCGTATCCTTTACTTCCGGCGGCCAGAAAATTCGGGAACCTCGACAATTTGAGGCATCGGGCATTAATTTCTCGACAACGACCTTCTGTCTCGGTTAGACGATTACTTCGACGCGGGTTTCACATCGTTTTGATTCGTAATTGTTCGTTTAAGCTTGCATGAAACATGTTTGTCTAGAGTTGGAGGTACAATTATTGGAGCTTTAAGGACTAACTGTGAAATTAATACATTATTTTATTATGTACTGATTGAAAGCATACATTCTTCTTTTTATTTATTGTTATTTTAAGTATCTATTTGGAAAAAAAGTTGTAGTAACTTTAGAAATTTCTATTATTACCTGTAAACTAAAAGAAAATCACTTTGTATGTGTTTTATAAAGTTTATTTATAACAAATTTCTTTAATTTTAATGGAATATTTCATTTTATACTAGTTGCTTCTTTATACAGTGTCCCAGGTTTTAATGTTCAAACTCTGTTAGTGTATTCCATGGCACAAAATAAGAAAAAAATGTTACGTAAACATAGGTCATATAGAGCTTTATTAAGAAGTTATAACAAAAATTCAGAATAGGAATAGTAATCAACTTGCTGTTACTGCGAGCATTGGCTTTGATAGATCAACAGTATTGTGTTTTTCAGTGTGTTTCTGTAAGCTATGTTTATTATCTGAGGTCACCAAACATTGAAACGAATTTTCGCCAATAATAGCTTGTGAGGATCGCAACGAGGGCTGGCGTGTGAATAGATTCAAGCGGGCACCTTTAAACACTAAGAAATAGGTAATTATTTATTTCAGGGGCTTCAACTCCGATTTTAATGATTCTGAAATATGTTATAGAAGAGAGTATTCTGAACAACTTTTTCCTATACGTATAACCGTCGCCCGGCCTTAGTTTCCGAGATATTTGCAAAATTCCTTTCGTACTACTACATTGAATGTTTGTTATAACTTCTTAATAAAACTCTATATGACCTATGTTCACATAACATTTTTTTCTTATTTTGTGCCATAGAATACGCTAACAAAGTTTGAACATTAAAACTTGAGACACCCTGTATATATTCGAATATAAGACTTTTTGCGAATCGTTATAGGCTTTTGTTCCGTAGATATTTAATTTACTTCATATAATTATCCGTTCATTGCTTTCAGGTCGTTGCTCATAAAAACATGGGTTCATGAAAACATGGTGGAAACTAAAGTTTATTAATTAAATGTGCTGTAGCAGATTTAACATGTTTCCATTAATAAATTTTAATACACCTTATAATTAGCCAGTTATTATAGGAATTTATTTTTGGATAGAATGAATTTAAAAACTGCATTTTTCTTCTTTCTGTATATCTATACTGTTTGCTAAAAACAATTTTATACGGCTACAAGTTAGTTTTAATTTGTTAAACAAAATTGTTTTAACATTAACATTAATATACATTTAACTACATTTGTTACACTCAAGTTAAAAGGTATTGTCTTTGTTTTATCATGAAACAAGTAACGTTTATAAAATAACTGTAGCTATTGTCATTTCATAAGGAACAACAATAAAATATATTAATTTGAATGAAGTCCTTTACTTTAAATCCTGTATGTATTCCTTAATGTTATTATGATTTCTATTTAGTAGACATCAAATACCTATACTTTTCTATCAATTGGTATAATTTATCACACAAAGAATACAAAATTACACTTAGATATCCTACTATCCGAAGAGTCTCACATAAGAATGGTTTTTATTTTAAAAAATTCTCAAATATCGCTGAATAATACAATGTATTAAAACTATTGCTCCTTGGGTTTTTAATTTATTGTAGTGAGGTGGTTTTTAAGAGCAGTGTTTTCAATCTGTACGTTATGATTAAAGGATTCTTAGAATGTTATGGACAAGGTGGTATTTATGTATACAAGGACATATATTTAGGTTTAGAATTAGGTATCTACATGTCACTCACATTATTAGTATTCTAATTTATCGACACTTGTGTCACCGATTTATAGTTACTCCGAACACAAAGTTCTATCAAAATCAGAATTTTAGGATTACACGAACATATTCGTAATATATTGTACAAATGACGTGAATCATACTACTGTACGTGAGTGTCCACACAGTTTCCTGATTAAAAACACTGCGAAACGACAGAACGATCGATCCAAAGCGCAACATGTATTTCGTTCACCAAACTCATCTCCAAATACCAGCAAAGTGCAACTATCCCTCGGCACAGCAAACGGATCAAAGCGATCGGGAGGCATTAGGCGGCAACGTTTCGCTAGCCTTAAACCATTCCTGGATCCAAATGGGGAACGCTGCTTCCGCGTGGGCGTAACGCGTTTCCGGTAAAAGCACACGCTGAGGAGCCTTTAGCGCGTGAGTTAGGTGGGCCGGACCGGAAGTGGAGGGCCCCGACGCGGCGTGGAAATAAGCTGTGCCGGCGGAAGGGCACTTTGCCGCGAGAGTGGACGGTGTTTTAAATCCTTTTCGAGGAGAGCATCCCCCGGGCAGGGCGTGGAATGTCGGGCCTGGGAATCTCGAAGGAGGACCTTTGTGAGTGTTGGTTTTATGTGTATGAGAGGGAGAGTGAATTTGATGTATGCGAGTCCTTTGTCTGGTGTATCGTTAGATACAGTTGCGAACAAGAGTTTAAGACGACAGGACAATGTAAAACATAATTTTATGGCCCGCAAATATTGTTTATTTATTCATTCTTATTGTCATTATGGTAGATACTATTTATTGATTAGCATAGAATACAAATTTTATTTATATTGTTATTTCTTATTAACCCTTTGACTGCTACGGGCGCATATATGCGCCCAGCACAAGCCGTCGATATAGACTATGGGCGCACATGTGCGCTCGGCGACGGCTTTGATCATTTACTGCTGTCTTACTGAATTTCTCAAGAAATTATTTTATCATATCCGTGTAACACTCAGAAACAACATACCTTGTTGCTTATCAACAAGAAAAATCTCATTTATTTCGTCAGTTTTCCCTATATCTTAAATTCGTTTCATCTGTTCATCTGCCATTTGACAAAAGTTATGTGTGGTTTGGAGTTCGTTTTGTACATTTCATTTTATATATTTTATAATACATTATAATTATCAAATTATGGCGTTTTAAAACTTTACCCTTGACGAATAAATAATATATATTGAAGATAAAAAATATTTAAAAAATTGAAAAATATTAATTTTGGAGTGGATAAAGTAACAGTAATTTGATTCTGTACAATATTACAATTGAATACACCGCCGAACAGATTCAGATTGCGTGAAAAAGTATTCAGTCCCCAGCGACAGTTAGTGCCGGCTGCACGCCGTCCACGCGAAGCGTTTCGGCTCAGAGTCTTCCGCAGTCAAAGGGTTAATTAATTTATTTATTTTCTTCAACCCTTTAGTCTTAAACTTTTGTCCGCTATTGTAGTTCATGGTGTGTATGTTCTAAAGTGAGTGTCGTATCTAGTGTGTATATAAGGAGTGTTCGGAGTCGAGATAAGTCCGTTGAAATGAGAGGATCAGAAGAGCGAGTTGAAAGATCACATCAGAGAGAGAGAGAGAGAGAGAGAGAGAAAGTCGTAGAGAATGAGATAAGAGAGAAAGAGAATTAGGGAAACTGATTGTAAGGATCAAATATATCTTCAGATTAAATATATATTGTTCTATGATAAACTGTAAAATTAACAAGAGACGTTATTCATCCCATAACCTTCCCTCCTTTATTGATGGAGTTCGAATTTTTGCACAAAGGATCAAATACTTAGAAAACAGCTCTTAGATAATTTAAGGTATATTTAAGTGTGATAAACGCGTCTATCTGACTCAGCGATTACAACAGAAGTGTTTTTAGAACAATGTACAAAGGAGGACAAGCAATGTTTACAATCCCATAGGTGGTAAATCCATCTGAGAACATCATTGCTCTCCAATGTGGTGCCCTCGGGCGAGGATTACGTAGATTAAATTTGTGGCAGTTCGTTTGCCACCATAAATCAGGCACAACGTATTTTCTATTTTGCGAAAGTTTCACCTAGGCCTGGATAATGTTCGTTGACATACGGCAACCAGACCTGGATGAACTTTAGATACTTTGTAACAAAATACTGTTCTCAGAAATTCTTTTCTTATTTTTCTTATCTTTCTGTACATTTTTCTACGAGTAATTTATTATCTCTTTGAATAAGTTTCCACCAGGGTTTTGTCACAGTCCGATTATACCTTTGTTTATATTTCGTGACCGGGCCGCCACAAACCCTTTTGTACATACTTTCACTTTTTCTCCTTTTTCTACTATGCCGTTGCTGCAGTTGTATCTCTTTCTAATCTATCTCTATCCTGTTTCTTTTCTTCCCTTCTTAATCTTTCGAATGCTATGGGCACGTAGGTACTATGGACGGATATATGCGTTTGTCAATTTTTGTTTTCTTCACCTTATGACTTTTTCTGTGGCCACACATTTTGACGTTAACCTTTTAGTATTGAAGAAAGTTACTCGTAGGGACCATGGACGGATATATGCGTTTGTCAATTTTTGTTTTCTTCACCTTATAACTTTTTCGGTGGCCACACATTTCGACGTTAACCTTTCAGTGTTGAAGAAAGTTACTCGTAGGGACCATGGACGAAAACATGCGTTTGTCAATTTTTGTTTTCTTCACCTTATGACTTTTTCCGTGGCCACACATTTCGACGTTAACCTCTTAGTGTTGAAGAAAGTTACTCGTAGGGACCATGGACGAAAATATGCGTTTGCCAATTTTTTCGACCTTTCGTTTACTGCAACACGATTGTCAGTGTACAAGTAACAATACTCCGTCTCCAATGATAGCGCGACGTCCCTTCGAAGCACTTAGGCCAAGAGTATTCAGCGCTCAAAGGGTTAAACAGAAAAAAGCATTTGATTAATTTTGTAAGTAACAATAGAATAACAATAGAAATAGTAATACTAATAAGACGAAAATGAAGTAACAATAATAAGCAACTATTGGATGTTTACGCATTTATGGAAAGTTTAAATATGCAATAATATAGGAAACATTTGAAGTAAAATACTGGATATACGTAATGTTTGCAGAATGAAACAAATTTTTATTTAGATTAGATATTATTTCTTATTAACCTTTATAAAAACATATATTTGCATAAACTACAAGTACCAATAAGAATGATGAGAAAAACTTATGGAGTAATGGAATAAATTCGGTCTGACGATCGAGAGCAATTCCGAAAATATTTAGTAAGCAACACGCCATTACGCTGCGTGCGTCACGACAAATTTAACATTCTTCCATCCTATCATCCCTCTCCTATCCTACGTTACCCTTGTTCCACTTCCAGCACACACGATTTCCTTGGAGAAACCGTAAGGGGATCGCAAATGCCTGGTATCAACCACTTTGGAAAATCGTGGCGGATGCTTTAAAGTCGTACAACGAAACCAACCTCTTTCCTCCCCCCTTCAACCCCATCCCCACTGTGAGCGTTAAAATTTCGCTTCTGCGCGGCGGGAACGCGTATAGCCGTAATTAAAATCCTGGCATACTTTCTGCATTTCCATTAAAGTTCCTGGAAAATTTGTTCTACCCCTGTCGGTGGACAGGGAAGGGTTAAGTATTACGTGTAATTGTTGTTGCGCGGGATGCCGCTGGCGACTGTTATGATTTATGGAATCTTTACTTTGTTTGCTGCAGGGTACAGTAGCGGATAAAAGTTTAAGACCAAAGAATCAACGAAATTAAACTAATTTATAAAGAACAGAATGATAAACAAAATTTGCATTCTGTGTTAATCAATAAATAGTGTGCCACCATAATAACAATAAAAAAGAATGTACAAATAATATCTACAGACCAGAAAGCTATGTTCTACACTGTCTTCTCGTCTGAAACTCTTGTTCACTACTATATTTTGGTGTACATTGGAAGTTGGAATAGTAATTGGGTGTTTACGCGTTCATAGGAATTCTAAGTGCACGAAAGTAGGCGAAAGTACGTTTCTTGTGGTTCAAAGCCTTTTCCTTGAAGTTTCCAAGTTTTCCCACGGGTGTATAGTATGGTAGATAATTAAATGACCTAACTTAGGTAGGAACTAAAATTCATAATTGATTTACGTAGATAAGATATTAGATAACGGTAAGATTATATCAGTTTGAAGCGACAAGAATATTATAACTCAGTAATCGACAAAAGCTTAGGACCGAAGGGTCAAACAAAATTAAAAAAATTAATTAATAAAAAATAAAAATATAAATAAAATTTTTATTCATTCAATTCAGATTCAATTCAATTCAAAATTTTCGGTTGCATGAAAAACTTCACGGGAAGAAGGATAAATGTACAGTAGCGGACAAAAGTTTAAGGCCAAAGAGTCAACGAAATTAAACTAATTTATAAGAAATAGTATGGAAAATAAAATTTACATTCTGTGCTAATCAATAAATAGTGTTTTACCATAATGACAATGAAAATGAATAGATAAATAATATTTGCGAATCATAAAATTATATTTTACATTTTTCTGTCGTCTTAAACTTTTGTCCGCTACTGTACGTTTAATATTTTAGCTATTTCGTAATGGATCAATTGTTCATTTAATATTAAACAAGGCTATCTATAATTATTTTACACATCCATTTAAGGTTTCCGTGTTTGACGTTTAATGTACAGAAATAAACAATGTTATTTGTATATGTTATGGTAAATGTGATTAATCCGGTGATTATATGCAATTGCCAGTTATTATATATAATCACCACTAAGTTTGGTAAATGTGATGAATTCTTGAATGTTGGCATCAGTAACCAACATGGCTTTGATTAAGATAAAAGAGGCTATCCTTTATGGCTTTAATCATAAGAAGTAACGTGGTAACTCCTATTGGTCCATAATTCCCTATAAAATATACAGTGGCTCCAAAAATTATTCGTACACTCTGTTACAAATCAATTCATTTAACCTTAAAATCCTGGTTTCAATGAATGTTTTTAGTAAAACTTTGTGAGTATGTAGAATGTAATAGTATACGTATGGATTAATTTTTTTCTCTTATCAAAATACCACTTTAAGGAGGTGAAAACAACGTTAATAGTTTCAATGCTTTTTCTCGAATTTTAAATATAATTATTGGGAATTGGGATTTTATATTGCTAAACGAAGTAAACTCTTATTTGCGAAATAATACTTTGATACTTTATTATTACTTCTATGTAACACGAGGAAGGGCAATTCTGACCGTATCTAGCGAGCTTTGTCACAAGACTAGCAGAACGCAGTGGTCAAAATTCCTACTGCCCCGTCCGGGTTCTTTAGCCCCTTTGTTCTGTATCTCAATGTTTTCAAACTTTCTAAAATACCAGATGTGGTTTGGGTTCTTAAAAGCCTTTGAGAAAGTACGTTAAGAGAAAGCTGCTTTATGGTTAATTTTTGTTTCATAGTATTTTTGTATTCAAATTCTAACACTCCACAATAGCTTGATTAATAATTGGTTCAACTAAATTAACACTACTTAATTATACGTGTTTAATATTTAGAAATTTCCAGACAGTAACCTCACTCTTTAGTTCTTTTGTTCTATATCTTTAACGTTTTCATACTTTCTAAATTGTCAGATGTGGTTTGCATTCTTGGAAGAAGCCCTTGAGAAAGTATTTTAAGAGAAAGCTGGTTTATGGTTAATTTTTGCTTCGTGGTATTTCTGTATTCAATTTCTAACTGTAATGGTATGTGATAAAGCAAAACCATTCGGATAAAAAGTGTTCAATTTTTAATACTTTATCACTCTGTCGCAAAAAAAGATCTCAGAGAAACTTGTATTCGAAGCATGAAGAATCGCTAAAACCGTAAGGATAGCTTTCAATTCCTCAAAAAGAATTCTTGTCGTTAAACAAAAATTGATCCATGTATGACTCGTTATGTTCTATATATACACACAATCTTTCAGAGTTAGGCAAATTTCCTTTTAATATACTTTTTGGAGCTTCTGTATATACAAGGTGTTCGGACAGCCCTGGGCTTAAATTGAAAGAGTAACTCCCTGAGACATTCTAAGACGAAAATCAAGAGTAACGATTTTGCGTTTGAGGCTTTGTTTACGAGTTATAACTAGTTAAATATATCGTTTAATCCGGACCGTTCGACTCTTGAGAGCGGGTAACCGAGGCAACTCGGTCGGTAACGTCGCTGAGTCCATAGTGATGCTCAAGCGTCGAACGGTCCGGATTAAACGATATCTTTAACTAGTTATAACTCGTAAAAAAAAAACAAACGCAAAATCGTTACTCTTGATTTTCGTCTTAGAATGTCTCAGGGAGTTACTCTTTCAATTTAAGCCCAGGGCTGTCCGAACATCCTGTAGAAAGCAAGCAAACAAGGCATCGAAGATGGACGAGAAGTTAAATAAATGTTTTACCTTTAAATTACTTTAGAACGTAATACTTGAGTATTTATCAAATTAACCAGCAATTATACACAATCACCGAATTAATCACATTTACCGTAATACATATATATTGGGTTGGCAACTAAGTGATTGCGGATTTTAAATAAGAATGAAAATTCAAAATTTGTACTTAAAAATATGACTTTATTAAATTAGGTATTGTCCGTTTTTGTCGATGAGCTTTTGCTATCTTTTAGACAGTGTCATAATTCCATGTTCATAAAACTTCTATTTTTTACCATTAAAATACTGCATTAAATGAGATTTTACATTATCAGCATCATTAAAAATTGTATCATTCAAGTAGTACTGAATGGAATAAAATAAATAAATAAAGCATTTCTTTAAGGCCTCATTACCATACAACTTCTTGTATGCTTGCAATGCGTTCCTGCCTTTCCAGAAATAATACAATAAAATATGTCTGAAATGCGCGTTTTCTTCTTCCATCTTTAAATTGGGATCAAAACGAAACTAAATAAATAATCGATAAAATTATCTTACTAATTAATGATGGAAGTTCAAACAACAAGGAAACAATATATTATAGTTTGGTGCTTTGAACACGTTGACAAAACGAAAGAATGTGCTAAAACCATTTATGGACAAAATCCGCAATCATTTAGTTGCTAACCCAATATACAGGGTGTTCGGACAGCCCTGGGCTTAAATTGAAAGAGTAACTCCTTGAGACATTCTAAGACGAAAATCAAGAGTAACGATTTTGCGTTTGAGGCTCTGTTTACGAGTTATAACTAGTTAAAGATATCGTTTAATCCGGACCGTTCGACTCTTGAGCATCACTGTGGACTCAACGACGTTACCGACCGAGTTGCCTCGGTTACCCGCTCTCAAGAGTCGAACAGTCCGGATTAAACGATATCTTTAACTAGTTATAACTCGTAAACAAAGCCTCAAACGCAAAATCGTTACTCTTGATTTTCGTCTTAGAATGTCTTAGAGAGTTACTCTTTCAATTTAAGCCCAGGGCTGTCCGAACACCCTGTATATAAATCGACATAACTTACGCATTTATCTAATGCAACATAGGCAATACACAGCTAAATATTTTCTTCGTTTTTAACGATACAACAGGAATGTTCAAAAAATATTTTTTTATATGAACCAACACTTCGTTTAGTTAAAATCTGTATCGCATTAATCGTAATGTTAACCGTTTAACGGATAGAACGAACTTTCATTATCGCTCTCAGCGAAACCATTCAACTGCAGTTTAACACAATTACATCCTTAGAGGGAACGCGATGGTTGTAAGACGATAAAGCGCGCATTGTCTACGAAACATGATGGAAGACAGGTGGGAAGATAACGGCTGATAAACGCGAGCATAGGATATAGATTTTACGGTGTTGCCGGTCGATGGGCACCGCGAT
Organism: Tetrapedia diversipes; assembly: GCA_033822845.1. Taxonomy (NCBI): domain Eukaryota; kingdom Metazoa; phylum Arthropoda; class Insecta; order Hymenoptera; family Apidae; genus Tetrapedia; species Tetrapedia diversipes. Next base: position 101,865 of record JAOPTO010000817.1, read on the forward strand.
ATCAGGCCCCGATTGTCCCGACATAATTAACTGATAATTACCTCAAGATATCTGGCGAGTCAAGCACAAGAAACTCGCGCTGCAACCAGTACGTCTTGTGCCAATCGTCCGGGGAATCTATCCCGCAGCATTGCATCTGGACTTGCATGCTGTCTATCCTTCGTTTCCATGTCACGTCCGTGAAATATCTTTTCATGCCTGCTCGACAGAGTGTGAAAGCGTTTCACGATGTAGTTCGATCAGATTTTCTATCATCGGTTAACTATTAGGTTGTCCCAAACATGCCTTTTCTTGCAATTCGCCTATCGTGCTTTGTCAGTTTTGGTTTTATGCTTGATTATTTTAATTTAGAGCAATAGTATCGGAAGGATTTCGAAAAGTGAAAGAGTACACATGTATTTCAATCAACTGAAATTTTGCACACTTAATGCTTAACCCTTTGCACTCGAGAGGAGACTCTTAATTGTACAGTAATATCAATTTCAAAGACTTCAAAATGCAAAACATTTATCAATGTTCGTTTATATTAAGCTTCATTTAATTTAGTCTGTGTGATTATCTAGCCCCGTTACGCCTGAAAAATTGTGAAACTATTGTTTCGTGAGTGATAGCCTATTGTGTGCAAGGGGTTAATATGAGAACGAAATGAATGTTTGACACAACCCAGTCATTTATCGTCTTAATAATGCGGAATGTAATTGAAAACAGTGTGATTCTGAGAGAATGCGTAAATTGCTGAAAGCAAACAATGGTCTAGTGAATATGGAGTATCTTTTAGACATGAATGAACGAGTATTTGAAATAACATAAGACTGAAGAATTTTTGGTGAACGAGACTAAATGTATTGAGCGAGGAAGATTTTGTTAGAGGATAAAACGAAATTCTGCTTAAGTTCTATATTGGAAACCCAAGCAAGATACGTGATACATATACTCAGAGTATGGATTTACGTATAATATATTTTGCCACGTTTCTAAGTGCAACCCCGGTTTCTACAGCGAAGTTGGAAAAATTCATACTTTACGCTGTCTACGAGGAAAAAATCTTTCCTTTACAATATTCTTTGGTTTTATACAGGGTGTCCCAGGTTTTAATGTTCAAACTTTGTTAGTATATTCTATGGCACAAAATAAGAAAAAAATGTTATGTAAACATAGGTCATATAGAACTTTATTAAAAAGTTATAACAAAAATTTAATGTAGTAGCACGGAAGGAATTTTGCAAATATCTCGGAAACTAAGGCCGAGCGACGGTTATATGTATAGGAAAAAGTTGTTCAGAATACTCTCTTCTATAACATATTTCAGAATCATTAAAATCGGGTTGAGGCCCCTAAAGTAAATAATTACCTATTTCTTAGTGTTTAAACGTGTCCGCTTGAATCTATTCACACGCCAGCCCTCGTTACGATCCTCACAAGCTATTATTGGCGAAAATTCGTTTCAATGTTTGGTGACCTCAGATAGTAAACATAGCTTACATAAACACACTGAAAAACACAATACTGTTGATCTATCGAAGCCAATGCTCGCAGTAACATTAAGTTGATTACTATTCCTATTCTGAATTTTTGTTATAACTTCTTAATAAAGCTCTATATGACCTATGTTTACATAACATTTTTTTCTTATTTTGTTGCATGGAATACACTGACAAAGTTTGAACATTAAAACCTGGGACACCCTGTATAATAAACTTATTTTTTCGTAAAAGAAATTCCTCTTTTTTATGATAATTTGACGTAATTCTAGCATTCTAATGCGGCGGCCTTCCTGCTCTCGCCACTAGGAGGGATCAACCGACGAGGTTTGTTCTCGCAAATGCTCGAGTCCGTTACGGTTTCTATATGTAAAAATTCCGAACTGTCCCCTTCTATCCCTGTATCTAAGGCACGTGCCTTCTAGGTAAGCCTTATTGATGAGTCCACTAGTAGACCCCGGATGAAACACCCTTTCCCTTTCCTTTTCCTTCATATTCTTTCTTTCGCAACAGCGACACCAGTAACAAACGCTGCAATTGTATTTGCTTCATTATATCTGTAGAATTTTTATAAGCATATACAAGAATAAAAAAAAAAAATTTTTAATCTTTTAAACGTCTTTAAAATTTCCAAAAATCAATATAAAAGAGAAATTTTGTACGAGACTTTACTGTGTTACACCAACTTATTTTTAAAAAATGTTCTGAAGTTAATTTTAAACAAATGCAATTCTTTCTATAGCACACATTTCAATCCAATCCAATATCAAACCTACCACTAAACTGTATTTTTTAATAAATCCTGTTTTTTACAACTTCTCCACCTTTTTATGAATTAATTTAATTTATAGTTAACGATTACACTTCAATTAAATAGAAACGTTTAATAAATTTCATAAGCCGTTTAAACAGTAATACGTTTAATTAAAGAGGTTCAATATATAACAAAGGTCCTTTTTCAGTTAAATTTACAATGCATTTCCCTATATTTAATAGTTTTTATGTAGTTCTTTCTACACTCTTTTTTTGTGTCACCTATCACTGTATTTCTTACATTGAACACTAAAGAATTTACACCCATAAACAGATATATGATAATAATATTGGTCTTGTTGTTTTAATTATTTTGAATTGCTAAATTCGCATTTAGACAACTAAATTTTAAAAAATTTACGTAAAATCTGAATGACTTCATTTCAGTTTTAGCTTTATGTAAATTTTTAAGCTGCAGCGTTCATGATATTATGATTATAAAGTATAATTTTAAAGTGATATTTTGTATATACACTCCCGTCCATAAGTATCCGGACACTTATCAAATTCATGTAAATACTGTATTTATGCTACAATAATGTACTTATTTCTCAATGAAAGCAATTTTTATTGAACATTTAGTTATAGTAGAAGATATAGAGAACATAGTATAAACAATTTTTTCCACCAAATTATATAAAATTGTTTAAATCTTCTTTTCATCGATATGTCCTCCCCGTTACGAAATAACCGCTTACACTAATCGAGGTAGTCTTGCGACGAATTTTTGCAGTGTTTCTATTTTAATTTTTCCCCAAATTGTTTTCAGCATCGTCCACAATTGTTTTTCACTTTTTGGGCACTTGTTTCTCACTTGTCTATCCAATTTGTCCCACAACTTTTCAATTGGATTAAGGTCCGGTGACTGTGGAGGTCACTGTATAATTTTTATTTCCTTTCTTTCTTCTAGTTCCTTTAAATAGTTTTTACATATTTTTGCATAGTGTTTTGGATCATTATCCGGCATAAACACAAAATTATTTCCAATAAGTCTTTTTCCTGAGGAAATCGCATTGTCTTTTAAAATGTTCAAATATTGTTCTTTTCGCATTATTCCATCCACTTTCACTATATCGCCCACATTATTATCCGCAAAACAACCCCAAATCATAACTACACCACCACCATGCTTGACTGTAGGCACAACACAGTCTGGAAGAAATTTTTCGTTGACTCTTCGACGAACGCCGCTTGTTACCAAATACTTCAAATTTGGATTCGTCTGTCTAAAGAACTTTTTCCTATTGGGAAATGATCCAATTGCATGTGTTGTTCCACAGCAACATCAAGATTAAAGAACAAAATAATAAATCCTCAAAATAAACTAAATTTAAGAAATATTTATGCGAATTCCGCAAATACGTAAGTGTCCGGATATTTATGGACGGGAGTGTATATCCAAAGATACTATAATTCTACAATGTTGTTTGGATATATTTTCTAGAAGTACCTAAGGATTAACAAAGATGCCCGAAATTAAACGGTGTGTCTGCTGTTAACAGGATCGAAGGAAACGAGAACGAAATTCGAAATCCCAGACGCTTGAAACGACGCTTTGTGCTCGTGGAGCAGTAACCGAAACGGCTGAAAAGTAGTTACCACGTCCTGAATTCCCGTAATCTGCAACGTGCTAATGAAATGCGTCTCATCAACGGGATTCTGTGCTGATCAGACCGCGCTCGAGGTGGACTCCCTTGGAAACCCGTTGCAAACCCATAACAGCGATGCAAAGCAACTCCATTGTTGGAATCTTTTAAATCCCGTCGCCTGCGATCCAAGATTCCAGTGCCTCCACGGTTGGATTCGGTGTTTAATCCTTTCACTGCGATAACAATGACCCCGGAACGATTATGTCGTGCAAGAGTACGAGCAATTGACATTACTTTTAGAAGCTTCGGAATTCTAGCGTGCTCTTTGACTACTACAAGAATTTTACGCGCCAAATAACCAAGGCATTGCATTTCAAACAATAGGCGAAGAAGTTACTGATAAAAATTGTAGGGACTAAAATAAACATATAAAACTAGCTGTACATGACGCTAATAACCCCGTATAGGATTTTGCACAATAGCTTAATAAAAAGAAAAAAAAGAGAAAAAGAAGTTTTATACGAAATGCGCTCGTACACACCCGTATCTTTTAATACGCATATTTTTAATTCTGGTTCAGCGAACACAGGGTCATTTCGTTCCATTCGAAACACAGCACAAAATGAAATAAATTTATCCTTATATCATACAAAGAATACAATTGGAAAATGAAAAAGAAATATAGTGTATGTTGTTTAAAATGCGTTGTTAAATATGATTTCTTCTCTAAAACTTGTTCGCAATAAAAATTCTGTTGCGAGTCAAGATGAATCTGCATTCGACTTCTGAGGGTTAATAGATTTCAATGTTTGATTCTTATAACACTAAATAGGTACAAAATCTGAACCTGAACGCTAGGCTAACCCAAATTCATTTTCCTTTTTCGAAGAATACTTGTGTGAATCTCCTTTCGCATATGTTTGTAACAAATGTCTTCCAACTTCCATAAATATTATTCAATTTGCTTCAAATTTTGCATACATAATCTTCATACTTGTATCTTACTGTAACATTAAAATATTAGCTTTAAAGGATAAGTGTAATGTGTATATCGTTATTCTATCTGCGTTCGAATACTTTCGCAGATAACGGTATGAGAAACTAAGCAATTGTAAGAGAAAATTAAAAAAATACACGATTAAAATTGAAGTCTCTTTTAACACAATTTTTGCTATGTTATTCTTTTTCTTTAGTTTAATTATTAATAAATGAACGCCATCTTTTTTCTTTTTATAAATTATAAGCGTTTTATTTTTAAATATAATCGTATGAAAGTTGTTCATTTTCTAGTTTTCCTTTTGGAAATATACAACGTTAAGTAAACATTAATGCAGTGCGCGGAGACTTTTTTGACTAGCTGTACATTATAATGTAATAGCTCTCCAAAAAACACTTCATTATTATACACGGTGGACGAAATATTTGATTCAGTTTTTGGTGGTCTAGTTGATCCAAACCGAGGAACCCTTCGACACAGCCAGCCAAATAATTATTTCGCGCTTTGCCCCACCACCAACCAGGTAATTAACTCGTCTGCCCTCATAAATCTGACGTGCTTCCAAGCAATCTCCCATGCCCGCACACGCCCGCTCTCTCTTTCGCCTTGTCTCCGCTTTCCCAGTCACGTGCCATTTAAGGGAACATTTTTAAGACGGAGGCCGTTTAACGAGCACGCGTTCGTCTCGCGTAATTAGCCCCCGCTTGCGGCTAATTTTCATTAGCGATGCCCACGCCAAAGTAGGATCTTTGTGGAGCACTTTTCCCGTTTCGTGCCCCGGAGTCACCCGTTGGATCGCTTCGCGCCGCTTTCTGCCGGTGAAATCGAGAGGAAGGATCGCGTCTCGGTACCAAAACAGGAAGAAGAAGAAGAACAAGGATTACCAGGACTCGTTTGCGAAAGTATCCGAAGGCTTCCCAGCGGGACAAGCAACGCAAACAGAAATCAAGTCGGCCACGATGCTGGTTTCTCGAGAGTTTTAAGGGAATTGAGAGCTGCTGCACATTTAAGAATACAGCACATTAATGACATACAAGTAAAGTGAACGTATTTACATGGTTACATGTCATCGCCGATCAGAAGTTTAGGAACACCGTACATTTTAAGCATTAAGAGGATTGAAAAAGAAAAAGGATTTAGAATGAACATTAAAACAATCTATGAAAATTTACATATGAAACTATTAACAATGCATACAGAATTAACAAGGGATCTATTAAATTTCGAAAATTTTTGAACGCTAGTGTATTTTAACTGCAAGTATATTCATTTATCTAGACACGAGCAAGCAGACCAAATAAATTATTATAATAATGATTATAATAATCATTTATTTATTTACGGATAACACCCTTGATACAAAATATAGATTAGTTTACAAGCTGCGGAGGCACAGTAAAAAATTGTGAAACAAAAGAAATTGATAACGTTAAAGAAAAGTAGTGTAATGCTTAATTAGCATTAATTTAGTTGCAGATTTAATTATTTTATTATTATTTAATTATTAAACGTGGAAAATTCCTGTGTTTTATTATTTAACGTGTTGTACGAGGAATCACGTTATATGAAAACAATAATTGCGATATCTTTAACGCGTTATAGGAATTCTCGTTATACGGAAGTTTACTACAATAGATACAGAAATTTCTTTTACATTGTTTTGTTTTATTCGTTTGATCCAAATAATACATTTAACTTCAATTTATAAATAAATGGACATAAATACTGCAAAGAATATAGTAATTTCTTCCACCCATTTCTTTAAAAGTGCATGTACCGTTCGGCTCTTTGCTTTCGTGTTCCACTCGTCTTTACTTACCACGACGCCTATAAAAGTGTCAACTAAATCATTACGCGTCCTCGGCCTTTAACCACGGCACCGTTCTCTATTAAGAAGATGAGTGTGTTATGCCACTGTGCACATGAATGAGATTTTTACAGTTCTGATCGTGGACAAGAGCAGAACGAATTGGAAACGCGTGTTTGGGCAATGGTCGCAGTATTATAAAAGGACACTATCAATTTTAATCAGTCAACTAGGATTGACGTTTATATCCGTCATGCAGAATGGTAGTATTTTTGCGTCATGACGACTATATCCGCCACGCGTAGAATTTAGTTACCATTTGCTACTTAAATTGTAATTTTAGCAAGAAATAAAATATATTCGTAAATTTCAATTTGTTTAGGACTTTTAGAGGTCTATCTCAACCAAGATCTGCAGTTTACTTATTAAATTTCAAGCAGTGTTTCTCAAAGTTTTCATTTTATTTGATTAAAAAAATAGATATGTTAAAAATATAATTTTAACTATATTTAATGCGACGAATACGGCGAAACATTGATACTTCTTAAGTATCGCAATTATTTTCCTTTCTTCATTAAAAATGTAATAAAGAATACACAAATACGTAAGAAATTGTAGTGACTTATGCATCTGTGTACATGCTATCAAGCGATTGTAGAGGTAACGAATGTGTGAGAGAACGACTAAATGAAAATGAAAGAATGAGTACGAGTGTTAGAGATTAAGAAAAAGCGATTAGCGTATATATACATATATATATATATATATATATATGTGTTTGTGCCTGTGTATATGGTATGCGAGCGTGAGCGATCGGCCGAAGATCAAGCGAGCGGTATGAGTCTTTAACGTAGGCGCGAATGAAAACAAAGAGAGTATGTGATGCACGTGATTTTCGATGATTGAGTAAAAGAACAAAGTGAGAAAGGGAAAGAAAGTCGAGCGGGTGGACAAAAGAATATATTGAGAGAGTAAGTCTGAATGGAGGAGCGAATGCAAGTGAACGTGTTTGAAATAAAGCTATTGTATATTTAACCCTTTGACTGCCACCCCGAAATCACTTGTATCGCTCAGGACGTCACGGGAGTATACCGTTAGATGCAATATTTCATAGAAATTCTTTTCTGTCTTCTTTTATTTCCGATGTTCCAATAAAAATATTTAATTATTCAATGAACATCTTTTACTTCAAAGTATTCTTTAATTATCGGTAACGTTCAAAATACATTAATTGTCAATTTTTATTCAACTCTTACAACTGTAAACAGTTGAAGCCCTCCGGTCAGCAATGACCACCGTGGCGTCACAGAAGAAACCGTGGCCGGTTATATATGACCAACGTGGCAGTCAAAGTGTTAAATAAAGGATCTTTGCCTTACCTATTAGTGATTCTATACGATAACAATTTTTTTATATCTTATATTTCGAGGTTTAAAATGTAATAAACATGCTCGCTGCACTATTGACGACTCTCAGAGCAACCAATAATGCAACAATTAACTGGGCACTGCTGTTCAGCCTGAAAAAGGAACACGCCAAGACTACGAGAATAAATTTGCGAGTTGCCGCAGTCCGCCATTTCGAACTGTCGCAGCGGCTAACCCGATGGATCGCAAAAAAGGTGAAAGCACACGGAACGTCGATTTGCGCGAAATCCACGGATGGAACGATTGCCGGCTTAATGGCGCGTCCGCTCGTAAATGGTAATCGCGGACGGCCTGACCTGTCGACAAGATCGGGAGCAGCACGCCTCCGTCGGCCATCGATGGGAGCCTACTACCAAAAGGTATCGGTTGGTCGTAAAACTGGCGATGGACAAGCTGTTTTCCTCGACTGCTCGCGTGGCCGTCGAGTTTATGCGCCATTTCACGGTTTCCTCTTCGCCGTATTCCGAATAGCCGTTTTCCGTTCTGGTGACGCGACATGACATCCAAAATCTTAACGCTGGAAACTCGCCCCCGCGACTGGCTGTCGCGCGATTATCACGTTCGTCGGGTCGCAGCAACGTTAAATGTATCGGAACGATATTGTTTGGAATCGAACGAAGCGAGCCACGAGTGCTGTTGCTAGGGAATTTAATTTGTTCGAGAACGATATTACATTATATTGGCACAGTGCGTACGGGTCACGAGATATCATGTTTTAATACTTTCTTACACACGCGTATCCTCGACGCGAAATAATTTGAACTGTTTGTTATTTCTGTCACGTTTGTCACGTTTATTGTTACATAATAAACGGATACACAAAAAATATATAATAATAATTAAGAATTTACAAATGTGAATTGAAAAAGGTGCATGTTTGCACTGTACTAAGTTTCTTGGCGAGCAGAGTACCATGCGCAATGTGTTAAGCCTATCGTTTCTTCGTGTTATTATATTCATGATCGTTTAGTATTTTCGCTTGCCTTCGATTATTTCACATATAGTAGACTCATTATATATAAAGTAAATTGATAGTAGAGTGACCGATTTTATTACTATAACATTAGTATTGTCTGTTAAAAAGTGACATCTATCGTACTGTGTGTGTGTGAGTGTTGAGTGAATCCGGCATGTATGGGAAATGTTTAGTTAGTATAAGATAAAATCTTGAATTGTGAACCCGTATCATATATCATCTCCCTTAAAATTACAACCTGAAATTTATTATAGATATCGAATTTGCGTGAACAATGGAAACTTGACATAGACTTAATAATGTTTAGTCATACAATAGAAAATATTAAGTAGCCAATTCTAGTCCACACTATGATCTCAATCATGAAAAAGAAAGTTAAAATGAGACATTACCTCTGCTTTTCTAGATATAACGCCTACAAGTTGCAATTTGCAACAGATGCACGTTAAAACTGTGCTACTAGTTTTGAAACAAAAAATGCGTAATTTGAATCGTAAATTACATTAAACAAACTTAAGTTTATAAAAATATGGCGACATTCCTGCCCTCGTCACTAGAGAGATTAATTAATTACCGTTCTCGCAAATAGAGCAGAGTAGGGTAATTGCGAACGCAGCTATTTCAATATATTAAAAAAAAAATCAAGTATGTTCAACCAATAATCGACAGGTTCAGTGCAAGACAATAATCAGAAAACAAAAGCAGCAGACATGATTCAAAGTAAATACAGTTAAACCTTTTAGTTAGTTTTCATCTAATTTTTCGTGACGTTAATATTTCATGTAGCTTCTCTAGTTAGACTGATACATTTGATACATAAAATTTGTATAAGTTGTAATAAACACGATTCAAACGAGATTTTAGCATTAACAAACTTTTTCTCACACATTTCATTACTTCTAACGCAAGTTACGTTGTATTTTTATTATGGCGTGTGGTAAACACAAATGGAGAGGATGGGGCAATATCGAACGATAAATTTAATGACTTTTTCACAAATTCTTTATTTCTTAAATTCTTTAAATCAAAAGAACTACCAAAGGATATGAAAAAAACATAAAGATAAGGAAAATGAATGTTATTGCACTTATTGCAATCAAAACTATGAAGACCCAGCAAATGAAGACTAGATTATGTGTTGTAAATGTAATTTGTGGGTATATGAAAACTGCAACGGTGGTGAAAGCACATCCAGAAGGCATTCTACGCGATTTCTGTAATAAATAGATTTGATTATTAACTTATTTAAATTACCCCACATAGCGTTCGTAATTATCCGACTGTTGGAGGTTTTGTTTTTCACTTAACAAGTATATTATATTTTTAAATTTTATCGATATTAGTTATTGTAGTTTAACATGAATAACTCAACTGTAATTATAAACGTTAAGTAAACTTGTTTCCTACTCGACTTTCGTTTTATTTGAATTCTTGCTTAAATGTTTGCAATTACACCACTCTCTCCTACTCGAGTCCAACATGGTTCCTATATATACAAGTTCCGAAATATCCCTTTCTATTCCTGTGTCTAAGACACGGGACTATTAGGTAAGCCTTACTGACGTATCCACCAGCAGGCCCCGGACGAAACATACCCTTTCCCTTTCCTTTTCATTCAACCATCATAGCCGCTGAACCTTTAACAGTCACAGAAAAATATAGCGTTTCTAATGTAAAAGATTAAAAATAAAAAGTCGTATTTTGCTGCTGAAAAAGATGTTAAATCTAGAAATGAATCCAATATGCCAAGTGTTTTTGTAAACGATATGTAAAGTCGTAGTTCATAGAATAAAAGAACTAGTTTATTTAAGACCCAGGGAACAATTAGGGACTCGGGAGAACTGCGTCACCTAAGAGTTTTGAGGCGTTTGTCGATCAGTCGTTGCAAAACATCTTTATAGATAGAATATAACTTGCATATTAAATAAAAGACCGCATTGCATCTTGTATAATAAAAAGAAACGTGTTATTATTTTAATTTCCCATAATCCTAATATTTTCTGTAATGCAAATATTAATGAAAACAATGGCCTGTTTAAATAAATGGTGGACTTTGATTAAATAAATGATAGTTAACATTTTTCGAGCCAGAGCCAAATAATTTTTTCTTCGACATTTCTTCTTGCGGTAGACAGAAGTAAATGGGAAAATAACTTAATTATAGAAGATACGAATTGTTACTCAAAATTTATCGACCAGTGGTTATTCGACATCCCCACTTCCGAACATATATCGCGACCGCCCTGCACTCTGCTCGATCCTTTTCGCGCAATTACTTTTCATTTCCACTCCCGCAGCAGCATCCCTGCGGATCTGCCAGCGGGTCAGGCCGCCATCAGCCGCCATCCAAAGGGGGAGCGAGAGGATCCGGAAGCAGGCGCAATGGCGACGGGGAAAGAGACTGTTCATTCAGATAAGTGAGATAGGAAGGAGAGTTTCTCTTTGCCGGGCAAGTTTCGCCCGGGTCAAAGCAGATTCCGTGGCCGAGAGCCTTTGCGTCGATATCCCGTATAAAATTAGGCTCTCCCCCTTTCTCCTTCACCCCCTGCCCCTGCATCCGTCACCATTATCGCTATCGCCCGTTTGCCATCCCCCCAGTCCCCTCGATCTTGCACGGTTCGTCCTCTTTGTCCCTATGTACAGGGTGTCCTCTCTTTTTCTCCCCATCATCGAACTCGTCGTCCTTTGATCCTACTCCGGGATACGTATTATCGGCACGATCGATCTCCGGAGGACGCGGGGACGCGGAAGCGGCAGGGCAGGAAGGGGAACAAGGGGAAACGATATTCCGGAGGGGGGAGGGACTGACAAATTCATTCCATCTCGTAGGAGATGCCACATCGCCATACATTTATATCGCGGCGTGCTGGAAGGATACGCTGCGCCGTTCCCGGATATCGAGGCTCCGCGTGAAAAACTGCCGATGGATATGTCTTTGCCCCCCTCCCCCCTCCCTCTCTCTTCAGGATCATCCTTTCCTCCTATGCGTCTTCTTCTCATTCTTTCTCTTTCTGTCGTAGATTCTTCTATTTCCAGCAGATACCGATGCCCACTTTCGTAGACAGTCTCGGGAGCCTGGCATATTAATGTTTTATGGTAATGCTGCCGGCGGAGCGCGGCCCGTTTCGACGCCGATGTTTCGGCGAGTCGGGAACTGGAAAACGCCGGGCATTTATCACTTTTGCTGGGAATCCGGATCTGAGCTCGACCCACGAATGTTTCATTTAATTGTTTTTCTTTACTTCGACAACCCCCTTTTTCGCGTTCTGGGTTGGTCGGTCTCGGGTAGGGGTCTGATTTTATCAGGAAAGGTATTCTTAGTATTCGTAGACTGGTATTTGCAGTTACAGCTTGAACAACCTTTTTATAATTTGTACCACTTGTGCCTAGAATTTTCAGAAATTAATGACCAGTTCTGTGTTTTAATGATTAATCTCTGTTTATTTTTAGAGCGTTTCGCTCATCCTTTATCGGTCTTGTTTATTTTAACATAAAGAAATATTTAATAAAGGTCTTGAAATTTAAGAAGCATGGAGGATAACACCAATAAATCATAGAAATGATTTCAGTTTTAAACCAGCAATTATTTTATATGTATTTATATTTCATACCGTATTCGCTGCTTCAAATTGAAAATAAATCGGAAAGCTGAACGCCTCTTGCGTTTACACGCGACATAAGATCTAATTTTTTTAGTTTCTTTTTTTACATGCTTTCTGATTTTTTAGTATATTATGCAGAGTGCAACAACTTCTATTTAATAATTCTGCTATGTTGACAATAATATAATTTTTTAATTGCAATGATATTATTTAAACGATTTCATTTTCATTTAACTATTTTCCACGAATCATTAATTATTTCTCTTTTAAATAAATGCATTACTAACGCTAGAAAAAATAAAATAATTACTGTAAAAATCACTAGAATAACATATAGACCAATCTATATTATTATATGGTATTATGTTTTTTCCAAATTTCAGATTTCGTATACTCATTTTAAAGATAGTATGTAACATATGGGATGTATAAAATGTACATTTTTTTTCAAATATATGAAAAAATATAAAAATATGCAGCGCTTTATACTTTTTTCCAGAACTGTAAGTAACGAACGATATTTAAAAATTCTTTCTTTACTGAAAGTGCTAACATTCTCGAAATAGAAAGTAACTAATGCTTCGAAACGTTATAGATTTACAAAGAACGTCCGAAGAACCTTCAAACAATGCGTTTAATCCACGGTTAAAGGTACAATTTGCTCCGTTCTAGCAATAACTCATTCTGATCGAAGGGCAGTGCATAAAAACAATTTCCTGTCGCCTATTATCATCGCACCATCAATCACCCTGACTTCGAATCCACTTTCTCGAACCTCCCAAGCTCTTTTCATCGAATTACCATCCATCCTCGCCCTATTTAGCCTCTACCTTAAATAAAAATATTACCTGCAACATTAGCAACCCGGACTGAGTCTTAAAACAAGAATTTGCATTCTGAAATACTTACAATTGAAATTGCTTCTAGATTAGGTTAGATTTAATCTTTTATCTATTTGCCGTCATACTTCACAATATTCTATCACGCGAATTGTGCTGTATGCAGATTTGTATAATTATTACATGACAAATAGATATTATCTATGTTCGATAAATCTTTGCATGTGGTCATACAGTTACTTTCCAATACCTTTCAGTTGAATCACGGTGAAACAAAAGAGAAAAAAGAAAGCAGAATGGAGTTTTTTTAATACTGAAAGTTTACGCTAATCTTTGGCTTCGTTTTCAATTCCATATCAGATTTTCATACCGCCATTCTTATACTATTAATTTTTTAATACCTTTCTTTTTAGTTTACACGACCTAAGCCGCACACACAACTCTTAGATATACAAGGAATTCAGGTGAGTTTTTTTATGCTACCTTTCTTGTGATACATAAATAATTTTATATATCTTTAAACTTTATTTGTTAAGTATTGTCAGAAGTATAGTGAGTGGTTAACAATTCTTGATATTTTAAAATCTTAGTCTTGCCCACAATTCAATTAACTACTGAAATATAACTCTTATTACTTTTATTTAAAAGGAAATTTATACTATTCATACTAATACTATAATTCATAAGCAATTATCCAACAGTTTCTGTTCCACTCAAAAACGTGAAAAATATAAAAAAAATAAATCGTTGCTTTTTTACAATAATCACGCATATATAACAATTTGCTATTTATAAGTGGAGGTGGATGTTGCAAAATTTATTTAAACCTGACACACCTTATTCAGGATATTAAACGAATAAACACAGATGAATTTCTGTGTAATCATCTTGTAGTGACGATATTATTAATAGACATACAAGAACTGTAGATTTTGGGCAAAAAAGTATTGTGTTAGCCGCTACCGGATAGCGACTGAATCTTGAGGTAGGGTAATGTAACAAGAGATGAAAAGTCTCACGATGGAACCGCCACTTAGAACACAGCAGCACAAAAAGAATGGCGATACGTGGCAACATCCCTGAATCCTCTGTTAAGTCGAATCATCAGTGGAATGTTCTGAAAGTGCACAAACCAGAAAAGGAGAAAGGGAGCCACGCTGGTGAGATGTAGGAGTGGAAGGGTGAGGTGTGTCGCCTGTCGACCCTCAGGACTAGGGTCTGTCAGGCCCCAGGCCCAAAGTGGCTATAAACCAAGACCGTCGGGGATTAGGAAAAAACTGATCATCCTTTTGGTCGCCACGTTCCAGCAATAACCATAACAGTTGCCAATTTCTAACAGCCCCTGCCCTGTTGCCGAAGAAAAGGCCCACCCCTGTATGTTAGTGGTGTTTTAATCCCAGCTGAGCCAGTCGGCAAGTCGTGCAAGGGGGAAGAAGAGAGGGTAGGAGGGGAGATGAAGCTCGATATAACTCTTCATTCGCGGGGTTAGCTGGTGTAACTGTAACTTACTTCATCTAACTTTATCACGTGTGCGCCACTGTTTGCTCTATACGTACACAACTCAGATGCCACAACGTTCGTGCACTTTGGCCGTTCCTTCTTTCACCCCCCCCCCCTCCAACCCTCTGCACCAAGGTTCCTGTTATGGAGTGCAAAATTGAGATTTTCGCGTGCCACAGCAGTCACAGTATTGTGCAAATTAATACGTCCACTATTGCGCTGCGAAGGAGAGATTCCGGTTAAAGAGGACAGCTCACTTTTTCAATTTCTGTAAAATATACTACAAATCTTCATTCAGATAGTATTAAAATCTAGTAAATAAGTATGTAAATTTAGTTTCTCAATGAGTTGAAAAATGATACTGTTTACATACAGCAAAGGAAATGTAACAATTGACTGTAATTAGTTGTGCATGTGTGATGGACTTTCAATGAAAGTCGTCACATCGCATACAGTGAACGTATTAATGTGATCACGCCCGATTATTTGAGACTCTAACGTATTATCACTATACAAAAGTTCATCGACATCAAAGAAAGATACGTTTCTTATTAAAGAGTCAGCATGTCCAATAAAAGTACATTTTTCAACAGAATAAAATAAAACGATGTAAATTCTATAACCCGAATTTCAGTTGTTTCGCGAGAAAGAAGATCGTAATTTATTCCAATTTCTCATTACAGGTTGTATAGCAAGTGTTAATACACGCAGTAATTACTATAAAAGCAAATTAGGAATAATACAATGAAATGATAGTAAAATATACCAATGAAATAAGAAGCGAACAAAATAAAATAGAAAAACTATGAATAAAACGACATGTATATGATGTTACTGAAGATTAATGTCAGAACTAATATTATTTAACAATGAGTAATAAATAATATTAACCTACAGCTAAATTTCATACAAAACTGTGACTAAATCATTCACAATGATCTATAAATATAGATAATGAATGCTTGATAATATAATGAGAAACAATGCTTATTTTACTGTAACTTTTTAATATTTGAAATCTTCACTGACACCATAGTTCATGAAAGGACAGGCAAACTAAGAAGTAAAATTTCGCTGAATCGATTAAAAAGATATAATCATGGCATACGATCAGCGTTACTTTTATGTATAGAATAATAAAGTTAAATCATCGATTTCACGCCTACTAATCTCGAATCGTAATCCTACCTTTCAATAGTTTCGAATGCATTTTTCAATCAATTTCCACCATAATTTTGTTCGCGTTAACCGATTCTGATCGGTAACTCATGCGACCTATCCCACCTGTGATAGTATCCCCCTAAATTTGGGAGCCACAGGAGGAAATTTTCCAATTTGGGACTACTTTAGCAGTTTTGGGACTACAAATTTCCACGGGAGTCACACGGCACTCTGCAGGAAGGGTTATAAAGCGAAACTAACCAAACGCTTCGGCGAACTTCCTCCGCAGATGTGCACTCTGTCGCCTTGAGCCGAAACAGTTCCGTTCCGCCGCATTCACCCTACGTTCCAGGGCCAAGGGCAAAGGGTAGTAGAGGCAGATGGGTGGAAGGACGGACATAACAGTGGCGCCGGTGGTTCGCAACTCTACTTGTTTAAATAATTACTCACTCGGTACTGCAGTCGTTTGGAGTCGGACAGTGGCCCGCAAAAAGTAAGATAAATAGAGAAGGAGACCGGGGTTGAAGTTGCCGCGCATGCAAGGAGTCTGCGATTTTCGCGGAAACGAGCCTTAAAGGAGAACCTGCAGTGTATTTCGTTTGCAAGATCTTTCACAGATCTCCATTTTCAGCTGTTTCTCTTTTAAAACCAGAAGTACAAGAAATAATCGGAAGAAAAATGGGAGAATACATTTGATATTTATGATATTACAGCAGTGGAAGTAAGTCTATTTAATTCTTATATTATTAATAGGAAACAATTCTGCTTATTGATTATCATTAAACTGCGGAGTTTTATGCATTTATGAGAACGCGTGAAAAAATCTCACAGATAATGTTACCCTTCTAAACTAGGTTTTCAAATTTAGTCGTATTCTTTTGAAAGCAATATTATATATTTTTGCGATTCAACTATCCTAGCTAAGGGTATACCTGCATCATCCGCGCGCTGACCCCCCTTTCCTATCAAATATTTTAAACTGTTGTGATTGGTTAGAGTCTAGCTTCAACCTTTTGTATAAACACTGCAATTTCTGGAAAATACAGCATAAGCATTAACCAGTAACCTACCAACTCTGTCGTTCAATCAATTTGTCACCTGGAACAACTCGCAACATCAACCTGTTCATTAAGAGCAAACTTTCGCTGCGTAAGGCGAATTATTAAAAATGGGAACATTTCGAGAGCGATCTCACATATATATCGACCACAAACAGGTAATGTTTAACCCTTTCGCTACGGCGGGCTTCGCCACGGAGTGCCTTGCCGAAAGTGTGAACATTAAACGTGCGTAGTCTTCAGCATTCAAGATCAAGACTTTTGTCTCAGAAATGACTTTTTAATATTACTTTTAGAAGCAAAATGATTCGTGTTCATAATTTTTCCATGAACATATTTTCAATTCAATAACACAATTAATATTTTTATATTACACAACAAAATAATTATAATTATAACATAATGTTGATCGATAAGTTTTTAATTGTCAGGTTCTGTTTGAAAGTTCTTAAAACATATAAGATAGAACTTGACTTTTGGCTTGATTTTTGTGATGGTGCCACTTATACAGGACGAGTGATGATAGTGGCATCTTGTGGCCGGTGACTACATAGTCACCAGTAGTAGCGAAAGGGTTAAGGTGGATTACAGATTATACAATTTAGAGGACAAAACGAAACTCTATCCGAATTTCATTTTCTTGTTTACTCATAGAGAAATTTGAATTTTCATAAAAATCAGCAGTCCAGTTATCACGAAATAAAAATTCGGTTCATCGTGCCGTTTCCGTAAGTTAATCAAATTATTTTCACTAACTCTTGGGTTTTAAACTTTGATTTGTTTCTACAAGTCTGTGCAAAAATATAAAAATATAAATTCTATATTCCTTACACGTATCTATTTGCTTCCTTTAGAGAAATAATGAAAGATGGCACTAGTACATTTTTGAAAAAGTCTCTTCACAGTTTTTATAACAGCTTCAGTCCACCTTGGTCTGCTCCCGAAAATTTCTAACGAGATTTCATCATGACTTTTAACAAAATGAAGTCTGATCACTTAAACCTGGCATTCTCCTTAGCTCGTAAAGGTATAATTAAGGAAGCCAACCCTTTTATACGGCTCTCAAAGGATTAAATTAGATGCTTCACTGAAGAGATTGGGCTTTATTCTACCCTTATATATCGATATCTTTCTATTTAAGCCTACATTTTCATTTTTCAAACATTGTAAGCTTCAAATTTGATTTTGTTCTATATCTGTTACTTTCTTACCTTCCATTGAACGTTTATTTTGTTTGTAAAATTTAGGTAAATAAGATCTTTTAGACCTTACATTATTATTTTATTTAATCCTTGCCTTTCGGCTTAGAATGGCTTTGTCTTACTCCAACTGATACATAACTAACAGTTCAAAATCCTCTTTTAATTTTAACTTACTAGATATTCAAATATAAAATATAGATAATATCCAGACACAAAATAAAGTTACTAAAATATTAAAATAGAGAATTTTTATATTCAAACATAAAACTTATATGTATTTATATACATATATTTATATATATTATAAAATTATTAAAAATATAAAATAAAATATAAAATATTACATTATATATATGTGTGTATATATAAAATTTATTATATGTATATATATGTAAAATTTCTTTGTAAAATTAATATCACTGCATATCATTGAATCATCTTTGACATAGCACAATTTCGTCTGACAGTACTCCTTTTTTGTACTTCTTTCCTGTACAACTCCTTCCATGGTCATGAAAAATTCTACTATTTGGGTCCTACATGCTTCAATAAAAAAAGAAAATTCTATATCTCATATTTAAAAAAAAAATAATCCAAGTTTGCATACCGATCATCGATGGCAGGAATATTCTACAGCCGGCTGAACGATAACGCACCTACAGCTTTTTACATATCAGTCGCGATATTTATTTCTACATCACAGAATATACCGACCCGGTATTTGTTTCTCGTTACAACTCCCGCAGCATCCATACAAAGCTGAATACGTTTCATTAATTCGTTTTCGTTTACAGCCCCGGCAAAACGATAACACCGATATAAAGTTATCGTTTCGTTAATTTATTTCCCCTTGAAGCTCTACCCCTCTCCTCTCTCCTTCATCAAGCTACAGGGCGAAGTAACCAATACTTTCAATCCTGTGGAACAACGTTACGCAACTGAACCCGCACAATTTTATTTTCGCTCTAAATAAATCCTGAGTTTTGTTATCATATCAGAATACTGTTACAAAATCTGTTTTCAACGAAAACATGAACGATTAATTGATACCGGTATTATTTCGCAACGTTTGTTCATATAAATATGACAAATTGATCGCCCTCTAAATTCAAGTATTTAATGAAATATATTAGGTGTACAAGTTAATTTTAGTCTTTTTTTTGGCAGGTTCAGAGTTTATTTAAATTTTTATGCCCAAAAGTTAGTAGATGAAGCAATCTCCCTCACTTTCTATAACCTCTGTCCATATTTCTGATAACGGATGCCTGTAAGAGGAACCAGATAATCAGGAGTGACGATGGCCAGAGTGGTCATTAGGGCCACCATAAACCAGAGGTCCTCAATAAGGGTTGGGACCGAGTACACGCGAGACTCGGTCACGGCCGCTAACACTTTCCAGGCCCGCACTAACGGCGGGTTTGTTTTTCGGGAAAGTGCAAAGTGGGGATGCGCCCATAAAAGCATGAGGAAAAGGACATAGTTAGTTTAGTAAGACAGTAAACGTATTTTATGAACGAACGGCCTTTTTGTAAAGAATTTAAGTAACCCTCACATGCCTGATTTGAAGAAACTAGACTGCATTATTTCGATGAACTCATCTGAAAGTGATTGCGATTCCTCATCCTCGAATCGTTGCGGTTATCCAGGTCGTTTTTAATCCTGGAAATCCAAATTTCCTTTCCGGACCCATCGGTATCAGTATTTACAGGTGGAATCAGATCATTTCTACAACTTCAGCGGCGTTTCTTTTTTAACTGAAGTGCGAAGGGCGCACAATGACGAATGTGCTCTTTGCTACGCGCCATCGTTTAAACTGTTGTATACTCGTGTCACGTTGACCGAATTAAGCAGTTTTCTAATGTTTTGGAAAGCTAGATGTCTACACTATGAGACTCCAAAAATACCATTACGGTATTCAAATTGTAAATAGCCTTTATCATCATCGAAAGATGAAAGACTAAAATTAACTTGTATACCTAATAACTTATTTCGAAGGGCAAGTTATATTTAACAATTTATACTCGTTATGAACTTACAATAAGTATCAACTTAATTAGGAACACTACATTTCAAAGAATTCAAGCTATTCAATGTTAAGCACAAAAAATACATAAAAAACTGAAGGTATTGAATGCCATATACATACATAAACATTTGTTTCATACTTATTTAGCATTTTATTCTACCTTGAATACAAGTATACATGTATTTCATTCGACATAGTTTTCTCTAAGGTGATGTTCATAAAAAAAAATGTTCTAGACATAAATACTTTTTACACCAAGCACATCTTATAATAGCAGGCTTATTACACAGATCGCACCGTGGCAGAGTATGTAATACTTCAATAAATTTATAACAAAAATCTACTGTATTTTCAAATTGCTCCGGACTTTGTTTAAGGTATCCACTTATGTACCAAGCGTATGTAAATAATTCCCGGAATCCCGGAGAAGAAAATTGGTTGTGTATAAGAGATTGCAGTTTGTTAATGTTATTTCGAAGTTGTAAATTTACATTAAGATCATATAGCAAAACTCGATCTGAAAAAATTGTCACAAAATTTTTCCATGCTCGGAAACCGAAAATATCCAGCGGTTGTATCAAACCTGTTGTTCCTTTCAGTCTGGTTAACGCAATAAGTTCTTTGTCAGCGGGAATACTTTGCTGAAAAGTGAAAGGACAATGGCCACTCCACGAATCAAGTAGCAAAACACTTTGAGATCCAGTCTTTGGTAAAAAGACTTCGGTAAGCCAAACGTTGAAATGGTGAGATGTAAACTTCCAAGATTTTGAGTAGTCGGTCTACATAAGTTTTCTTCTACCCTGGGTCCACATTCTCCTCTAGTTTCTTTAACGCTATAAATAGGGATAACAGTAAGTGACCACTTTCATAAATCGTAGGGAAAATCGTATAACTATATGTGGTTGAGGATACTGATTGCACACATGCTTCTACGAACTTAACACCACTATGCTGTCACGGGAATTTTCCTCGGATTAGAACCTCGGATGATGTTTCGACCCTATCGTGGAAACTCTCGTAAGAATAGCTCAGATGATAGGATTTGAAAAGAGTAACACCTTACTTCGTGATCAAAACGATAACTAACTGTTCTTTATTCAGACGCTCTTTTATATGGTATAATATTCAAGTGGTGGGGGTAATGAAAAGTCTTGTGAACCGCAAAATGTTTCTGGATAGTGAAGTCGTGTAGATCGCCAGATGTTCCTGAGTAGTGAAAAGTTATCTGGACCGCAGAATGTTAATAATATAATTTGGTCCTGATAAACAAGAGAACAAGGCATCTTTACAGCCAGATGTTTCTGGGTATTGGAAAGTCATATGGAACGCCGAATGTTGATAAGACAGTCTAGCCCTGGTAGGTAAAAGGATGGGCCCTTTTTACACAGCGTTCGACGTGTTCGGTAGATAAGGGGCTTCAGAATGCCATAGCGTATGACAAGAATGAATTTCCAAATTAAATCCACTCTCATCAGAGTCGTAAACATTTTGTTTGTACATAGCAATATGTGGTTTTGCCTGCTATTATAAGATGTGCTTGATGTAAAAAGTATCTATGTATAGAACATTTTGTGATGAACATCGCCTTTGTGAAAATTATGTCGAGTAAAATACATGTACACTTGTATTTAAAGTAGAATAAAATGCTAAATCAGTATAAAACAAATATATATGTACGTATACGTATATATGCAACATAGCGTAATGTATAATATCTTCATATAATATTTTATATTTTTCTTTTTTATGTTATCATACTATGTGATCGTCATATATTATGACCTTTAACGAGAAAAAGAAATCCGAATATGTAACTTACTGAGTGTCCTCGGGACACAATTGCGCGCACGGTGTTCGTTACATCCTGTATTTAGATAAGTCGATGTTGCATAGTAAAACTAACATACATGCTTGAATTCAGAATAAAATACGTAATATTTTTAGTTATCATGAAACTGTAAAAATTTTTTTAAATAATGCAAGAAAAATTTCTTTTCATCAAGGAAGAATGTTTAAAAAATTTTCTTAAGGTAAAGTTGTAGCGCTCATTATACCGTTAAACTTTTATCTAAAACATTTTTCTCTGTCTCTTGTACTTTAAGAGATATACGCGAAAAAGTGAAAGCGTCGATTTGACTTTGGAGTTAGTTTTCACACCCTTAAAGGGCAATTGTGCGCAAATGAACTATACCGTTATTTTTGTCTTGGATCACTCTATAATCCCACAAAGTTTTATTTAAATTCATGATTATCAGTTCGCGGTGTTTCCTTGTTAGGTTAACTATGATGTTTCAAATAAATCTCTCTACTTATATCCTAATGCTTATAGACGAAACTATACATTAATATTCACTTTTACTAATACGATGATATAAAGATAGTAAAGGTTGTTGTTACTTAGGTCAACCACCACATTTCAAATAAATCGCAATACTGGTGTAAAACGTACCTAAAAATTACAAACGAGAATGTGCACACGCATCGAGTGCGTGGGCATCGTTTCGGAATCAATTTGCTCGCAAACTTTCACAGATGATAAATAACAAGTTGGTGTCTCGTGTCAAAGCGAAACGTAACCATCGCTCGGCCAATAATGCCATTCCGCCTAAGTAGAACGTAACGATTTCATAAAAGCGAGCCAGAGAAAGGACAGGGGGTTGAGTGTTCCGATATGAAAGCACGATGATGCGCAGAATTCGTGTTGCCACGATCTATCACTGCGCTATTCATGAATGCCGACGGCGTCAATACAACGGGGAGATGCTCGCATAAAAACAACATCAATCTTCGATATAGTATACTGCATCGATATCGAATTCTCGTGGTCCGATTGTACTGTGCCAGAGCAAACGATACTGTTCTCTGTTACGCAACGATCCTGAATCGATATATCGCGCGCATCCTTGGAAGACCGTGTAAACAGAGTATAAAAGGCACCCTCGGAAAGTGGAGCGCGTGGTTATATACAGGGTGTGGTACAATGTATGAATTTACGTGAGAAAGTAAGTTGAAAACATAGAATTTAATCTATAGATATTTTTAAGGGGCCATTCTACTGTGACGGATTGAAAAAATTGAATTTTTTTTTTTTGCATTTTCTTAGACTTTAACATGTTAAAAACTTGTTCCCAAAGGGATTTAACAGAATTCGAAAAATTAACGATGTTATGTGCCTTCACACGAAGCGCCGTTCTGCCGCGCACAGCTATCTGAGCGGTCGGCTCATCCTGGCAAGCCCGAAATTCTATTATAGATTTGAATCCTTACGATAATATGATAGTGAAGAAGCTTGAATGTGTTCTACACCTGAAAAAAAGGTTTAGAAGTTGATTGAGAAGTGTGAAGAAAAAAAATAAAGGTATAGGAGGAAAAGGCTCCAGGAAGCTAGCTGATATCAACAATTTGACCACATATTGTGGATTAGCCATTTTATGAAACACCGATTCGGTTGAAAATATGAAGAACTCTGTATGGGAATCATAATTGGCCCAATAACCAAAACTTTCGTTGATAATCGCGATAACATCCGCAAAAGGCACGTAGCGATAAAAAGCCAATAGGCGTCGAAAGAGGCTCGGACAGCTCGTAGAACTGCAGCATCAACACTATAGGAATTCTAGGAAGAGAAGGAAGGTGTACTGTACGGCCCTGGAATAGCTAATTAGCTTATAAGTATGATCAAAACTTTCTATATACAACTAAACAGTACTTGAAACTTTAAACGCGTTTTTCTCAAAACTACATTTTTGGAAATGGCTGCCACGATAGCTCCATAACGGATTGACCGATTCACTTCCCGCTTGGCAGATGTGTTCATTAGATGTGTCATTCTCGTCCCTACCAGAATTGCTTCGATTGGAATTTTTTTAGAATTTTGGGAATGTAAAACATTCCGATTTTTTTACCAAAATTTAAAAATTTTTCTTTAGACAAGCGCCATTTTTTTTCTGTACAGTATTTTCAAACCATTCTGGTACCGACGATAGCCACACTCATACAGATTAAGAATCTTGTTTATTTTCTGTGTTCAAATCACTACAACAGCTGGAATCATGGCAGCCATAGAAGGCTGTTTGTTTCACGACGTCATAAAAAACGTTCTACAATTTTACACACATATGCTCTCCTGGCTCGCAAAAATTTTTAAATAAACTTAAGGTTATAATAAACAAATATCCCAAGCCGCAAAATGATATGTTGTTTAGTTTACCCACAAAAAATTCCCAAAAATCGTCTTGATTTCGGGCCGTCACAGTAGAATGGCCCCTTAATAGTATAAACAACTTTGATAGTATATAAACGACTTTTCGACTTAACACGACTTCAACACTTTTGCTTGTTTCACAGTCAAATTTTTTCTGCCTTGCGCTCGCATTTTCCCCATCATACACTCGTCCCTCGATTTACGCGATCTCATTTTACGCGGTCAAATATATATTATGTATTTGTCAATATCAAATATATATTTTGGTCAAATATAATTCAAAGATAATCTTTAAATGTAAAGCATACTTAAATAATTTGTGTATTCATATTACATTTTAAAAATAATTCCGAAGTGAAGAAGCTACAGTGAGTAAAGTGTATTTTAATCAAATATTGTATTTAGACATTGAAATCAGTTAAATTTAAGTAAGTAACCTTTAATAACAACTCTTAATAATAACCTTTTATAGTTAATTTTTTTTTTTTAATTTGGACATCCTTTTTTGTTATTGATTTACGCGATTCTAATTCGCGTAAATCGAGGGACGAGTGTATATTCCTCCAAACACTCGTTTCCTTTCTTTCTAATTGTCAACCTATTTCATTTGATGCATTCGGTCAAGTTCACCCAAAATTCCTCAATTGCTCAGTTTTCTTCCTTAAAAATTCCTCAAGTGTTCATCTTTCCCGCCTCAGACACACTCGAGTCCAAATATTCTGCGTTCGCACTGTTATCGCTCAACCCAAGCACTTTTCACATTTTCTCAGAATCGTACCCACTCGATTGCATCCCTATATAGATGAATACATTAAACAGAATTTGAAATTGTAGAACTGAGAGGAAAATAGATTTGGGTATATTTGTATCACTCCATTAACCCTTTCGCTACGAGCGGTGACTATAGTCACCCAACGACTGATGCTCGCTACGTACGAGCGGTGACTATAGTCACCCCGTGAAATTTTGTGGACAGAGTATTATTGCATTATGCGATAATTTTTTAACCTTTTCCTTTCTACGGCTGACTATAGTTATTGAAGGTATTGAACGTACGACGGATAATTACAATTGTTCCATAAGTACACACTTTTGCCATGGCAGCTTGTTCAGCGGGAATTGCTTGCCGAAAAATCCTCCCGTAGCGAAAGGGTTAACACTATTCCTACCACGACCGGTCGAATGACTGTTTTAAAATTTTGATTAAAATTTCATATATACAACGTAATTGAATCGCCTTAAACTTTAGACTTTTCCTTAAATATATATGTATAATACATTGTTCAATATTCACTTCTTTTTTCATTGTTTATTTTCTGAACAAAGTTTGCAGTCTGTCTTACCTGGAAATGTCGCTGTAGGAATAGGTATATGTGAAGTGTCGGTAGGAATAGTGTTAATATAAGTCAACAAAAATTGCTAGGAATAATGGTAATTTTGTAAATCTTGCTCATGAAGTTCGAAACCCATCAAATTGATGGATCCCGTAAATTTAGTGTTAACAAAGAAACATTAGAAACTGATAATTACCGATTCTTTTTATACAACTCTTGTAACTATGTTTTTTATTATGTAACAATCTTAATCGTAACCCTTTGCGCTCGTGAGGTGACTCGTAGTCGTCCAATAATACTAACTCTAAAGATTTTCAAGTGTAACATATTTAATAAGGTTCACTCGTATTGAATTTTATTTGGTTTAGTTAAGCAATACACTAAAATTTACTTGTACGACTATTTAACTTTCTGAGTTTGAAAATTTGCAAAATTATCATTTGGTGACTGACAGTCACCTTTCGAGTGCAAAGGGCTAATTCGTGTATTGTCAGTTAAATCAGTTATGTGGCAGAAAAAATAAATATAGTTAACACTGGAATTACCGCCGACTAAAGTATATTTATTTGTGGAAAAAAGTCAAATTGAAAGTCATACGAAAAAAGTATTCAAGACAAGGAAGAAATGAATTTTATCGTACTTTTTACAGAGAATTATAGTAAATTTCTGAAAGTACACCACAGGAAATTTACAAAGCTTCTATACGAAATTACGAATTGGTCATTTTGACCACTTTTATAGTTCTAAATTAAGTTAAATTAACACGTTCATGATTATTTGTTATTGGGCTTCTTCGAAAAAAATTCGATATTGAAAGAAGAATTTTCCAGACGAAGGTCTTTGCCTTTACACACATTTTCAGCATGATTTTTCGTCTTTTTACAGCTTTTTTTGTATTTGTCCAAGTACATTTTATTTTTTCTTGTTCTATTATTTCTTTTTTCATTTTCTTTATTAGTGTCGCGTAATATGCATATGTGATATATGATAAAGTGCATGTGTTTATTATAGTGTGTTGTAAATTATCTGTATAATGGCGTGAATGACATAAAAATGAAGATAACGAATGTTTGAATGCGATAGACTTTAAGTATTCACCAGAGATTGGGAGGAAAATAAGTGATAAAAAGTGTAGCTTCAATTTGCAGTAGCTCTAATGACAAAAATAAATTATATTAACACTTATAACTTTGTCGATCGTATTCCACATAGAATTTACATCATTTTCTACTGAAGAAAAGCCAATTTTTATTTTTGCACTTATATCTTTTTCTGTTTTAACCTCTCGATTCTACTTACAGTAGCGGGCGAAAGTTTAAGACTAAAGGGTCAAGGAAGATAAATAAATTAATTAATAAGAAATAGCATGATAAATAAAATAAATTAATTAATAAGTTAAATAAATAAATAAATTAATTAATTAATTATTAAGAAATTGCATGATAAATAAATTAAATAAATAAATAAATTCATTAATTAATAAGAAGTAGCATGATAAATAAATATCGTTAGGGGTTAATAAAGTTTTATCTGAACCGCTAGAATTTTATTCTGATAAATCTTGCCTGATAACAATCTCTAACTTACCTCCTATCTAAAAATCAGTAAGACTACTATACAGTAGAGGACAAAAGTTTAAGACCAAAGGATCAAAGAAATTAAACAAATTAATTAATAAGAAATAATGGTATAAATAAAATTGTATTCTATGCTAATTAATAAATAGTGCTCTACCATAATGACAATAAAAATAAATAGATAAACAGTATTTGCGAACCATAAAATTATGTTTTATATTGTCCTGTCGTCTTAAACTTTTGTCTGCTACTGTACCTATGGTCGAGTCAGATGAATTATTCAGCCACCGTATGAGCTATGCTCTTTCTTTCTATTAAAAACGTTATATTTTCACTTCAAATGATATTGAATATCAAAAATAGCATAAATAAATGACCGTTATAAAAAAATGCTTGGACGTAAATTGTTCAGAATAGCTTGTATAATTTATTAATTTAAATATACGGTATTTGGACTAATTTTTATATAAAATATTGAATGATAATTGAATAAGATAAAGTAGATCAAACGAATACAGTTTTTCGGTATTGTTGTTTCACTTATTATTTACAAATATTATTAAACTCTTAGAATTGATCACTTTACGAAATTGTATCACAGGAGTTCATGATTTCATTCCACTCGCTTAAAAAGATATCTTGTTTTTAAAAATATTGTTCCATATGTATTCCATTATAATCTACATGTACATAAATTTTTATTCAAATCAGATCTTCGGGTTAATATTGGGTAAATATGTAATTTCAATATTTTGATTCAAATTACATATTTAACACTAGATTTACGGACATTTTTTATAGATCTATTTCTAATATTCATATATTAAGGAATAGATATACACCCAAAAGAATTTGAAATTGTAGAATTGAAAGGGAAATAAATTTGGGTATATTTGTATCGCACCATCAACAAAACCCAGCAAAGCTTGCTAGGAATAATAGTAATTATTTTTGCAAATTTTACTCATGAAGTCCAAAATCCGTCAAATTGACGGGTCCCGTAAATCTAGTGTTAAAGTAAGAAATAGGTTTGTACTAACTAAAAATGTAATGCAAATATTGAGATGGTTAAAATCAATACAATACCAAACATATTAAATAAATGGATATCCTTATTAATGAGATATAATAATGCAAGGGTTTAATGAGACATAATGATGGGTAAAATGCAATATTATGGAATGTTTAAATTACTTGTTTAATTTTAGACCATGCATGACTTTGATCACTGTACACCATATAATTACATTTTCAGTAGAATTTTTAGAAAATATAATTGCTTTCATGTGATATAGAAAAATGTATAGTATTACATACAGAAGATTAAAGATTAATTTAGTTTTTCGAAAAATATTGCAAATATAAAAAGTGGACATACGTTATCGCATTGGCCATGCTGTGATATGGATAAAATATCGTAAAACTCTCTCTCTTCCATTTTTCTGGATACTTATCATTTACGATAATAATACTGATCACTAGTAACACACTCACTCTGTATAGATTTCAGTATTATGTATTGTAATCATCTTTCTGCAAGGTAGAATAAATATTTTTTATATTTGAATTGTGATAAGATACATTGCATTATAATATTGTGGATAACAATGTGTTTTTTTTATTCTACTTGTACCATTTCTCCAGTATAGACTTGTAATCACATTAATATTGTACTACTATATATGTAGTATTGAATTATATTTGAGTTACAGTTAATCTAAAGTAAAATCGCTGACATATAATTTATGAAATAAACTGTTTAATATTTTATATAATAATTGAATTATTTTTCTAAACACTGTGTTTGATTTGACAAACTAACAAAAAAAAATCCGTTTTTCGAATGCTGCAACATTACCGAATAATTTTCGAAATACTTGACATCTAATGAAATCACAATTCACTAAGTCATGTTTCATTATCATTACATTATTTATACACGAGTGAGCCTTTATTAAACTTCAATTAAGTCAATGTGCACAGTATATTTTGAGCTTCTCAACAAACAACTACTGATTGTAATTTGTAACTATCTTTAGTGAGTATAAACTTCTATTGTCAAAAGAAATCTGGAAAGCTATATATGGTATTGAGAATAATAACATTTATAATATCAGGTTCATACATTGGTAAAATTCTGATGAAGGCATTAATTAATCATACTTCATTTATGTTTTAGCATTATATTCAGACTTAATTATTATTTCACTCGTTTCTCATTCCAGAAATCAAGGATGAAGGATATAATAACTGACTTACCAAAGGGCTCTTTAGACCCTTATAGAGAATGTGCAACATTTAATTGGAAATTGCTGAAACTGAATTTAGATGGAGAAAATTTTGTGGAGTTTCAGGTAATTAGAAATATTGCTACATTAAATTTCATAATTTATCACTTCCTAGTTCATAGACACAAAATATGAACACTGATTAAAATTGTGTTTGCCATTTCAGAAGAAGCTGTGGGATTTTATGAGGAAGTCACCAGTATTCCAAAGACCTGTTTGTTCTACGTTAGATGAGCAACGACAGCTTTGTAATGCTCGTGTTCGGGCATTAAGAGATAATAACATTGCAGTATATATTATTAGCAATAATAAGTACGAGAAAAACCAACTAACTTTTACTTACAAGATTCATATTTTTTTGTACGATTTTTTTGTAGAATCCAATAATAGATAGACATTGGTTTAATATAATATTTCAATATGATGCCTCTATACCAATTAAAATGGGTGTGATGGATGGTATGGTACCAAGTACAATCCTTGCATTGGGCACAGAAAATCATTATGACACTGTGGATAAAATTCAAACGGGACAGGTAAGCATTTAATAAAATATTTGTTTAGTAAAATTTCATCATGATTGTTATTTGAATTTACATTGACAATTTAAAAATATTGTGTGTATCATACAAATAAAATATTTTTAGTGTGTATGTTGTTTTGCGCTAACGGAAATATCACATGGAACAAATGCGAAAGGAATAAGAACTATAGCTACTTATGACAGGAGTTCAAAAAGTTTTATCTTACATACTCCTGATTTTGAAGCTGCAAAATGTTGGATTGGTGGTTTAGGTAAACAACATAATGAAAATTACACTTTATAAAGTATAAAATCAAATTTTTAAATAAACAAGCAATACAAGCTTTTATAATTTTAGGAAAAACTGCAACGCATGCCATTGTATTCGCACAGTTAATTACACCAGATCAACAGAATCATGGTCTTCATACTTTTATGGTTCCTATTCGTGATCCAGCTACTCATACACCTTATTCAGGTGTAATTGTTGGTGATATGGGTGAAAAAATTGCATTAAATGGAGTAGACAATGGTTTTATGATGTTTAACAATTATATTGTACCTCGAACATGTTTGTTAAATCGAACAGCAGATGTTACTGAAGATGGATCTTATATAACATCTGTAAAAAATAAAAGTAAAAGATTTGGTAAGAATCTAAGGAAATTTTGTGCCGTTTGTGATTCGGTTTTAATAACAATTTTAATGACAATTCTGATTAAACTTACTTAGGTGCATCCTTGGGTGCATTATCTACGGGCCGTGTTACGATTACATCAATATGTGCGAATTTTGCGTCTGTTGCAATAACTATTGCTATACGATATTGTGCTGTAAGAAAACAATTCGGACCATCGGAATTGGAAGAATGGCCAGTTATAGAATATCAAGCGCAGGTATTTAAATCAATTGAATGAAAACACTGTCCAACAAATTAAAACTTTCTTTCTGTTTCGTAATATCCACTAGGTGTTTCTAGTAGAGTTCCTCGTCCTAAAAACGAGTCCGGAAGCAGAATTGGTACACCTAGTAGTTATTACAAAACAATATTTGTGTTGGACAGTGAAATTTATTGATAAAAATTGTACAATTAAAATTTAACATAAACATGTAGCAATGGCGATTGTTTCCTCACTTGGCAGCAACATATGCTTTAAAAATATTTTCTGCTGCATTTGTAAATAGAATGTCCGAATTTCAATTCAAACTTATAACCTCAAGAAATCAAGAAAATATCGATAGTGAAGGTATAGAAATACACGCATTATCATCTGCAACAAAGCCATTATGTTCGTGGACTAGCCGAGATATTATTCAAGATTGTAGAGAATCTTGCGGAGGGCATGGTTATCTTAAAAGTATGTTCGTTATAGATTAAATACAAATATAATAAAACATTTAATGTTTTATTTTTATATTAATTTTTATGTACAATTATTAGTGTCACGACTGGGTGATCTGAGAGCTGAAAATGATGTGACTTGTACGTTTGAAGGAGAAAACAATGTATTAATTCAGCAAGCCAGCAATTGGTTACTAAATCAATGGTCAAATGTACTTCATGGAAAGCCAATACATTCTCCGTTAAAAACAGCAGATTTTCTGGAGGATGCTAATAATATTTTAATACAAAACTTCTCTTGTTCAACAGTTCATGAAACATTAAAATTAGAAAGTATGAAGATTTTTTAATTTTAATACACTCATGCTCGGTTTAATTTAAATGAACAAAATCTACACTTCAAAATTTAATTAAGTAGGATAGAGTTTTGATTCCAGAAATTAACTCTTTAATTATTCGCTAAGTAAATGTAATGATTAATAATACATGATAAGAATAAACGAGATGAATATTATAACGAGTGAATTTCGAAACTGATTTTATAAAAGAGATATCGTGCGTATTACAATGAATCATCTAAAGAAAATAAGTTTAAATTTTTTCAATTTTCATTTTGTCTTTATAAAAATAGTAACGTTGGTTTGGTGATTTTTTTTTTTAACACTTTTACTGAAATATTCTACATAATATGCAAAATCGAGCATCAGTGTTTAATTTAAGCACTACAGTCAAATATGTTTTTGTGCGGTAGACAGGGACTGCATAAAAAAAATCGCACAAAAAAGAATATTCGGAAATTTCATAAATACTTATAATAAATTATTTTTTACAATATATTAGAGAACATTTTTTTTTATGCGGTTGAGAAGGACCGCACAAAACGAATCGCACAAAAATAAAATTGCATAAAAAAAGACCGCACAAAAACTGGGTTGACTGTATTTACAATTTACAAATATGTTTAATATTTATTTATTACAGATTTACTTTTATATTTTAAATGGTTAATCTGTTATTACCTAAAGAGAACGTATGAACAAACACAAAACTTAAAACGTAGAGGCTATGATGATTTTGAAATTAGAAATAATACTCAAGTATTCTTTGCACAAACATTATCTCTATTATATGGACAGGTAGTATTTTATTTTTAGTATTGAGAAGATTTAATAATCATCCAATTCATTTTGCCAATGTTCTTTTACAGCATGTGATAATGAAGTACTTTATAGAATGTATACACAATTCTATGTGGAGATCAGAAGAATGTAATGTGTTGATAAAATTGTGTTCACTTTATGGGGCGGTTGCTTTAGAAAAAAGATTAGGAGACTTTTATGCCGGCGGTTATGCATCAGCTAAGAGTAATATGGATAGACTATTACGAGAAGGCATTATAATGTTGTGTAAAGAATTAGTTCGGGAAGCAGTACCATTAGTAGATGTTTTAGCACCACCTGATTTTATACTCAATTCTCCATTAGGAATGGCTGATGGTCAAGTATGTAATTTTCTTTATTTTCACTTTTGAATGTATAATTTCTTAATTTTACGTTTTGTATAGGTATACAAGCACATTAAAGAAGGAATGTTTAAGGATAAAGAAAATTTTGAACGACCATCATGGTGGAGAGAAATAATACGATCAAAATTGTGATATGTATATAATATATATATAACTAATAATTTTTGTTATCATATTTTTCTATTATGAATATTATATATTGAGATAATAAAAATTTTACGTAAAATTCATGCAAAATGTAATATGATTTGCTTAGATACAATCGTGTCTATGACCTCAGTTAAGCATGAAATAAAAAAATATGATATTAAGTTTTCAATGATAGAGCTTCAAAAATTTTTTTAGAAAATGTTTTATAAGCTTCCAAGTCACACTGAAAGTAACTTTACTTTTACTTAAAGTAAATAAACTTTTGCCTTGTTTCTAGATGATATTAATACTGGTATATACAGTGTGTTCGGACAAAGTTGGGAGAAAATTGAAAAGATAACTCTATGCAACATTCTAAGATGAAAAACAAGAGTAACAATATTGCGTTCGACGCTTTGTTTATTAGTTATACGTAACTAAAAAACGGGCTATTTTACGCCTGAGAGTAGGCAAATGCGGCAACACGGTATCACTGCGTAGTCATTGACGTTACCTACCGTGTTGCCCCGTTTGCCTGTTCTCAGGCATAAAATAGCCCATTTCTTTATTGCTTATAACTAATAAACAAAGTGTCAAACGCAATATTGTTACTCTTAAAATGTTACATAGAATAACCTCTTTAATTTTTTCCCAGCTTTGTCCGAACACCCTATATATGCAGTCTCACTATAGGTACCGACTTGAGGACGTGTATACTAGCACACGTGGTTGAATTACTTATGTCGTTAAACATTATATCAAAGCTATTAGTCTTAGTTTCGATTTCATGGATGACAATTCGTGACACATTTATTTCAGGCCTTTCATGTATTAAAGTGGAATAAAAATCGGTAATTAACAATCACGAAATTACGAATTAAATCAATTATGAAAAAGCAATTGTATTTAAACTGCTATTCAATACATTTTAAGAAACTGTTACTTTACATTTTGACTAAAATTTGCAGGATAATTTCGCGAACTAAATTACTTCATTGAATTATTAATTATTAAAGTAAATTTGTTAAATGAAATTCAATTTTAATTAATAATGAGGAAGTGTTACATACGAAAATAAATGCATTGTTAAATATATAAATATCTTTATTCAATAATAATATAATATATTACAGTATAGTGTGTATACAATGAAAGAAGTTACAAAGCAAAATATTTCAAATATGAAATGTACGGGAGCAATAGACGCATTTCATCAACAATATGATTATTAAATGTTTATGTAATGGTACCTCAAGCAGTTCATGAAGACTGAGTCACAATTTTCATGTATGTAATAGCAAATTTATTTTTATGGAATACGAGGAAGTGAAATATTAAAACATAATCATTTTAAATTTTAATCAATTTTTAATGCTTCAAAGACTCAAGTAAGGTATTAATACTAGTTCAAGTAAATAATTACTATCTCATACATTTAAATATTTTTAACAGCTTAGTATTACATTAGTTTTCACTTTTTTATATGGAATAAAAATAATACAGATCATAAGTACTTGCAAAATTAGAATCAACATTTTAATTAATTCATCTGATAAAGTATTATATCTTGTAAATTTAATTTTTATTGTACACACTAAAATGCTTAAACAGCGTTGTGAAAATGAAAATGACAGAAATATTTAGTATAATAGGATCTCAAAATTAATTATTTTAGGCAGTGCTATACATTATATAATATAATTGTATAATTCCTTTAAAAAAAAATTCGGGTATAAGGTAGACCAGAAAACCAAGGTAATAGATGTTAATTTGATATAATTTAATTTTGCCTATTTTTATTGATACACCGATACTGTTTAAACTATTTAGTTACCAAACTTATACAACTCACCTCTATACCCGTAAGAAACTGACCAGATACATCCTCCGTTCGTTACCACTGTGAGAGACGAATACCAATGTTATTTCGAATAACTGTTCTACAAATGGTGAGATATGAATGTACAGTGGTACATTCTCAACAGGGGGGTTCATATCTAGAGTGTTGTTAAGAAACAAGAAAAAACAATTAAATTAAATAACGTTTAAGTTTGGTAATATCTTTATATACAGGGTGAGTCACTCGAAACAGTATTTCTAAATATTTTCAATATTAATTGCTGCAACAAGAAACTCCTTAAGACAAAATTTTGAGGAGTGTTGTTTGAATAAAATTAAGATTGTTTGAATAAGAACCTTCCAGTATCATAAAGCTAGATACTTCAATGTTACCATAAAGAAAAATGGTGATTATTTAAAAAGACGGAAGTTTCACCGATTTCCATGATTTTTGGATATATTATAGAAATCAACATTTTTAACAACTTTTTCCTATACTTATCATTACTGTTTGGCCTCAGGTTTCGAGATTTTCACCAAAAATAAATAATTACCAGAAAAATTTGCAAGGTAATAATTAAAACTACTACAGTAGGTTGTTAAAGACTAATTGATACATACAAATAGAATTGTATCAAGTTTAATCAAGATACAATGGCACAGAAAATTCATTAAATGCTTTTCCTTTGTTATAGTTTTTATTTAATCGAGGCATAGTTGCTAGCTCTAAGTTATAACAATTAATCGAAAAGCTCTTTAGTACAATCTATGCTACTAAAATATTTAAAAAAGAAATAATAAATATGTTTCTGCCTTCGTAATTTAATAAACGTACAGAAATGTATAATTAAAAGTTTTTATTGTATGTTTCCATACGTTATTTCAACTATTCGAATAGTGCATCAAATTCAAATAATGTAATCAGTTCCTGGGATTTATTACTTGCACTAATCGAGACTTACCTGTACATATGTATGGAGATACAAAAGCTTTCATACTAAAAGAGAAATATACTAACCGCTTATAGTAAATGTCTTAGGAATATTGAGAATCTCAGGCGTTGTAGGTGTCGTTACGTGATAAGTGACAGTTGCATCAAATATGTGATTGAACTCCATAGCAGCAGTATCTACACAGTCTCCCATTAGCCAACGGATTAAACGTAACCCGATATGCGTGTCTGCGTCGTAAAACGAATTTCCCATAAAAATCCGCAATGTAATTAGAAATAGAGTGTTACATTTAGTTTATTGATGTGCACGTAGTGTATACGTACCTAAATATCGAGACCAAAATAATCGTTCCTTCGGGTCGAGAGTTTTCTGGAACATCTGAGAAATGCAACTCCAAAGTTGTTTATTTCTGGTCGGTATGGGTACAGGTATATTTAAAGGGCACGTTTTATTGTAATCGTTTTTGGTGCAAACGCATTCATCAACCGGCATCTGCCACTCAACCACGATATTATCGGTTAACATTGGCTGCCACTTCGAGTTTATCTGTATTTCGAATAACTGAGTTATTGCATACAATATTTTTTCTTATTTTATGATTAATCATAGTGCAAAGCAATATCTTTCACGGCCCTTTGACCCTTTCGCTACTACGGGTGACTATAGTCGCCGGCTGTACACGAGGAGTGGACAGTCGACTCTAAATATGCATTAGTGGAATATCCCTGTGGGTCTCGAAAGAACTACTCGCCGGCAAGCTTCGAGGGGGAGTACTGGAAGTGTTCTTTCAGAGTTTCCGGTGCTTCCCCCATTTCGCTGTAGTAGGCCACCGTGGAGATTTTAGTAGGTAAAAATCCTACATAACTTCGTCACCCACCCAGGGTAACCGGGTAACTTTCCGAAGATTTCCTCCACATAATATGGGGAGATTTCCTGTTTTTCCTCAACAAAGCACTGACATTGATCCTACTTACTTTTGTTATTAGTTAGTCTTGAACTAACCCCTTGACTACTGTGGGCGACTTTAGGCGCTTAGAAATTTTGCGTTTGTGATACTGAGAGCGCCTATAGGCGCTCGACACAGTTTGACTTTCTGACACTGAGAGCGCCTATAGGCGCTTCACACAGTTTGGCTTTCTGACACCAAAAATTCGCCGTTCTCGGCGCACATCGTAACTCAATCCCTGCCGTATGGTACGACCAGTACATATCAAAGTCTGCCGTAGTCAAGGGGATGTGTAAGTGATATAATGAAAAATTCCCGTAGATTTTCCCAAATTTTACTATACACAAAATTTATTATTATAATCTATAACATACTACATAATTTATATATTTCACGTATTTTGATACATTATCCAATTATGTATTACGTATGTATAAAACACATGCTCCATAAACTGTATAATTTTATATATCATATATTGTGCTGTACAATTTTTCATATATCTTTCAACAAGTTTTAGAATTGAAATTTAGAATTGAAATAAATACTGTGACTTATTGTTAGGCGGTGTAAGTCAACTCCTTAAAATATTTCGTTATATGCACTATAAATGCATTTGTTGCTTTTCCAAAGTACAACTTTTAATAAATATAAATAACAAGAGTAAATATAATTAATGGCAGCGTTTTGTTGAAGAAAATGTGGGAGATCTACCCATTCGGTTGGCTAAGTGTTAAGCACAACTCACGAGTTTTTTCGTCTTTAGCAATCCGAACGTTGCGGACGGGTCACAAGATATCTCGTTTTCATGTGTTTTCGGACTGACAAGGGAAGTTTGCGAACCCGGAAGTTCAAAAAAATATGAAACTTGGTGTACAGGTAGAGTAAATCATCCATAACACATACCTATTTTTTGTTCGTGCCGAATCTCACTTTCAAGGGGTGATTTCACCCCTTAAAGATAATGGAAAATTATCTTTTTCCTCGAATATCTCGAGAACGGCGAGAGATATTGAAAAAGAGTTTAAACAAAAGTTGAATGCTATTTTTCTGTTTTACGTTGTAGAATGTACGTTTTCCAAACTTTTTATAATATTACAAATTTCATTATGCGCATCTATGTCAACAGAGGTTGGAGATGTCTGTACTATATTTGCAACTTGAAATGCAGTAGCTAGCATGTGTATTACATTAGCAACATTAATGTAATTCATTTTGCAAAATACTTTATAAATAATGATCAGTGATATTTACCAACTAACAGTCATTGTTGACTGGCTGGTGTCAAAAACTTGACTACTCACAAGTTCCATCCCCGAGAATATTTATATATCAGTCAGAAAATACAAACCCGTAAACGTGATTGATTAATTTATCGAATTTCATATAACGGTCTGAAATTTATAAGACTGATAATATAAGTTACCTGTTATGTAAACCATTCTAATAATAAAAATGCTACAGTAGACTTTAAGTTCAAAAATAGACGTTGCATTTGTTTATAACAAAAAATAAATAAATAAAACTATTTACAAGGATGGATAGGGGGTGCCGAAGAACACTTAAACCTAAAATTTAGAAAATAAAAAATATGAAATTTAAAGTCTGGTGGAGGGGGTAAATCAGAAAATATCGATTTTTTGAAAAATCTGTTTACATATTCTTGTAAACATAAAAATAGCATTCAACTTTTGTTTAAACTCTTTTTCAATATCACTCACCGTTCTCGAGATATTCGAGAAGAAAGACTTGCCTTTTTGATTCTCTTTAAGGGGTGAAATCACCCCTTGAAAATGAGATTCGGCACGAACAAAAAATAGGTATGTGTTATGGATGATTTACTCCACCTGTACACCAAGTTTCATATTTTTTTGAATTTCCGGGTTCGCAAACTTCCCTTGTGAATCGGCGATTTAACACATTAAGGACCGCTCACGAGTTGCTTCGTAAATAACAAAGTTATGATGATTTTCGATCGTACAAGTTTGCCCAAAAACATGCGGTCCCAGGTGTATGTCTTACATACTCATTATCCTTAACCAGTTAAGTGTGTTTGACAACTATATCCGTCAAGGAGATATGGCAAAATTTTGTGTCATGACGACTGTATCAGTCATGCGTAAAATTTTGTTACAATTTGACATTTAAATTGTAATTTTGGCGAAAACTAAATTATATTCGTAAAGTTTAATATGTTTAAAATGTTTAGAGGTCAACACGAAATAAAAAAAACGAATGAAACTTATAAATAATTTGAGTTGGATTTATAACTATATCCGTCATCGCTTGATCATCGCGACATACACTGGAGAGTGCTTTGTAAAGAGGTCGCCACACTTAACTGGTTAATATGTTAATAAAACAAGACTTTTTTCGTTTTTACATATGATTTAACCACGCACTCCCACCTCAATTATAATTAAATATGACAATCACCAATTTCAAAATAGTGTAGAATGTTTCCCTTAGTCATGAAAGGGTTGATCCTTATAGTGTCAAACATTAATATATCGTTGTTTCTTGTACGTGTAGGGTTAAAAAATGGGATGTACGGAGTACAGTAAGTACGTTTCAATCGAATACCTGAATAATAAAATCGCTCAGTTCTGATTGAAATACAATCCAATAGCTTCGATGACACGGCGTGATGCATGCCACAGTGACCGACAAAGAAGCTTGTTTAGTGCCTTCTTTGAGTACAATCGTTTTTTGATTTAAAAACAGTCTCCGAGGTATTTTTCTTAAGCACAGTTCGGACCATCGGATGTGCTTCAAAGTATCTACAAAACGGAGCACTCGTTATTTTATATGAAACAATCTATTGTTAGCAACATGTAGAACACGATAAAGAAACATTTATGTTCATTTTGTGTAGGTAACAACTAAAAACCTTCGAACGTTTTATCAGATTGTGTGAATATACTGTGTTGTACCTTAGGGAACTAAAAAGAAGTCACACGGAAGGAATGTGATTCCGATGAGCTACAGTGGCTCCAAAAAGTATTTGTTTCGTCCTTTGGAACAGCTGCGGGAAGTTTTCCATCGGCATTTATGGCACGAGCGTGCCGGTAATGCTACTTTTGAGGATTAGGAAGTTTTAGCCGTTTTGCCTTTTTTCGAACCCTCTTAACATCCGTAGAGGGACAATAGTTTAATTTCGAGTCACCGTAATTCCTCAGTAGCCAAGAGCGTGCCATAAATAAGGGACTTCCGAAAGGCCCGGCGCCCAGCCGATACCCACGTGCGAGAGGTACACGGGCCCGGAGGAAATTTCCCCTTCGTTGCCGAAATTCGGGAAACCTTCCCGCTCCGAGTGGCTCACCCCACCCTCGTTCTCGAAACGCGTGCTAAGGGCACAAGAACGGGGGTTGGTGGCACTCAGGGCATACGCTGATTGGAGTCTCGACTTTTTGACTTTAACACGTTGAGTGCCACGTCAGTCATCGGTGACTGACACTGAACTTTCCATTCAGGCCACGTCAGTCATCGGTGACTGACAGTGTAAAATATGATATAAAACTAAACGTGTTGGATGAATGTCCATATAAGTATTTCCTTCCAAACGTAAATATCTTCCACTACGATAAGAAACAATGGCCCTAATATGTTTAAACACTTGCATCGAGTAAATTCTAATTTGCTAGCAGTGCGCTTCGCATTGCTGTACCACGATACCAGCGCGGGTGGCTTGGCAGGGATTTCCTTATAAAATCGCGTGGCACTCAACGTGTTAATCAATTAGCGTATCGTCTTGAGGTATGGAGGAGTGACCAGTCGAACTTCTTCATATAAAACCGAGTCACTTCGGCGTCACGAATTATTAAACAATATACATCGTCTCACAAAATACAAGTCGCAAGCACATCGTTCGCTGCATCGGCATTATCGCAAACGTACAACATCGGTACAAAAACGACCTGCGTAACACCACCGAATTAAATCAGTCGTCTAAAATTAAATTTGCCGACGACAAGGCGCAATCGAGTCCAACAGTGGCTCCAAAAAGTATTCGTACATTGTATTATAAGGAAATTCATCTACTTCTGAAATTCTGATTTCAATGAAACTTTATGTGTGTACAGAGCATGGTGTGTCCTGCGTGGAGCAATTTTTTTGACGGCAAAATATCTTTTAAGGGGGCTGATAACGAATCTCAAAGTTTCAGCGATTTTTCACGCTTTTCTGTGTTCTTTTTTTTTGACAGGCTGAATATTAACCCTTTGCGCTCGAGAGGTGACTGTTAGTCACCAAATGATAGTTTCGCAAATTTTCAGACTTTAATTTGTTTATTAGTTAGACTCTGAGGTTAAATAGCCATATATGTAAATTTTAGTATATCACTTAACTAAACTAAATGACCTATAATATAGGCAAATCTTAGTAAATATATCGAAATTAAAAATTTTTGAAGCTGGTATCATTAGACGGTTAACAGTCACCTCTCGAGTGCAAAGAGTTAAAAATTAAACATTTTCTATTTGAAAGGTTTTGCTTCATAAAGTACCATTACAAAGTTATCTTTAAAAAATGAGAGAAAATTCAGAAACTTCAACGCTGGTTTCACCTTCTTAAGGTGGTATTTCAATAAAAGAAAAAATTAATCCATACACATAATACTAAGTTCCACATATTTACAAAATTTTATTCAGAACTTCCATTGAAATCAGAACTTTAAGGTTAAACGAATTTATTTGTAACACAGTGTATGAATACTTTTTGGAGCCACTGTAGCTGCGAGAGCGGTGTGTTGCTCCCGAAATAGTTCTCGACCTTTGTAATCGCCTTGTATGGCGAAAAGTTTTGCTCTTGATGAGGTTGATTAAAGTTGATGTCAGAAGTTGTTTAGGTGTCAAATTGAACTAGAGGGA
Source organism: Tetrapedia diversipes (assembly GCA_033822845.1). Classification (NCBI taxonomy): domain Eukaryota; kingdom Metazoa; phylum Arthropoda; class Insecta; order Hymenoptera; family Apidae; genus Tetrapedia; species Tetrapedia diversipes. The sequence continues at coordinate 143,871 of JAOPTO010000817.1, forward strand.
GTTGATTGTTCTAGTTTAATATAAACGCTGATACTACTTGGTTTTGACTTGTTGAGTTGTCTTTGGTTGTGTTTTTAGTTGTGTCTCTTGAGTTGTGTTTGGTTGTCTTTTTAGTTGTGTTTCTTGAGTTGAGTTTAGTAGTCTTTTTAGTTGTGTTTGGAATTGTATCCTTGCAGTTCTCTTGATGAGTTGTGTTTTGAGATGTCTCTATGAATTGTGTTTCTTGAGTTGGGTCTTGTAGTAGTGTTTTAAGATGTGTTTTTAGTTGTCTGTGGAGTTGTGTTTGATTGTCTTTTTAATTGTGTTTCTTGAGTTGAATTCGGTAGTTTTTTTAGTTGTGTTTGGAATTGTGTCCTTGCAGTTCTCTTGATGAATTGTGTTTGATTGTGTTTTTAGTTGTGTGTCTTGAATTGAGTTTGGTAGTCTCTTTAGTTGTGTTTGGAATTGTGTCCTTGCAGTTCTCTTGATGAGTTGTGTTTTGAGATGTCTCTATAAATTGTGTTTCTTGAATTGGGTCTTGTAATAGTGTTTTGAGATGTGTTTTTAGTTGTCTGTGGAGTTGTGTTTGGTTTTCTTTTTAGTTATGTCTCTTGAGTTGAGTTTGGTAGTCTCTTTAGTTGTGTTTGGAATTGTGTCCTTGCAGTTCTTTTGATGAGTTGTGTTTGGTTGTGTTTTTAGTTGTGTCTCTTGAGTTGGGTCTTGTAGTAGTGTTTTGAGATGTGTTTTTAGTTGTCTGTGGAGTTGTGTTTGGTTGTCTTTTTAGTTGTGTCTCTTGAGTCGAGTTTGGTAGTCTCTTTAGTTGTGTTTGGAATTGTGTCCTTGCAGTTCTTTTGATGAGTTATGTTTGATTGTGTTTTTAGTTGTGTCTCTTGAGTTGAGTTTGGTAGTCTCTTTAATTGTGTTTGGAATTGTGTCCTTGCAGTTCCCTTGAGTTGTGTTTTGAGATGTCTCTATGAATTGTGTTTCTTGAGTTGTGTCTTCTTGTAGTAGTGTTTTGAGATGTGTTTGCTTGTCTTTTAAGTTGTGTTTCTTGAGTTGTCTCTATGAGTTGTGTCTCAATGCTTTCAATGGCCCGATATTTATACCAAAAGTGACGGCAATCCCGAACCAATCACCATTGCTTAAAGGTATTGTAGAAAGGGAGGGCTGGTAAGCACTTCCCTTCTACCGAGGACGCTTGGGCAGGTATAGGGTCGTTATTGTACACACCTCTACCCTAATTTAGAACGTAACAGGGTAAGAATCACACATAACCTAGCTGCCCCCACATGGTGGTTGGGTATTTTTCGGAAGATTTCCTCCACGTAAAAAAAAAGGTTTATAAAGTTAACTCACCAGGCTCTGTTGGTCGTTCTTCGGATATCCAAATTTCGTATTCAGTGGAAATTACGTACGGTACATTAATGCTAAGGTCATTATCAACTACTTGGTACAGCCTGCTGGCTATTGTATATTCAGTTGAAATCGTCAAACTCTTAGCTTGCCCTTCCAAAAGAAATACTTGATTTCTACCAAAATTAGGACCAATTGTTGATCCACAAAACAATAGATAAGCTGTCAACAAAGAAAGTAGTTGAAAAATGAAACTGGATGATATGTTGTGTTTCATTTATTTATATTGAATTGATATGTCGAATAAGGAGTAACAGAAAATTATGGAACACTCTTTTTTGGTAAAAAAAAGGTATGTATATATCTAATCTTGTTTTATTTTTTAGAAATAAAATTCTTAAGAAATGCTTCAGATATTTACATATTATATTAGTAATTAATTTACAGTAATTTTTCGAGTTACGATCACCTCGACTTAGGACGAAAAAATTTTATAAAAAAATTAAGAAGAATGTGCCAATTTTTTATAGCTTTCATCAAATAATATACATATACAGTTACTCACAGAACTGAACATATACCTATGTTGGCAAGTAAAACAGACGTGAAAATAAATACAAATAGATATATTCAAAACTAAAAATCTAAAATGTATGTTCGGATTGCTTGATTACCTATGAATTACTTGGATTAGCGAAATTTGGATAATAGATATTCTACCGTTTTCTCTTTCTTACACTTTCATTATACACATAGTATGAAATATTAATACATTTTTTCATCAAGGAGTAAATATTAGGGGGACCGGAAAGTAATGTCGTTTTCTTACACATAAATTTTTAAAGAGTTTTTATTTTTAATCAATGATGTAATCACCCTCGTTATCAACAATCTTCTGCCATCTAGTGTGCAAATTTTCAATGTTGGATTGATAAAAATCAATTAGTTTTTGAGCAAAATATCTGGAGATGGCATTTTGTATGTCATCCAAATTTGCAAATCTTTTGTCACTTAAAAAGTGTTATAGAGATCGGAATAAATGGAAATCTGATAGTGCAACATAGTGCGAGTATGGTGGGTGAAGCAGAACCTCTCACCTCAATTCATTAATTTTTTCCAGGGTCTGTCTTGCACAGTGCGGTCATGCAATTATCGTGTTGCAGAATAACGCCTTTTCTGTTAATAATCACTAGCCACTTTACAATTGAAGATTGGTTTACTCGATCCAACTGTTCACAGTAAAAGTCTGCATTCACAGTTTGTCCGGATTTCAGCACTTCAAAATGAATAACGCCGCGAATACTTCATCAAACACACAAAACGGCCTTTTTGGGGTGCAAACCTGGCTTAGCAGTACTTCGTGGCGATTCATTCGGAGAGAGCCACTGCCTTTTGCGTTTTGGATTCCCATAGAGGACCCATCTTTCATCTCCAGTGATCAAGCGATCAAAAAACGCTTCTGTATTATGCTGTTAAAGCAGTAGGTTGCATGTGGTGGATCGGTTAGCTTTGTTCTCTTCGAACCAATTATGCGGGACTCAAATACCCTGCTCTGTTTACTTTTCCAATCTGTTGCAAATGTTCTTAGATAGTCGATCAAGATTGTTTAAGACAGTCTAACACTTACTCAATTGTCTTACATGGATTTGCTTCCACTTCCGTTCTTAACACGTCATTGTTTAAAGTTGTTGGTCTCCCTGATCGATACGAGTCAAAAAGATCAAAATTACCGGATTTGAACTTAGCAAACCACCTCTGACATTTACGAACGTCTAATCCATTTGGGTATACATTGTAAATGTTTTTGATAGCAACTGTTGAGTTACTACCCTTGCGAAACTCAAAAAGCATGCAATGTCGGATACCTACCTCTTCTGGTATTTGGCTAGCTATATCACTCAAAATTGCAAAAGAAATTTTAATTCAATTATTTACAAATAAACAAGTCTCTATAACTTTAAAATGTCTTTGGTATGATTTTGAAGTACACAATGAGCTGAGAAATGACGATCAAATATTAACATGCGCAGAAACGACATTACTTTCCGGTCCCCCTAATATAATATATTAGATAGGAGTAAGTAAATATAATGTAGTATATTATAATGAATTATAAGAGTATTAATGACTTAAGCAAAAATGCAACTAGGAAACCTGTACCTGTTGTGTTTAACCCTTACCGGTCATAGGTCACCTCCCACAAGCAACAGTACTTTGTCGCTGAGTTCGTACGTCACTTGGGAGGTGATAACGATTGAACCTGTCAAAATTCGCGCTCTGTGAAATGGGGGCACGATTGACTTGTGAGTTAACCCGTTGCCGCAAATGACGTCTATAGCCGTCCGATCTTTGGCGATATGTAGGCAAATGACGGCTATAGCCGTCGTGCACATTTTAATCAATAAAAAAAAGAACAGCGTTAGTACGAAGTGTACTAACACATACATTTGTTAATTATTGAGTAACACATCTAGAAAAAAAGTTATAGCATGCCAGACAGTATATTAATTGTTCTTTTATGCGGTTATTATTATACTATTTTATAAGCAAAATAACTTACAAATTATAATTTTATTTCAAACTGATTTTCTTGTGTTAAAATTACACCTATTTACTCTCTTTTATTCATAAGAATCATTTTGAATTAGTAAAGCAAATGCTGTATAGTCGTCACGATGGTCATAGCCGTCATTTGCTCTGGGAAGAGAAAAAATGACATGATGAGCAAATGACGGTTATAGCCGTCGAGAGTTTTTTTGAAAATACTGTAGCCAAATGTGATCATTTTTACTTCTAAACATACAACTTACACTTGATTCCATCTGGCAATCATAAACAATTGAAAAAGAAAATGTGTTTCTGAGCACGATCATCAAATTAACCCTTTCGCGGCGGAGCGCTCAGAAATGAATTGCGCTTTAAGCAGCCGGCGCGCCGGTGGAAGATCACCCAACTCAAGCATTCTTCAGACTTTCCCAAACTTGCATCCATTCGATCGCATTCCTACAATTATATTTGATTATGTAAAAAAATCTCTGCATAAAAAGCATGTACTGCTAGCGCATTAAACACAAACGACTTAATGGACATTATTGGGCAGTTACTGATAATTAGCGAACGGGGCGCCAAAAGGCGCTGTTCGCTCGGAGCGAGTGTCTATAGCTGCGCACCAAAAGGCGCTGTTCGCCGCGAAAGGGTTAAAAGCGTGCGGCAACGGGTTAAGTATCAGCAACAGAGCAATTGACATCTCCATTGATGTATTAGTACCTTTTGTACTCAATTTTTATTATATTGTGTACTCAGTTTTTATTATATTGTTTCAAAAAATAGCATACGTTAAAAACTTATAAATAATTATTTGTAACTCATATATTTGTAATACACCAACAAAAAATAGATAATTTTTAACAAAAATGTTATTCTTGTAATACTGAAGTTTTTGCAAATTTACTGAAATCAACTACAACCTAGTGAGAATTATGAATAGCTAGCGACCGATAAGGGTTAAAATAATACAACTGGATAAGTTAATAACGTACTAATTATAGTTTAGCAATCGTATCCCAGAATTTAGTCATTAAGTTTCTGTTCATAAATTTGTTACGGTAATTGATAATAAAAGATTACCTCTGTTTTTCTTTATTTTTCTAGCCATGAATTGTATCTTTACTACCGCCTTTTCGTTGCCGTTTAGCCGTATGATTGATTGTTGAGTCGTTGTCGTAAAAAATCCATGTTTATTTCCAAAAAAAAGTATTAAATAGCCGACATTGAAATTGGTTGGGTTCGTGAAACTTATTTGCTTCGTTATGGTCTCAGACAGGGGACAACGAAATTTAATCTATAAATGTGATTGAAAAACATGCAGTTTTAGTAAAATTTCGTTAAGTTTCATTTTGTAATTTTGTATGCAACTAACTGTTGCTCACGTTTTTTTTTTTATAGTGGTTGCTTCAAAATCGGCGGATCTTCAAACAAACTTTCATCTCTTAACACTTAGCCGACCGAATGGTGAGAACTTCCATTTTTTCCTCGACAAAGCAGTGCCATTGATTCTATTTAATTTTGTTATTAGTTGGTCCTAAGCTGATGTTGAATTTATTAAAAATTGTATTCTGGAAAATTTATGAACAGTACTAGTTCAAGATTGACTAATAACAAAAGTAAATAGAATCAATTGCAATGCTCTGTTGAGGACAAAATGTGAGATCTCCCCATTCGGTCGGCTAAGTGTTAATCTACCCCCTTGGGGGTTGAGTTTCTAAAAACGTTGAAACACGTATTTTTTTATTTCTAACCAAAAAGCTAAATACCAGTTTTCGTAGTGCTTGCTTCAAAATCAGCGGACTTTCAACCAACCTGTTAACCCCTATTTAACCCCCTTAGGGATGAAATATAAAAAAAATTCGTCCTTAGTGTGTTGTCTACATCATAAAAGGAACTCATTGTACAAATTTCATGTTTCTAGCTTCAGTAGTTTAGGTTTTGCGATGATGAATTAGTCAGTCAGTCAGGATATGCCTTTTTATATGTATAGATTTATGCAAGATTTTATAACATTATATGATTATATCTAATTCGAGTCAGATATCAACCTACCTTAGTTCTAGGGATATATGTAGGTAGTATGTTGTACAAATACGTAACTAGCATCAACATTTTTACACAATTTGGGTACACAATCTCCAACGGTGAAATCACAAAACCAAGTCGTATTTTCCTCCATGCGTTTACCACACATATAGCATTATGTAATATCTGTAACAATAACACACATATATTAGTTGTGCAATATAAACGGAATACAGTGAAACTCCGGTTATCTGGGTCCCATTAAGTCGAATTCTCGGTTTATTCGGACTATAAAACACAGTTTCTGTCTCACAGAAGTACGAGAAATAGGCGTTAGGAGAACTTATAAATACGAAAAGATAATGAAAGAACTCTGAACTCCTAACAATCTTACTTAGAGTGCAGAGATCGTAAGTTGTTAAGTACAGTAGGACTTTTCTTATACAGGGTGTTTGAACGAAAGTTGAAGAAAATTGAAGAAGTAACTCTATGCAACATTCTAAGACAAAAATCAAGAGTATTTGACGCTTTGTCTAATAGTTATAAGCAATTAAAAAACCGGATATTTTACGCCTGAGAGCAGGCAAACAGGGCAACACGGTAGGTAACATCAATCACTACGCAGTGATGCTCAGTTGTAAGTACGTGCGGAATATGGCTTACTTCTGAACAGCTGCAGAAATGCACATAGTTACGACTGAGCATTACTGTGCAGCCAGTGACGTTACCTACCGTGTTGCCGCATTTGCCTACTCTCAAGCGTAAAATAGCTCATTTCTTTAATCGTTTATAACTAATAAATAAAGCGTTAAATGCAATATTGTTACTCTTGATTTTCGTCTTAGAATTAATTTGGTTCAACTGAACAGTTGTGTGCAACCTTGGAAACAGAACATTTTGACAAACTAAATGTATGTCAAGGAGATAAGCGTTATAAGACTTTGTTTCTTTTTCTTTGTATAATTTTTTTTTTCGTTTTCTGTTTCCTTTTTTTGTTTGTATTGCGTGCAATTTATGTTTATATCATTATGTATAAAAAGATCTTCCAGCCTATTCACAAATAAAATAACAACAGGAACAACAACAACAACAACAACAACAACAACAATAATAATAATAATAATAATAATAATAATAATAATAATAAATGTTACGTACTTCCTCGTAATTTCTTGGTTGGATGTAACGCTGGCTCAAAGTGTCGTCGATAAGGAAAGAGCAATAAGCAGCTGTAACGGTAATCAGCACCAGAGAATCCGACAAATCTTTGTCGAAATTCTCGATTTTTCGTGCCTCTGTCACATCATTACTCTGCCTAGGATTTAATATTACTTGACGATCGATCATCCAATCTTTTACACGTTCTTCTTCGTAATGATAATGCAACCAAGACAATAAGAACAATTCCGCGGAAGAATACATGTTGTGTGGCAACTTGTTACCAACATCTCTGCCGATATTTCGTGCGATTAACTCGTGAGAATCGTAGCGCTCGATAACACTAGAAGTTTCAAATAAAAAACAGCTATAATCATTTTATGATTTAATTATTATAGCGATAATATAGTGATAAGAACAGTGACAGAGCAAAACTTTGATAGGATGCTCTATCATCCTGTTGAAAAAGAAGTTCCAGAAAACATTATATTAAACAAAAGATTTTATCAAAATTATACCTTTGAATTAGACGAATTTTTACGTAACATAATGTACAAAGACTTTTTGCGACTGATCATGCATTGTAATAATCTTCTGAATTTGAAACGCGAGATACATTAAAGCAAAAATTAAGTTTGTTTAATAAAATTGTTTAAGCGTTAGAAAATTTGAAGACAAATTTTGAACTATTTAACCCTTTGATTGCTAAATACTCCCGGTTGAAGTGCTCCTTGTGGACGGCACTCTATTAGCAATTGTGTTTTTCTAAATGGAAAATTGCAAAAATTGACAAATGCATATACGCATCCATAATCCATGCGAGTAACTTTTGCCAGAGACGCATATATGCGTCCATAATCGACGTGAGTAACATTCGTCAAAGACGCATACATGTGTCCATAACCCACACGAGTAACTTTCATCAGAGACGCATATATGCGTCCATAATCCATGCGAGTAACATTTGTTAGAGACGCATATACACGTCTATAGTTTACACGAGTAGCTTTCGTCAGAGATGCTTATATGCGTCCATAATCCATGCGAGTAACATTCGTCAGAGACGTATATATGCGTCCATAATCCACGCGAGTAGTTTTCGTCAGAGACGCATATACGCGTCCATAATCCACACGAGTACCTTTCATCAGAGACGTATATATGCGTCCATAATCCATGCGATTAACATTCGTTGGAGGCGCATATATGCGTCCATAATCCATGCGAGTAACATTTGTTAGAGTCGCATATACACGTCTATAGTTTACACGAGTAGTTTTCGTCAGAGACGTATATATGCGTCCATAATCCACGCGAGTAGCTTTCGTCAGAGACGCATATATACGTCTATAGTTTACACGAGTAGCTTTCATCAGACGCGTATATGCGCTAATAGCAGTCAAAGGGTTAATCATAATTATTTATGCACTTTAAAATTATATATGTATAGGTTTATTGCGCACCTTAAATCAGATTTTAAGGCGGACGGTCGACTCGCGCTAGATTGCCTACCATTGAACGCGATATATGCGAGAGAATCTCTTCTACCTCCGGGTACAAAAACACGTGATAATACGAAACATTTATAAGTTTGTAATATCACATCCAGCCAGCATTGTTTACTAAGGGCTTCAAATTTTAGCAGTGACAATTTCTCCTCCACTGCCGATTGTCGTATTTGAGTCTAGAACATAGAAAGAGTTAACAAACACATGGCAGATTTTAGAAACTTATTTTTTATTATACAAGGTGTCCTTAAATTCGAAGGTTCAACCTGAAGAGGTATAATACAAGTAAAAAAAAAAATTATAAGAAATATGAAGTGATATACAGGATGTATCAAAAATTGTATTACAATTGGATAATAGGTGATTCATTTTTGGGGACTTATTTTTCAATATACAGGATATCCTCAAATTCAAAGGTACCACATAAAAAGGATTAATATGTACAAAAAAAATGATCAAAAATATAGATTAATATACAGGATGTACCGAAAATCGTGGTACAATTGGATAGTAGATGATTCATTTTTGGAAATGTATTTTTCAACATACAGGATGTTCTCAAATTCGAAGGTACAACCTGAAGAGGTATTAATATAAACAAAAAATTATAAGAAATATAAAGCGATATACAGGGTGTGTCGAAAATCAGGGTACAATTGGATAGTAGGTGATTCATTTTTGGAAATGTATTTTTCAACATACAGAATGTTCTCAAATTCAAAGGTACATCCTGAAAAGGATTAATATGCACAAAAAAAATGATAAAAAATATAGACTAATATACAGGGTGTATCGAAAACCGTGGTACAATCGAACAGTTGGTGATTCTACATGTAAAGACAGTTTGAAAAGAAAAAGAATAAGATTCTTCCTTTCGAGATTCTACTCTTTCTTTGTTTTCAAAATCAAACAGGCGTTCTTTCAAACAAAAGTACGAAAAATGTCGCAAGTAAATGCTAAAATGCTCGCCCACTCTACCACGTTGATCTTAATTGATTGAGTTTTAAATTATATAAATTAGAATCTCAACCATTTTCGTTCGTATGTCGAACTATGATACACATAACTATAATGAAATTTTGTTTTTAATTGGCGAACGCTTGAAACGTAATGTTAAATTCAACGTCGTCCGCAAAGAATGAACACTAGTTGTTCCAATTTTGTTTAACCCCTTGCACTATTTTGACGAGTCTGACTTGTGATAAAAATTTTAGGCCAAACATGGATGTCACGAGTCGGTCTCGTTGTTCAGTTCCAGACCAAACATGAATATCATGAGCTTGACTCGTACTCGACATTTCAGGCCGAACATGAATATCACGAGTCTGACTCGTGGTCTTAATTTCGGGCAAAATTGATATTTAATTGTTTATTTATATTGTGTCTTTCAGTTTTAGGTTTGATATTAGTGAGATAATCAGAAAACTTATTTCAGTTCAAATACTACTACCGTGGATTTGCTTTTACATATTTTTATTTCGTTATTAATTAATTATATTATTATTACTTATTCAGAATTTGTTTTAATCTTATGTGATAATTAAAGTATATATAAAAGTTTTTGATTCAAATTCATTTGAATTTCACAAGAGTTCCATCGCGTGGATAAGATGGGTCTCAAGTTTGGCCTGACTTTTTCCGAGGTTCCGAATAGTGCAAGGGGTTAATCAAATTGGTCAATACTATAATCTAATTTTGTTGCATAATTTTGTTATGTACAAACTTGTATTCCAATCATTATAATTTATGTGCATTTATAAAAAGGGTAATAGTGTATTATAGTTTATAACATTGGCTTATAGTATAGTATGTATCTATATATTACTTATATTACTTACTTTATAATCTGCACTTTCGATAATAATGATATAGTCACAGTAATCAAGCAGAAACAGTGCTGAAACATGGCACAAACAAGCTCCATGTTTTATTAAAATGTTAAGAATACTCTGATAAAGATGAAATAAACAATTCACTCTTTCAAGATCTTTTTCTGGCAGACTCGTGCTGTTGCAATGAAAACATACATAATTACCAATATTTTCTTAAAGATATGCATATCAAAAATAATTTATTATCTGCTATTTGCATTAATGTAGTACAGTACAAACAAATTTCATTCACGTTCTTTAACCCATTAAGTACCAACTTTTTTTCTATATTCTTAGATGGATTTTTTACAGAATATACACAATAAGAAACACGTAAAAAATAATTTAAAAAATATTTAATCAAATGAAACTGCAAATAATTCGCTTTTATATTTGTTTTCAAATGGGAACATCGGGGCTTACAACGTAAAAATCTAATGTATTAAATGCATTGGTATTTAATGGGTTAATAATCTTTTCTAAGAACTCATATCAATAAAATTGTAAGTCCATTTTGTTATATAAGAATTCAATCTCGTTTAAATTCATTTGAATTTCATATACAGTAGCGGACAAAAGTTTAAGACCAAAGAGTCAACGACTAATTTACAAGGAACAGTACAATAAACAAAATTTGCATTCTATGCTAATCAATAAACAGGGTTCTACCATAATAACAATAAGAAGAAATGTGCAGACTATATTTGCAGACCATAAAACTATGTTCAACATTGTCCTCTCGTCTTAAACTTTTATCCGCTACTGTAAATTCAAAGGAAGGAAAAATAAAAAAGGATAATTTTCTATTGAAAATAAAAAACTATTCCTAAATTTAGGGAAAAAACGATCATAAGACAGAAGTGCTGACAGAAAAATATAAGATAAATTTCAATATACAGGGTGTTCGGACAGCCCTGGGCTTAAATTGAAAGAGTAACTCCCTGAGACATTCTAAGACGAAAATCAAGAGTAACGATTTTGCGTTTGAGGCTTTGTTTGCGAGTTATAACTAGTTAAAGATATCGTTTAATCCGGACCGTTCGACGCTTGAACATCACTGTGGACTCAGCGACGTTACCGACCGAGTTGCCTCGGTTACCCACTCTCAAGCGTCGAACGGTCCGGATTAAACGATATCTTTAACTAGTTATAACTCGTAAACAAAGCCTCAAACGCAAAATTGTTACTCTTGATTTTCGTCTTAGAATGTCTCAGGGAGTTACTGTTTCAATTTAAGCCCAGGGCTGTCCGAACACCCTGTAGAATATACCGTATTACATTGAATATAAGATGCACATTTTTACGTATTTTTATGTATTAGATTTGAAAAGCATGGTATATTTTGTGCCTCGTCCAAAAGTATGACGGTCGGAGCAGATAATTTTCGGACTGACCCCCGTCCCTATGAGCGTAAGGACGGCAAGGGAACAGAACGTCGAGAGAGATTTTACGTGCGGCAGCTGGTGCTAGATCTTATCTACACGGCCCCCATGGGCGCGGGGTTGAGATACGCTCAACCAGCGCGCAGCCGCATACTCAACTGCTACCTGTTTATCCGAACAGTGCAAGCTGACGAAAACCCTAGTGAGGGGGACGACCTTTCTAACATCACTTCCAGCTGAGCAGGCTGGCGCCCGAGCTGATTGAGCGCAGCTCCCCCGCCGGGGTATCAGCCCCTCGCCCGCGATATGGGCTATACCATCTGCCACCACGAGGCCAACACCAATTGGTTGACTGAGGGGACACCGACCCTCGGGCTAACAAGTCAACCTCCCGTGGTACCAGTGTTAGAGTCATACTGGTCATACTCTAGGCTGAGTTTCAAAGAAACCCGCTACCCAATAGGATCTTGCACTCCATGGCCTGGGTACGCCAACGATTTAGGCACCTCGGGTTCGTCAAGCCCGTATTGGGGCCGACCACAGGTCAACCGCAGCCCCTGAGGGGACGGCAAGGGGACATTAAGGACAATCAATTACCGAAATTCAGAGAGAACAAACCTCTAGTTGTTTTATTTATCCCAAGTACACTTATTGCCCATTCCTAGCACTCATACAGATTAGCGGATCTCCGCGACTTTCTATTTCAATTTAACAGTATGCGTCTGAATTCGTTATGCGTGTTATATTCGACACCTTCAAGAAAAATTAAAAAAGCACCCGCATCAAAACTTACAGAATGGATATATAATGCCTGGAACAAAATTTCAAATTCAGTAGTAGAAGATTCGTTTAAAATGTGCTGCATCACCAATGATCTTGATGGTTCAGAAGATGATATTTTATGGGAAAACAATGAATCAACTAAATCAAAAAGTGAATCTGATGGTTCTTCTGATGATCAAAGTGGATTGACAAAATCAGAAAGTGAAGATGATGATTCAAACAGAAAGTAAATCTGATGGTCCTTCTGATGATTAAAATGAATTGATAAAATCAGAAAGTGAAGATGATGGTTCTTTTGACGATAAAAGTGTTTGAATAATAAAATATGTTTTTTAGTTCTTTAAGTATATACATATTTTTGTTTATTTTATTATTTATAATAAAAATATTTAATTCAGGTATTTTTTTATTTCTAGCTTGAAATATTTAGGGTACGTCTTATAATCAGTGTCGTCTTATAATCGATGTCATACGGTACTTAGCTAGAGTAAGTTAACATACTATAAGTTATAGGTCTTGAATAACATTTTTTCCAGGTTCCATTTACATTATAAACGAATACGTATACATTACAATACTTACAGTTTTCCTGTATGATTATGAATTGCTGTTCCTACTAACGATTCAAGCACCCCCAGAAAGGACAAGGCTAACTCTGAACCTTTTTGACTTGTTCTTTTAAACTGAGCCGGTTTTTTTGAGTAATATTTCGACAGTGACATCGTAATACCGTGTGGTATAATTGGATAAAAGTTAAATTTAAAAGGACCACTGTATAGCCATTCTTCTGCAGCTTTCAATGATTGGTTCATATAAGTTGCGTACTCGCTGTAAACGAAACGACACAGGATAAGAGAAAAATATTGTTATGAATTAGAACATAATTGTAGAGATTGCCTAAATTTTGTGAAATGCGTTGAAAATTTTTTAATTAGCTTATATATAGTTTATTTTCTGACCCCATCGAGTAAAACAGCGGTTTTAAACCGGTGTTAAATATTAAAACAGATGATGATAAAGTTAACTGCCAATCCTAAAAATAAAATGTCAGCAATGGTGAAACCTCACGACAGGTCAAGTAATTAATTAACTAGGCTAAGGAACTCTACATATGTTTTTTCTTTTCCCGCGTTCTTCGTTTGTTTTTTATATACAGGGTGTTCGGACGAAGCTAGGAGAAAATTGAAGGAGCAATTCTATGCAACATTCTAAGAAGAAAATCAAGAGTAACAATATTGCGTTTGACGCTTTGTTTATTAGTTATAAGTGACTAAATAAACGGACTATTTTACGCCTGAGAGCAGGCAAATGGGGCAACACGATAGGTAACGTAGTGACGTTAGCCTGTCGGCTGTGCAGTGATGCTCAGTCGTAACCACGTTCATTTATGTATTGGGTTGGAGGGAAAGTTCTGTCGTATTTTAAAGAAAATATTTGAATTCATTTATAAAAATATGTGTTTAATATTAATCAATTATACAGGGTGTTCGGACAGCCCTGGGCTTAAATTGAAAGAGTAACTCCCTGAGACAGGTAGTTATCACTCGTAAACAAAGCCTCAAACGCAAAATCGTTACTCTTGATTTTCGTCTTAAAATGTTGCACGGAGTTGCCCCTTCAATTTTTTCCTAGCTTCGTCGGAACAGCCTGTATAAGCTACTGCGCGCCACGTGTGTACATCTCTCTTATAATAAATTTATAATATTGTGCAGCAGTGTTAAATAAACTATACCATTATCTTTAACATTAAATAGTACACGATAATAGTGCATTACTGTAAAAGGAACGCACCCGCTATTGTCATCGTAAGGAAAAAATGGATATTGGAGATCATAGGATTCTTCAAGTGCAGACGATATAGAACCTGCAGAATCCACAGAATCGGGTTTCTCTGCCAGAATGTTTTGATTCATGTAAGATTTACGTGAATTTGCTTCATACAAAATGTCCAACGGTTTCTGTACAATTGATTTAAACCTAGTCTCTTCTGTTTTATCATTCGACATTCGGCCGGTTCGTTCGAAATAGTATGGCATGCTTAATCTAGACAATGATAACTGCCTCTGAAATTTTATATAAAACACAATTCGATAAATGCTGCTAATGCTTGATATCTTCTTCAACACGTTCACTACCACGGGTATTCTATGAAAAATGGTTCCCAGGCCACACTATTTTTATTCTTTAAAATTCTTCGGCTAAGTTGCTACCTATGTTGCTTTACGCCACATCAACCATCTTTCCCAGAACGAAATTATTATTTGTGTATGTTACTGGCAAAGTTTGAAATCTGGGATTCTATAGAATTTTTTCTTTAAATATTTTAAATAAATGTCTGTTTAAAGACACTCTTATTATTTCATCAGAATAATATTTGTATTTTTGAGGAATGCACATCATTTACATAGGGTGTTCGGACGAAACTGGGAGGAAATTGAAGGAGTAACTCTATGAAACATTCTAAGACGAAAATGAAGAGCAACAATATTGCGTTTCACGCCTAGTTTATTAATTATAAGCAATAAAAGAAACGAGCTCTTTGCGCCTGAGAGCAGGCAAACAGGGCAACACGGTAGGTATCGTCAATCACTACGCAGTGGTGCTCAGTCGTAACTACGTGCATTTCTGTAGCCATATTCCGCACATAATTACGACTGAGCATCACTATGCATTCAGCAACGTTACCTACCGTGTTGCCTGTTTGCCTACTCTCAGGCGTAAAATAACCCATTTTTTTAAATTGCTTATAACTAATAAACAAAGCGTCAAACGTAATATTCTTACTCTTCATTTTCGTCTTAGAATGTTGTATAGCGCTTCCTCTTCAATTTTTTTCTAGCTTTGTCCGAACACCCTGTATAATAGCCTTATGAGAACCTTTTTTTATACTTTGCTTAAATAACATTTGTCATTCTGTAGAATGGCTAGGTATTATATACAATGCCTAGGGAAAGTATGTAATAATAATTCTCGCATTACATACATTGTTTAAAAACGTCAGACATTATGTACAATGCCTAGGCATTCTATAGGATGCCGACTTTTCATACATTGTCGGTAACATGTATACAATGATTTGATTGACCCAACAAGTGTGTATCAGATTTGATACACACGGTAGTCAACGTGTTAACCCAGTCGAGGATGTCTTTTGGACATTTTTGTCCCGAACGTGTTTCTACTTCAGTGAAAAATTTCATTAATTTTAAGCGATAGATAAAGAAACTATTGCTATTGATATACCCTTTTAATTTTATGTTAGGGTACCATTTTTGTACAAATTAGAATTTTTGTTTAAATGAAATTAGAAGACGACTGATTGCAGCAAAATTAAGAAAACAAAAAAAGCATTTTTCTTTTTTCTAGAAAAACACGCAATCGTTATCTAAATTGATCTAAATGATCTGACTACAAAAGTTTCAGACAAAAGTTTCAATTTAAAAGAAATTATTGTATAATACAATAGTTTCTTGGTAGACTTTTACCACTCATAGTTTCTAAAGAAAAGGATAGTAAATGCTGAAGGTACTCTAATTTGAAGAATTCAAATAAGAGATAGAAACTTGATAGAAGTAGCTGATAGACAAGTAAAGACAAACACTTTTAATGACCTGAATATCATAATCGTCATCATCGAATGAGCTGTCACTAAGTTGAGATGATCGTTTATCGGAACTCGTGGAAGATTGGTATTCGATGATTGGACATCTTATATACGTATGCGCGGTTAACAAACAATTGTCTGCTGTAGCATGAACTACTACAGGGCAAACAGCGACTCCGTTGTTATCGCAAAATTCAATGGTGGTGCGAAACGAAACAGATTCCTCGCTTTGAAAGAGCAGCTTTACTTCCAATTCTGTATGCCTTGTAAAACAAATTTATGATAAAGATTATGATTAACGTATCGAACGCAGACCATTCGATTTAACACTGAGTGCCATGTTGGTCATCGATGATGACCGATCACGGTTTCTTTTGTGACGCCACGGTGGTCATTGGTGACCGGAGTACTTCAACTACTTATAATTGTAAAAGTTGAATCAAAATTGACAGTGTAGTATCGTAGTTTTAACCCTTTGAGCGCTATGAACGCATATGTGGGTTCTTGCAGAACCATTCAATCTGAGCTATGGTATATTGATGGACTTGTGAAGGAATATACAGGGTGCTCGGACGAAGCTGGGAGAAAATTGAAGAGGTAACTCTACACAACATTCTAAGACGATAATCAAGAGTAACAATATTACGTTTGACGCTTTGTTTGTTAGTTATAAGCGATTAAAGAAACGGGCTATTTTACGCCTGAGAGTAGGCAAATGGGATAACACGATAGGTAATGTCCCTGGCTGCACAGTGGTGCTCAGACGTAACTATGTGCGGAATATGGCTTATCTCTGAACAGCTACAGAAATGCACGTAGTTACGACTGAGCATCACTACGTAGTGATTGACGTTACCTACCGTGTTGACCCATTTGCCTGCTCTCAGGCGTAAAAAATTCGTTTCGTTAATTGCTTATAACTCATAAACAAAGCCTCAAACGCAAAATCGTTACTCTTGATTTTCCTCTTAGAATGTTGCATAGAGTTACCCCTTCAATTTTCTCCTAGCTTCGTCGGAACACCCTGTATATACGCCTTTAGCAGTCAAAGGGTTAAATGAAGATTCGAGCCATCGGGCATACGCTGACCTGCCGCAACAGCTACATAAAATGAATGATGTTTCCCAGACGTCATTGTATGTCAAGGAGTTAAACAAATAATCTAAACACTACTTAACACGTTGATCCCGTTTCGTTTGGCTGGTGTCGGTCCGTCTAATGAATTATCATCTTCTGATGATGACAACCGTACTACTCTACGACGTTTGGAAGATAAATATATTTCAGTTGACGTGTCATTATCTTCTTCTCTTTCCGACATATTCAATGTTATGGGCAATAACTATTTTCAAAACTAAACTCAACTTTCTTTTTACGAACAATCTGTACACTTCGGTAGGTCTTTTCCAATTGATCGCCTCTCGAAGGTACGTACGTGACTTTTTTATACATCATACGAAAATATAGTGAACAAAATCACACGTACACCTAAAAGGCGTCGAAATTAGCGCAACAAAGAATAATTCCTTATCTCTCAGCGATACCCTACAACTTTGTATTGTTCGCCGGCTGCCGGCTAAACGGAAAGGACAGCGAAGTCGGCGCCGGGCTCAACGTGTTAAGAGTATCATTTATAACTGTTATCTTTAACATTTGTTCAGAAATATCGATTTAATGTCATTTTCACGGAATGCTATAGGAATACTTTAAAAATTACTTACTCAAAGTTGCAAGTAGAATCTGAATTCAACGTTACAGAAAGGTTATCCGCGCTGTACGTTCCGCTGATCCAATCAGGATGCAATGTTTTCGGCACGATAATCGTATTCTTTGGGAAATACTTCAAGTACAAATGAAACTTCTTCTCGATCTGCGTGTTCAACGGCACCGGTACCAGATATATCTTTGAAAATTCGGCTGTGATCGTGCTTTCAGGATATTCACCCACGAGGCACAGTTTATTGAACGCTTCATCGTCCAGCTCCCCAGAGACAAATATCGGTGCTTCCAGGGTGAAGTTTCCTCGTGATTTCGGGTGAAACTCTAACGCGAAACAACACTTCTCTCCCCGTGACAAAGTGCATTGAACGTAGTCCGATGTCACGGTCGGTTCTACACCGCCGGACCATCGAATAGAAAATGGACAATTGTTGACGGAAAAATCGTTGATGTGTATCTGAACGGATTGATAGGTGATCGAGTCTTGATTCTCTATGCAGAACGTATCTGTCACCTGTAACGCAAAGGAACCTCGAGATAATGTAGGAATACGATTGTGGGAAAGTATGAAGAGTGCTTGGGTTGAGCGATAACTGTGTGAAAGTAGAATATTTGTAGGAATACGATCGAGTGGCTGCGATTGAGTGGATGCAAGTTTAGGAAAATGTGAGGAGTGTGTGGCGACCTTTCTACACTCGCCACTAGGAGAGGGCTAGCGAGCATCTTTCTCACAAGTGCTCGAGCCGGGTCAAGCTTCCTATACAGGGTGTTCGGACAGCCCTGGGCTTAAATTGAAAGAGTAACTCCCTGAGACATTCTAAGACGAAAATCAAGAGTAACGATTTTACGTTTGAGGCTTTGTTTACGAGTTATAACTAGTTAAAGATATCGATTGTGATTTAAAATGTGTCACGGGATCATGTGTGAGTGTCGTGTGTGAACGTGCATTTCTGTAGCTGTTCAGAGGTAAGTCGTATTCCGAACGCAGTTACGACGGAGCATCACTGTGGACTCAGCGACGTTACCTACCGAGTTGCCTCGGTTGCCCGCTCTCAGGCGTCGAACGGTCCGGACTAACCGATTTTTTTAACTAGTTATAACTCGTAAACAAAGCCTCAAACGCAAAATCGTTACTCTTGATTTTCGTCTTAGAATGTCTCAAGGAGTTACTCTTTCAATTTAAGCCCAGGGCTGTCCGAACACCCTGTATATACGAGTTCTGACTTGTTCCTTCCTATCCCTGTGTCTAAGGCAGGGACCTGCTAGGTAAGCCTTACTGATGAGTCCACTAGCAGGTCCCAGACGAAATACCCCTTCCCATTCCTTTTCCTTCTCGCTCACTCTCCACAACAGCCACAAGTGCTTGAGTTGGGCGATAGTCGTGTAAACGTAGAATGTTTGGGCTCGAATGTTTCTAAGGTGCGAAAATGGGCACTTGAGAAAACGTCGCGATTGAGGAATTTTTGGTGTTCGTGACCGAATGCACCGAGTGAGAAAAATTGACAATTAGAAACGAGTGTTTGGAAGAATATATAACGGGGAAAATGGGATCGCTAGGCAGAAGGAGCCTGAATGCGCGAGAACAAGAGTATCAAAGTTGTAAGGTTGAAACGTTGTTAAACCAACGTTACTATTGTAGGAATGGATGTGTTGCGATCGAGTGGATGCGAGTTTAGGAAAATCTGAAGAGTGTTTGAGTTGAGCGATAGTCGTGTGAACGTAGAATGCGTTGAACTCGAGTGTTTCTAAGGCGCGAAAGATGAGTACTTGAGAAAACGTCGCGACTGAGGAATTTTTGGTGGTCGTGACCGAATGTACCGAGTGAGAAAGGTTGACAATTATAGAAACGAGTGTTTGGAAGAATATATGACGGGGAAAATACGAGCGCGTGGCAGACAATGTTTGACTATCATGGCGGAGTGGTTTTGACTGTGAGGGCAGAAAGAGTGTGCAAATATTAATTTCAATCATTCGCTTAATTACCTATGTACCATAAGGATATATAATACACAAAAATTTTAATAAGTAACAATAGTACTACTTTGATTGAATTTAATTCATATCTATTTCTATTACCTGTCCACTCAATTTGTCCGTAACTGTGTATCACATTGTACTTTTCATTATTATACCGTGTATATCGTAATCATGTAAATAAACGTTTGTTATATTGTCTACTTCCCCACAAAAGTGTGGGTCGTATATATAGGAATGCGATCGAGTGAATGCGAGTTTAGGAAAATCTGAAGAGTGCTTGAGTTGGACGATAGTCGTGTGAACGTAGAATGTTTGGACTCGAGTGTTTCTAAGGCGTGAAAGATGAGAACTTTGGAAAACAGCGTGACTGAGAAATTCTGGGTGGTCGTGACCGAATGCGTAGAGTGAGAAAGGTTGACAATTATAATGAAAGGAAACGAGTGTTTGGAAGAATATATGACGGGGAAAATGCGAGCGCGAGGCAGAAAGTATTGGACGGTGAAGGCAGAAAGAGTTTCACTGTGAAGGCAGAAAGAGTGTGATTCTAAACGTAGTAGTTGCCAAGTTGAAAAATCGTTTAAGTTGTTACTGTTAAAGGAAACTGCTGTTAAAATTAGCGATATTAATTTTAAACGAACAATAAATCGTCATGAGATATTTGATATGGTCGCAATACTGAAAGTGATTCCAAACTTTTGATCGGTAGTGTAAGTAACGGAAAGAAAATACATAGCTGCATAAAACTTAAATGAAAAATGAAAAGGTTATCCTTTATTGATATAGAATACAGTAGCAGACAAAAGTTTAAAAGAAAAGAGTCAAAGAAAATAAATAAATTAGTTAACACTATTTCTACCAAGAGGTGTCAAAAGACACCTTTCAAATTTTAACTTAACATTATTCTCTAAATTTAATCATTTCTCCACAACTAATTTTTTTACTTTTCGTACAACAGTTGTTAAATTAATTCAGCGATATCATTTTCCTCCAGCTCATCCTGCATCTAAAAATGTGCATATAGTATACCTATTTCTACCAGTGAGGTGTCTTTTGACACCTTAAGGATTTCATAACAGTGTCTACTTTTAAACCGTTTTACATATAAATATCGCCACCATTTTGCAGCATCATATCAATTGTAATCTGATTAGGAAATCCTCATTTCAGTTGTGACGGAAGATATTTTAATATTTGCTTGTTTTTCGCCATGTTGCATTTTGTCAACCGCATCCTTTACAAGTAGACAAAAAAAGTGGCAAATAAAGTATTGCTCAGGTAATAGAGCAACAGGAACTTGCTTGCGTTGCGAAAAGTATACATGTGGGAAGTGCTTAGTAGAGCAACCATTGATTTGTAAAAACTGTGGTATTGAATAACGAAAAAATTTTATTACAATGCTGTTTTTATGATTATTGTTTTTTTTTTTGTTACAAAGATTGAATTTTTATATATGAGACTGAAAGTTCGTTAAGTTAATGATATTACAATGTTTGATTATCTTTCTAATAAAAATAAAAAAAAATGAAGAAGGTAATATTTTTTAACTATTGTTCCCGTTATATTGCTCAAATTATCTATATTTAACTGATAATTTGAAATCCCGACAGTTTTTGCCATTATTTGCATTCAAACGCAAAGGTGTCAAAAGACACCTTTTGGTCAAAATAGGTATACAGAAAATCGTGGTAGAAATAGTGTTAATAAGGAATAGCACGATAAATAAAATTTGTATTCTATGCTGATCAATAGATAGTGTTCTACCATAATCATAATAACAATGATTACACAGGCAATATTTGCAAACTATAAAACTATGCTGTACATTGTCCTCTCATTTTAAACTTTTGTCCGCTGCTGTAAGTGAATGTTTCCTAAAATAGTTGATCACAATTGCATGTATGCTACTGTAAGTGAATGTTTCTAAAAATAGTTGATCACAACTGCATGTATGCATTTTTGTTTATTATTGCACAGATCAAGTAGTATAGGTGGACGAACACTTATGCGTTCGACTGTATGTTCGCTTACAGTCCTCACTAATAGTTTTCATTACGCACGTGTATGTGTCCATAGCACTCAACGGGTTAAAAGTGGTCGTTGTAAAAGTTAGACTTAATCTTCCAAATTTACACTCACCGGTAAAATTAAAGGATCTGTAATTATTGGTCGAAAAATTGCCAATCTTTGAATTGTTGTAAATTCGTTAAAAGTTATTGTAGAATTATTAGATCTTTGAAAAATTGAAGCTTGGTGTCTCTACTTTGATTTTAGGTTCGATGCATTCTGTTTACTGTAGCATGTTAAATACGAGGGCATGATGCAAAAATTTCTATGGACTTGAAAACACTTTTTTTTCTAGCATGTCGCAAAGTTCGGGCTTTCTTCTTTAATTTAAAAAAGAAGTTATTGAAACCTATTATGACTTACTCTAAAATATATAAACAAAAAATTCCTGTTTCTCTTATGTTAAATACTTCTTCACGCAACTTTTGATTTTATTTTTTTTTGGCATTTTAATTTTTGGTAATTCTAGCATTGAAACTCATTGAAACTCACGATTAATAATTAATCGACTAATTGATTACCTCATCTAATCCTCTGTTTTGATAATAAAATACATTTAAACAAATAAATAATAAGAACTTCAATACGATTCCCTTAAATACAGAATATTTTCCAACTTTTAACCGAAAACTTACGTTGTTCGTCAAAACGTTAAAGTTGAACACCAATTTGTTAAAGTAAATCACGTGCCCGGCAACTGTACAGTCGATGAACATCGTTACGAGCTTCGGTGGTACCTTCTGAATGACGATATGAGATATACTGGCGTAATATTCTTCGTAATGCTTCAGATATTCGATAGGTCTGAGTGTTTTGGGATTTGTCACACTCGCCGGACCAAGTATGTTGTTGATAACCATTGGAAGGTAAAATGTGTAGCTGGCTATATCGATGGGTTCAAAATGAAGATACAACTCTTGACTGGTCCCTGGTGCAACGAAGATGTCATCATTGGCTATTGAAGTCGTAAAAAGAATACTTATTAGAGTATAAGGGATGTCGGTTGAAAAGTGTTCAGTGAGGTATCCTTTAACCCCTTGACATACGAATTAAATGGAACTTGATGCGACCGAAAAATACCATTTAATTTCGCTCAACTGAACGGTTACGTGAAGGCTGAGAAAGAGTATATTTTATTTTGAAATTTGGATTTTTCATTCAAATTGATGTTAATAAAGAACATCTAAATAATATTAAAAAATAATAATTTAATAGTTCTGTATAGTATGGAATATTTCGAAACATTTTGGAACATGTAAAGCAACTAAACATTTTTTGCACTGCCATGTTGTTTCACTTCGTATGTTATGCTTCAAGCACACGCGGCATCTCTTCGTGGGTAGTTTCTTTTTTTCAGTCGAGGGAATATGTTCAGGGAAATGTGCCCAATGTTTGGCCTGTAGCCGTGTCGGGCATTCATTTTGCGACGGTCTGCCACGTATCGGATAATTAGGAAGAGAAAAATTGTATAGCATGTCTTCTGCAATATTCAATCGAAAATTTACTATCGATTGCTTTGTTGGATTAGGCAACTTGAAATATAGGACATATGCATTACAGATAGCTATGTCAACCATATAAAAGAACAGAAGCAACTATGTAATCTAATTGTATACTGCACGGCGTCCGCCGAAAAAAGTGCTTGACGAGTTTGACTCGTCAAAATCTACAGTGGCCCGTAAAATGAATGACGAGTCAGACTCGTCATTGTATGTCAAGGGGTTAATGTATACAGTGGGTCTAACAAATATTCGTACAGTGGTACAATTTTGACTTCTATCATGTATTGTGTTGTCCGAAAAGTTTGTGCCCAATTTGAAAGAAGATTACACTCAATGTATCTTAGGTTCGTTATAGGAATTCGTGTTATAGGAACTCTCGTTATACGGGAGTCTACTGTGATCCGTTCTGGAACCTTGTTCCTCGTAGCGTTTATTCGTTATGAGATGTATTAACCCTTTGCATACGAGAGGTGACTTTTAATTGTCTAATGATACTAACTTCAAAAATGTTCAAATTCGAAATATTTATTAAGATCCGCTTATATTAAACGTCATTTAGTTTCATCAAGTGATATATTATTATAAAATTTACATATATGACTATTTAACCTCTGAGACTGACTAGTAAAGAAATTAACTAAGGTCTGCATAAGGTCTATCATTTGGTGAGTGACAATCACCTCTCGAGTGCAAAGGGTTAATATATTTGTGGTTCTGTACATACATATACAGATACACTCAGTAAAGCAAAAAAATAAAACTTTTCAAACCTGTCAAATCTAATTTTTGATGAAACTTTGTATGTACCTAGACTATAACGGTTTATATGCGAAGCAATTCTTTTGTCGAAGAAAATTCTCTTTGAGGGGGTGAAATCTGTTGGTGGATTAAATAAGTAATAACGATTTTTTAATATAATAAATACAATTGTAATAATAATAATAATAACAATCTGATAATACTATTTTTAACAATACTCTTTATGCACTCTCTCTATTAATCACTCACTCTCTCTATTACTTGCTCTTCTCTTTATGATTCTCCGTTACGGATTGAATCGTTCACACTCTCTCTCTCTCTTCCCGCCTTCTTCAGTCATACAGTATACACAACAATTAGATAATCATACCGCGCACCACTCATTACCCATACAAACGATAACACTCACCTTTCGTCATTCTCACCAAACTGTCATACTCTCTCATCCACTCAAACATTTTTCACACCTTTATCATCGTACTTTATATTCTATGGTGACCAAATAAGGTATATGTATCACAAAATCACCGCTAAATGTTTTAGCATTTCTCCATATTTTGAATATAACTCCGACAATTATGTTCATCAGGGTGAGAGAATACTGAAAGCTGAACATTTTTTACATGAAAGTTTTGTTCTGTCTCGCACCATTACAAAGCAAATGGAAATAAGCCATGAAATCAGTTGTTAAATATGGTAATATGGTTATCATAGAGTATGAGGTATGAAAGAGAATAATATTTGTATAGAAGGAAGAGTGTGGCGAGTGCGTATGACAAACTATGTAAGGTTCGTGTTGTAGAATGAGTTTAGCGAAATGTGATCTATGTGATTTGTAAATGTTGTGGTATAGATAGAGAGAACAGTGAGAGGGTAAAACGGATAAAAAGACAATGAGTGCGATAACAGTAATCGTAAGAAATACGACTAGTAATAGTGAGAAAGGGGAAAGGTGGCGGGGGGGAAGGGAGGAGGGGGAGGGAGGGATGAAGAGAGAGAGAGAGAGAGAGAGAGAGAGAGAGAGAGACAGAGATAGGAGGAGGAGACGAAAAGAGAGGACGAGAGGGATGGGAGAACGAGAGAGGAGAGAGAGGAGGAGGAGGGAGGGGGGGTGGGGGAGGGGGAGGGGTGAGAGGGGGAGAGAGGGAGAGACTCAGAACGAAGCGATTTTCAGTGTCACTAATTTATGTTATATTTCGTCATTTTATAGTGTTTGCAGTTATTGTTCAAATAAATTGTATCAATTATTATTACCCATTTACTCACATTAAAGATTAAAATTAGTATTTACAGTACTTTTTCTTCTTCGGTTGTTCTCAGGAAAAAATACTAAAGTTTTTAGCGGTTGTTTTACCCCCTGAAAGAGAAGTTTTGTCAAAGGAAGTATTGCTTCGCGTATAAACTGTTATGCTTTACGAACACAACTAATTGTAAGTTTCATCAAAATCGGCATTGACAGGTTGGACAAATTCGTAAAATTATGAGAAGAAGCTACTATTAGGTGTGCAAATTAATTCGGTGCCCTTTTCGTGCGGAACCCACCTTCTTAACTTTTGAATTTTTCCTTAATGAAATAAACGTCGCGATAAGCATTGATGAGTAACACCTAATTGCAACGCAAGCCCTTGTTTAGTTTTTTCAAACGTTTTTCAAAGGTTTTCTTCAAATTTCTTGCCTGTCCTGGACGTACCTGCCCGATCATTGAAATCTCTTTTTACACGTTTTATACGTCACAGTATCATTACAAAAAGCGGAACCAACCATTTATTTAGCTTCAGAAGCATTTTTGTTCGGTTCAAAAGCAAAAAGAATGCAGTGCCTCAAATATTCCTTGCTGAACGCAATATTGTTTACTGTTATTAGGTCGAGTCATAAGTAACTTCCGTTTTTTTATCAGACATTTATTTTGCTCTCATTAAATAACAGAATTATATTCATTTATTTCGTATTCACCACTATTATATATAACCTTCTTCCATCTTCCTGGCAGTTTATCAATTCCTTCCTTGTAAAATGTGATTGGTTTGGTCTGGAAGAAATTTTTGACAGCCTACCTGACTTGCTCTTCAGAATTTAAGGTTTTTCCATTCAAAACGTTTTTTTAAAGGACAGAAAATGTGTTAGTCTGCTGGGGCAAGATCCGGGGAGTAAGGTGGATGTGGTAAAACAGACCATCCAAGATGAAGAATTTTTTCTTGAATCACCCTTGCTTCATGTGATCGCGCATTTTCGTGTAAAAGAATGACGTTTTTGCGATTCACGAGTGCAGGACGTTTTTCATGGAGTTTCTCTTGCACTGTTTGCAACTGCTGAACGTATCTATCTGCAGTAATCGTTAAATTTGACTTCAACAACTCATGGTGAATTATTCCTTGACAATCCCACCATACACACAATAAAATCTTTTGCCATGGATGCTTCCTTTCGGACCTGATAAAGGTGGTTGATCCTTATCAAGCCACTGTCTTTTGTGGACTATATCCTCATAGGTAACCCATTTTTCATTGCCTGTTACAATCCTGTTTAAAAAAGGCTTAATTTTTACCCGTGAGAGCAGACTTGTGGCGATTAACATGCGATCTTCTTTATTCTGTTCACTGAGATTGTGAGCTACCCATACTCCTAACTTGTTGACTTTCCCTAATTTCTCCAGGTGACGGTTAACAGTTGATTGTGATGTATTCAACCTTTCTGCTATACCTCTTATTGATTGACGTGGATTTTGCTCCAATATTGCTTTTAAAAGGTTGTCGTCAAAGTCGGAAGGACGTCCCGCCCTTGGTTCGTCTTTTAAAGTCGTATCTCCAGAACGGAATTTTATAAACCAATTTCTAACTGCCCGATCAGTTATTAGTCTTCACCATATACACTGCATATTTTTTCAGCTGTCGCCTTAGCACTATTGCTTTGTTTAAATTCCCAATGCATTACATGACGAATATGTACTTTTTAACTCTTCATTTCAGAGATTAAAAAATACAGTTTAACGTAACGCAAAACAGTTCAAAAAAGACTAACTAAAGCATCGTCTATATAGTGAAAACAAAAACTTCTGTCATGGTAACTCATAGCGGGTAGATACGAACAATAGGTTCTACTCAGCTGCATCAGAAGTTACTTATGACTCAATCTAATATTAAGTGAAATAATACCGAGTTGTCATAATTGTTTTAATGTTCCTTAGAGTATAATGCTGTTACTTTCAAATCACCATAGGGCAGGGAAAGTATTTTAATTTGAATGGAAGTTACAAAGCGTTAAATTCAAAGGTACCTAATTAATTTGCACACCTAATACTTAGAAAGAACTCTACTTTTTCTTTATGTTTAATGTTGACTGAATTTAGGGGACTATGGTCATACCTATATATGAGCATTGCCTTTGTGACGAAAAAGAGATACGAAATTCTGGAAATTCCTCTAATAAAAAGTTTAACTTTAGCATAGTCGAACCAGTATTTGTCGCAGTCATCGGAATCTGTTGATACGCAGAGGAGCTTATACGTCGTATATTTATGGATTGCGGTTGCAACTGCAATTGTGGGAATGATACGTTGCCAGTGATCCTGAATTGAAGATTTAATTGCTTTTGTACCGTCATACGTATCACCAATGTAAAGCGAAAGCATATGCTAAACGACAGATTTATCTGGAATAATTAACGCAGATATTTGATTAATTCAGTTGTCCAAGTTGAAAGAGATTATTCACATAGCCCGTTTACTTTTAACCCATTCGCTGCGAGTGGTGACTATAGTCACCCAACGACTAACGCTTTCTGCGTACGAACGATGACTATAGTCACCTGTGAAGTTTCGCAAACAGAGTATTATTGCATTATGCGATAATTTTTAACCCTTTGCCGACTACTCGTGACTCGACTTATTGCATACGCACTCCCAATCGAACCGCTTTGGCGCGGATGCATCGCTAAGGAATCGATTGCAATGATTTTCTTTGCATAATTGATAGTCGTAACGAGAATGCTCCCCTACACCCTGCATATTCCAATGATTAACCAGTTAAGTGTGGCGACCTCTTTACAAAACACCCCCCAGTGTATGTTGCGATAATCAGGCGATGACGGATATAGTTATAAATTCAACTCAAATTATTTATAATTTTCATTTGTTTTTTTTCATTTCGTGTTGACCTCTAAACATATTAAACTTTACGAATATAATTTAGTTTTCGCCAAAATTACAATTTAAATATCAAATTGTAACAAAATTTTACGCATGACGGATATAGTCGTCATGACACAAAAATTTGCCATATCTCCATGACGGATATAGTCGTCAAACACAGTTAACTGGTTAAGCATGTTAACCGCGCCGCGCGATCCCACTAGCGACACTCGGTACGTCGCAGGTGTAAGGGATCACAAAAACCCCGAACACCGGTCAACTCGCTCTCCCATTGGACGACGATTGCTTCGCGAATAGGTATAAGTACCGTCGCAAAAAAAAAAATAGGAAATCAATAAGAAAACCCAGCTCACCCTAGAGTGACCCTTGCTAGAGAAATCGTTTCTGCGCGAATACGGTACTCTAGTATCCTCCCAAACCTATCCTCCTAGAGAAATCGTTTCCGTGCGAACACGGTACTCTAGTATCCTCCCAAACCTATCTTCCTAGAGAAATCGTTTCTGCGCGAACACTGTAGTCTAGTATCTCTCCCAAACCTATCCTCCTCAGAAAAATTGTTTCTGTACGAACACTGTAGTCTAGTATCCTCCCAAACCTATCCTCCCAAACCTATCCTCCTAGAGAAATCGTTTCTGCGTGAACACTGTAGTCTAGTATCCTCCCAAACTTATCCTCCTAGAGAAATCGTTTCTGCGCGAACACTGTAGTCTAGTATCCTCCCAAACCTATCCTCCTAGAGAAATCGTTTCCGCGCGAACACTGTAGTCTAGTATCCTCACAAAGCTATCCTCCTAGAGAAATCGTTTCTGCGCGAACACGGTACTCTAGTATCCTCTCAAACCTATCCTCCTCGGAGAAATTGTTTCTGTACGAATACGGTACCCTCAGTCCCTACCCTTTTTTCCCGAACCCGGGGAAGTTTAAGTCCGCGTTCCTTCTTCGGCACCCACGTTACCGAAAACTACGACGCGCTCTCTTACATAGTTTTATATTTCTTTACAGTATATATAGGATGTTCGGACGAAGCAAAGAGAAAATTGAAGGGATAACTCTATGCAACATTCTAAGATCAAGAGTAACAATATTGCGTTTGACGCTTTGTTTATTAGCTATAAGCAATTAAAAGACGGGCTATTTTGCGCCTGAGAGCAGGCAAATAGAGCAACACAGTAGGTAACGTCAATCACTACATAGTGATACTTAGTCGTAACTACGTTCAGATTATGGCTTACCTCTGAACAACTACAGAAATCCACGTAGTTACTGTAGAGAGGGTAATCGATCCTCGATCCATCGATTAATGAGAGATGGCATTGGTGTAGTGTAGGATATATGTATACTTTCTGAGGCAATGCGTTTTACACACATTCGGGTCCGTGAAAAGAATAATATTGTTTTTGTTTAATTAGAAATAAAACGCTACTTGTGAAACATTTATTGGTTATTTAATAAAACACCTGTTTCTAAAACGTAAACAGTAAAAATATAACAGTTACAACTGAGCATCACTGCGTAGTCATTGACGTTACCTACCGTGTTGCTCCATTTGCCTGCTCTCAGGCGTAACATACCCCGTTTATTTAGTTGCTTATAACTAATAAACAAAGCGTCAAACGCAATATTTTTACTCCTGATTTTCGTCTTAAAATGTTGCATACAGCTACCTCTTCAATTTTCTCCCAGCTTCGTTCCCAGCTTCCAGTCGGTAAAGTGTTAATTATATGCAAAGAAAGTGTTTAGATAGCCTTCCTTCACTTTGGTATATTATACATCCTGTGTATTGCATATTAGTTTAGATATTTTTTCAAATGAAACCAGCGGTCGATCGGGATGAAATTCAGGGACTTTAACACTTAGCCGACCGAATGGGGAGATCTCCCATCTTGTCCTCAACAGAGCGCTACAATTGATTCTATTTGCTTTTGTTATTAGTTAATCTTAAATCAGTACTGTTCATAAATTCCCCAAAGTGCAATTTTTAATAAATTCAATACTATCTCGGGACCAATTAATAAAAAAAGTAAATAGAATGAATGGCACCGCTTTGTTAAGGAAAAAATGGGAGATCACCCCATTCGGTCGCTAAGTGTTAAATGTTTACCTCAAATGCAATGATCCCGCGGGGCTGTATTATACCGGTAAGAGGTTCAACATGGCATCCGTGTACCAAAGACGAAGCATCCACTTCGAATTCAACTTCGATGTATTCAAAGTTGCGCAACATTGCCACCGCCTTTGCTGGCAAATTCAGCGGTATTTCGCCCATTTTGATTATATCGTTGATGAAACTGACTTTGGGCACGTTCAACGGCATGCTCACCCGCACAGTTATGTAACTGTTCTCCTCGCAGTCCATTATCAGTTCCGTGCAATGGGCTCTTCCAACGTCAGGTTTGTAATAGATGTGAGTGAACAACGAAGAGTTCTCGCGAACAATACCTTCTAGCGGCTCAACGTAGTAGCAACAGGTCTTGGGTACTTCCCATCTGACACAAAAAGGAAACCATTACTATAGAAGAATTCTACTTTAACAACTTTAATGGAGCGAGTTTTTTCTTTCCAATGAGTTGTTGACGTACGATTTCTTCTTCTTGTCACTGGTTTATGATACTTTGAATGAGGAGTGTTTCGTCTAATTTTGTGTAAAAACATGTTAAATTCGACGAAACACTCTTCATTCAGAGTACGCAAATAATAAATTAGAGCACACGTTGCAAATGTATGTAGCAAATGTGGACAGATGTGTTTGGAATGAAGGTCTTTAATCCTTCCTGCTTGAAAACATTGTAAAGCATTTCGACATGTGTAAGACTACCTGCACCGGGTACGGGCGAAAATGGGACACCGGAGTACAGGACGACACGCAGCGGGTGGTCGCCGACAATGTTAGGGCCGTGGCATCGGCTGTTACGATGTTTATGACCGGATGTCTGGTGTATGTCTGGTTAGGAATGTTGTAAACTATACGAATGAAACCCGAAGACGCCACGGGACGGTTTGTGTTTGGAAAGACACTTAGCCGTCGGGCGCCGAGGGATGAATTGTCATAGAATGCATGGGAAAGTTAGGAAAGGCGGGCGACGCGACATTGCGTCGCCAAAAAGATAGGGCCTTCAGCGGAAGGGACCTGGTCACGGAGTGGGGAGGGCTATGTTGCCCTCGGAGAGGATAACCGTCGTCGACGGTCCCGACACTTCTACGCTAGCCGTCCGAATAGCAAGTCGTGACCTAGTTTACAGTTTGTGCGAGTTTCTTACATATCAGAAGTGGGATTGACCAGTAACTATATCTCTGCTCCGTTAGCCGATACGTTAGTTGTGTACGTGTTGAAATAACGGTGAACGTGTACAGTGTAACCTCGTGAACGTTTAGTGACGTGAAGTGGAGATATATTTATTCTCGAAATAAAGTTACATCCTAGAAATCATGATGGGTGATCATTCGGACAGTAGTTCGGCTGAGGGAATCCAAGCAGGCAGCCGTAGCTTGCTTCGAGAAGTTCCACGAGGTGGACGAGACCGGTCGGGAGCGCGCGAGCACCGGGAATCCCGGCTGGACAGGCTGGAGCGCCTCTTGTTGGAGCGTCCGCGAGGACGATCGCAGCAGGGATCGCCCATGAGATCCCGATCCCAGGTACGGGTGTGGACGGCCGGACGAGAGGCAGCCGAGAGGAGTTCAATCGACGAGGAACGGGTGGAGCGGCTAGAACGTCTGGTCGACGAGCTGCGGCGCGAGGCCAGATCGCGAGCTCGATCGCCAACATCCACACGACCCGGGGATGAACTGCTGATCCCTACGTTTGACCCGGCGGGGGATGACCTAGTGATCGACCATTGGGTCAGACATGTGGATGAACTAGCAAGGAGATACGGATGGGACGATATGGCCGTCATGCGTCTCATCGCGTCCCGATTATGCGGTCATGCTAGGCAGTGGTATGACACGCGTCGGCGAATTACAACCACGTGGGCCGAAACAAAAGTGCACTTGGTGGCCCAGTTTAGGAAAACAGTACCGTTTTGCAAACTATTCCGGGAAGCGGCACTGTACGAAGCTCGACCGGGGCAGAATCTGGGCGATTACTGCTTCCAGAAGCTAAGGAAGCTTCAAAAACTTGATATTACGATCCCGGAGAAGTACCTGTTAGATATGGTGATCGGAGGCATCCCAGACGATGGGATAGCCCGGTCGGTACGCTCCGCGCGACAGGAGGATGTGAATGAACTATATGCGTTCATGAACGCGCTAGGTGAGATGCCTCGGGGTGAGGTGAGAAAGAAGACAGCCGGCGGTAAGGAGCAAGGGCCGAGCACGTCACGGGGACCACTGCCGAAACCTGTGCGGGAGCCACCGTCCTTCAAAAGGGAACCTGCGGACACCGGCGACAGAAAAAGGGGAAATCCAAGCAGCGAACGGATCAGGTGCTATACCTGCGGGGAGCCAGGGCATTATGCCCGGCGCTGCAGGCAAGGAAAAGGCAGGGACCGAAACGAGGTAAATATCCTACAACGCAACAATACAAGGCAAAACATATACGAACTTACTGTGCGGGTCAATGGGAAACGAACTCGTAGCCTCATTGATACGGGCAGCGTGTGCACCGTAGTGCAATGCTCGGTAGCTAGAAGATTTAAACTCCTGTTAGAGAAAGTTACCGATGTGATATTTCGTGGGTTCGCGGGACAGACGGTTTCGATAAATGAGCGGTCGCGGATCACGATAGAAATCCAGAACGTGACCGCAGGCGTAAATGCATTTGTCGTCCCGGACGGGTATATAAAGTACGAAGTCATCGTCGGCCGTGACTTTCTGCAGCAGGAGCATGTGGTAATGATTAAGAAGGGAGCCCGGTTGATTTTCAACGCGATACCTGTACGCGAACGGGAACAGGATCCGCCCGAGGTGGATATCGGAATCTGCGAGATCAAAGGGTTTGAAGGGATACAATTCGGCGATGTCGATGAAGAGGCACGACAGGAATGCATCGCGTTGATCGAAGAATTCCGTTGCTGCGTATCGTTTTCAACGTACGACTTAGGAAGAACGAATGCGGCCGAAATAGAGATCGTTTGCGTATCCGACGAGCCGGTCGTATATCGTCCGTACCGCCTCGCAGAATCCGAGAAGGAGATTGTTCGGGGAATTGTACGTGACCTCCTGAACAATGGCATTATACGCGAATCCGATTCACCCTACGCCAGCCCGATTACGTTGGTGAAAAAGAAGTCCGGCGATTACCGAATGTGCGTCGACTTTCGGAAGCTCAATGCCATTACAAGAAAGAATAAATATCCAATGCCATTAATCGACGACCAGCTAGATCGATTAGGGGGGTACAAATATTTCACAGGCTTGGATTTGGCATCTGGATACTACCAAGTACCTGTAGCAGAAAATTCCATTGCCAAAACAGCATTCGTAACGCCCGACGGCCATTACGAGTTTTTAAGGATGCCGTTCGGTTTGACGAATGCCCCGGCGGTATTCCAGAAAATGATGCACAAGATTCTGGGGCCACTAAGGGACCATATCGCATTTCCATACTTGGACGACATCATTATACCCTCGCGCACGGCTGCGGAGGGAATAGAAAGACTGCGGCGAGTATTAGTGGTCCTGCGTGCACATGGATTAACATTGAAGTTGGAGAAATGTTCCTTTCTGAAAACGAAGATTGAATATCTGGGGAGAGAGGTTAGTGAGGAGGGCATCCGACCGGGTCAACGGAAAACCGAAGCCGTGCGGCATATGAGACCACCAACGGGGGTAAAAGAAGCGCGACAATTTCTGGGGCTGGCTAGCTTCTTTAGGAAATTCGTCCAGGATTTTGCAAGGATCGTGGAACCAATTACACGGTTGACCAGGAAAAATGTTTCGTGGCATTGGGGGACGTCTCAGGAGCAGGCATTCAATAGGATAAAGGATGTGCTAACTTCGCGCCCTATATTGTCGATTTTTGACCCAAACCGACCAACCGAGCTGCACACCGACGCGAGTTCGTTAGGGGTAGGAGCAATGCTAATGCAGCAAAAGGAGAACGGCGATATGGCCGTTATCGCGTATTTTAGCAAGCAAACGACTGAAGATCAACGACGTTACCACTCATACGAACTGGAGACGATGGCGGTGGTATTGGCGTTGCGATACTTCCGGGTATACTTGATAGGAATTACGTTTAAAGTAGTGACCGACTGCAGCGCACTGAGGACGACGTTCTCAAAGAAAGACCTGTTACCTCGAGTTGCACGGTGGTGGCTAGAGGTGCAGGAATTCACGTTTCAAACTGAATATCGAGCAGGCACCAGGATGGCCCATGTAAATGCGTTGAGCCGGAGTCCGCAACCACTATTAGAGGTCGCGTACGTGGACGTAACGGAGGGTGACTGGGTTGCAGCAGCCCAGCTGCAAGATGAGCAATTGCTCCGTATCCGTCAGATATTAGAGGTGAATGAGCGGAGGGCGGAGAGTAAGCACTATTTCGATGAGTATGTCCTAAGAGATAATAAGATATATCGACGGCTGCCCAATAACGAGAGGGCATGGGTGGTACCCAGAAACGCGAGATTCCAAATATGCCGACTACGCCATGACGATGCGGGGCATTTGAGCACCGAAAAAACGTTAAACCGCATCCGGCAGAATTATTGGTTTGCTGGGATGAGAAGGTTCGTGGCCAAATACGTCGCCGCATGTCTCAATTGTGCCTACTACAAGCATACGGCTGGAAGGAGACAATGTAAATTAAACAGCATTGAAAAGGTGGCAGTCCCCTTCCACACGATCCACATTGATCACGTAGGCCCATTCGAAGAGAGCACGAGACGCAATAAATATTTATTTGTGATGGTGGATGCCTTCACAAAATTCATAGTGGTAGAGCCGGTCAGAAGCCAGAAGACCCGACACACCGTGAAGGCTCTATTGAGCCTCATGCACTTGTTTGGAGTCCCGACACGAATCATCAGCGATCGAGGAACTAGCTTCACGTCACGAAGCTTCAAAATATTCTGTGACACGTACGGAGTCAAACATGTGCTAAACGCGGTCGCAACACCGAGAGCAAACGGACAGTGTGAACGCTACAACAAGACCATTGTGGACGCGCTGGCCGCTACTGCTGCAGGAAAAGACCCAAGGGAATGGGATTTGGAAATAAAGAAGGTACAGAGCGCACTAAATACGATGCACAACAAAGGGACGAATACGACGCCGATGAAGGCCTTGATGGGCTACGACGGGCGAAGCACGGCGGAGAGTCGAATCCTGAGCGAGATTCAAGAAGGGATTAACCGCTTGGATTTGACGCAACTACGGCATGATATGTCACAATACATCACGGAAACTCAGAAGGCACAAAAGGAGCGATATGACAAGACTAGGAAGGAAGCCAGGAAATACCAAGTGGGCGAGTTGGTGTTGGTGCAAATAACCAGCGAGCAAGCCACTGGAACAAGCAAACAATTGCTTACCCCCTATGGTAAGATTAGGTATAAAACAATGCTGGTTTATTTGGTGTTAAGTTGTTTTTGTTAAATTGTTTTAAATATACTTTTATTAATACTTTAATCGCTTCACTTTTATTTTTCACACCTGAATTCCATCTTCCGTTATACAAAAATAATTTTATAGAAGTTTCCTATAGTTTTTCATTATATGTTTTGAAATTTTACTTACTGTGTTTTGTTAACAATTTCATACTGATTTCTTCCTAGAACCTATCATTTATGTTTCTTAAGTGAACAAATCAATTTTTTAATGTTAAAAATTATGTATGTTACATAGGGGGAGCATAAAAACTTTAGAAAGGTTAAGGTGGGGCATGGCCCAAAAAGGTTGGGAAACACTGGTCTAAGCCCTTTTCAGCGACTACCCAAAATGCGCTGTCGCTAACAAATAATATCCAAGAACTTCACTTTATTTTACTCACATCTGAGCCCTATCACCTCTCTACTAAATAATAATAGAAATTCTTATAATATTACGTGCTACTTCAATAAGTTACTTACCGGAAATGCGTCTTCGCATTTAATTTATTCTTAAGCAAGACAGAAAAATCCATTGGTTGATAAATTTCTTCCTTCAGCCATTCCTCGCCGAAAACGATTTCACGCGTGTCGATCGATAAATGCTTCTGGATAATATCAGCAGTGACAGGTAACTCGAACGAGTGATTGTCGTTAATAATGTATTCGATGTAACCGTTAAACTTGCCGATATGACGTGCACA
The DNA here is from genome assembly GCA_033822845.1 of Tetrapedia diversipes. Taxonomy (NCBI): domain Eukaryota; kingdom Metazoa; phylum Arthropoda; class Insecta; order Hymenoptera; family Apidae; genus Tetrapedia; species Tetrapedia diversipes. The sequence continues at coordinate 180,476 of JAOPTO010000817.1, forward strand.
AAATTCAACCAGTCGTGTAACTAATACACTGGGTGGCAAAGTAATTAAACTGCCCTCTGGAAAATTGATGCACTTGGTGGATAAGCTTACAAGACGGATCATGATCGGAAATGCATTGAAATTTTCGACAATCAGCTTACGATAGCTTCGACTTCTCGGGACAACCTGCAATAAAGCATAATTTTTAATCTTGTTATGTGTACAGTAGCGGACAAAAGTTTAAGACCAGAGGATAACGCAAAACATAGTTTTATGGTTTGCAAATACTGCCTATACATTCATTTTTATTGTTATTATAGTTTTTATTAATTAACATAGGATACGAATTTTATTTATCGTGCTATTTCCTATAAATAAATTTATTTATTGTGTTGTATGCCAACGCATAGTATTAGATCTGTGGTGACATGGAACCTCTGCGGGTGTTCTATAGGGTTGCATCAAACACTTTACAACGGGGCTTGAACGTCGGCCCGTCCTTCGGCTCAAATGGCCAGCCAACGCTCATTACCACGAGTGCTTGATTGCAGTCTCATTAGAATCTGTATCATTAGACTCGCAGAGTCCCTTGCATGTCTCCATATTTTCTCTCTGCCGACGCGTCCAGGGAATATAAAAGCCAAACTTCCTTGGGCGCGACACACAGTGACAATCAATCACTCATCACAGTTACACGCAGTCACACAGTCACACATACATACACACACAGAGATATAGAGACACAGTCACAATCAGTTACTCGGTCAGTCCATCAATCAGTCAGTCATTTATTCAGTCAGTTCACATTACCACGTGTAATATTAGGTCGAGTCATAAGTAACTTCCGTTTTTTTATCAGACATTTATTTTGCTCTCATTAAATAACAAAATTATATTAATTTATTATGTATTCACCACTATTATACAGGGTGTTCGGACAGCCCTGGGCTTAAATTGAAAGAGTTACTCCCTGAGACATTCTAAGACGAAAATCAAGAGTAACGATTTTGCGTTTGAGGCTTTGTTTACGAGTTATAACTAGTTAACGATATCGTTTAATTCGGACCGTTCGACTCTTGAGCATCACTGTGGACTCAGCGACGTTACCGACCGAATTGCCTCGGTTACCCGCTCTCAAGCGTCGAACGGTCCGGATTAAACGATATCTTTAACTAATTATAACTCGTAAACAAAGCCTCAAACGCAAAATCGTTACCCTTGATTTTCGTCTTAGAATGTCTCAGGGAGTTACTCTTTCAATTTAAGCCCAGGGCTGTCCGAACACCCTGTATAACCTTCTCCCATCTTTCTGGCAGGTTATCAATTCCTTCCTTGTAAAATGTGATTGGTTTGGACTGGAAGAAATTTTTGACAGCCTGCCTGACTTGCTCTTCAGAATTGAAGGTTTTTCCATTCAAAAAGTTTTATAAAGAACAGAAAATGTGGTAGTCTGTTGGGGCAAGATCCGGGGAGTAAGGTGGATGTGGTAAAACAGACCATCCAAGCTGAAGAATTTTTTCTTGAGTCACTCTTGCTGTATGTGGTCGCGCATTGTCGTGTAAAAGAATGACGTTTTTGCGATTGACGAGTGCAGGACGTTTTTCATGGAGTTTCTCTTGCACTCTTTGCAACTGCTGAACGTATCTATCTGCAGTAATCGTTAAATTTGACTTCAACAACTCGTGGTGAATTATTTCTTGACAATCCCACCATACACACAATAAAATCTTTTGCCATGGATATTTGCTTTCGGATCTGATAGGGGTGGTTGATCCTTATCAAGCCACTGTCTTTTGTGGACTATATCCTCATAGGTAACCCATTTTTCATTGCCTGTTACAATCCTGTTTAAAAAAGGCTTAATTTTTACCCGTGAGAGCAGACTTGTGGCGATTAACATGCGATCTTCTTTATACTGTTCACTGAGATTGTGAGCTACCCATATTCCTAACTTGCTGACTTTCCCTAATATCTCCAGGTGACGGTTAACAGTTGATTGTGATGTATTCAACCTTTCTGCTATACCTCTTATTGATTGACGTGGATTTTGCTCCAATATTGCTTTTAAAAGGTTATCGTCAAAGTCGGAAGGACGTCCCGCCCTCGGTTCGTCTTTTAAGGTCGTATCTCCAGAACGGAATTTTATAAATCAATTTCTAACTGCCCGATCAGTTATTAGACTTCATCATATACACTGCATATTTTTTCAGCTGTCGCCTTAGCACTATTGCCTTGTTTAAATTCCCAATGCATTACATGACGAATATGTACTTTTTAACTCTCCATTTCAGAGATTAAAAAATACAGTTTAACGTAACGTGTATCACACAAAACAGTTCATAAAAGACTAACTAAAGCCTCGTCTATATAGTGAAAACAAAAACTTCTTGTCATGGTAACTCATAGCGGGTAGATACGAACAATAGATTCTACTTAGCTGCATCAGAAGTTACTTATGACTCGACCTAATATGTGTTCTCAATCATTCTAATATATTTAGACCTGTCCTTATGCCATCTATCAAAAATCGGCATGAACTTTACGGATAACCCAATATAATTCGATGTAATTCAAATGAAATTCCTCAAACTTTGATGATAAGACTTACCGTTCCAAAAGCAAACATCCTAGGATACATTTGCACGTTGAATATTTGCAAGGGGGACAGAGGTATTAATACTTCGGTACTGGTTCTTAGAGCAGATTTTTTATCAAACAAATCCTTGCAATCGATTATATCTGAAACTTCTTTATATTTCCAGTTAGGAATGTGAGTAACTTTTGATAAAATTTCATCGTCGATGTTTTGTTTATCTTCTTTATTGCATATTTGTTTGATATCCTCCTTTTTCGGTTTTATCTGAAAGGGGGAACAATATAAAATTACACTTCTGCAAAATTGACCAAAATTACAGTTATAAGCAAAATTGAGTCTACATCCAACTAAAATAATGTCCATGTTTGAACTGCTATAATTTTGTAAAAAGAGGTCGCATGACAATCTTTTCACGGTCATTTTAAAGAACAGATCCTTCTTTTTGACGATCCTATGTTGAATTCTGTTGATAATTCTTTTTTATAAAGGAACGATTGAAAAAGTGAACATAATTTTTTGCAATAAAAACAAAGAGAGTATGTGGTACACGTAACTTTCGATGATTGAGTGCGAGAACGAAGTGCGAAAGGGAAAGAAAGAAGAATGTAGCGACAGAATCAGTCTGTGTGAAGAAACGAGTGTGATTAGACGTGTTTTAAATACAAGTACTTTATGTTTAAAAAGTCCTATGCCTTACCCACCACTAATTCTATATTATAGATTTAAAATTAGAACTGAAGTTGTCATGAATATTTTTTAAAAATGACCACTAGTTTGCAAAATAAGCTTCCTCGTAAGAAATATTATTATTTTTGTGATATTTTAAAATAAAAACTGAAAAAAGAAGATATGAACAAATTTCTAAGCTACTGTACACATTAACTGTTAATACAACTTACTAAACGGGACCGCGGCAATTGTTTCCTTGTAGTGTCCTTTGGGAGTTTATGTAACTCTGCAAAAGAATGGAAATACATTGAGTCATGATTTTATACGACATTAAACATTGGAAGTGTAGTATACGGTTTTTTTACAAACTTATAATCGATACACAAGATATAATTAAGTTCTAAATTGATGTTTTGGCTGCAAAAGGTATACACACAAAGTATTCATCATCAACAGTGATAAGATAATGAAAACAATTTTGTGGATTAATATGAAACAATGCTTAACAACAAAACTGCTATGAACATTTAATGAGGCATGCTTATTTATAGCGAGGAGATAAAATTGAAAGTTACATTTAAAAAATACTTTAATACATATAAAGGAAACAGATTCATATTTTTGTTGAACATTATAGAAAACATACAAAAGTGAACTACAGTAAATTTATAAAATTTGTTCAAAAAATTATAAATTGGCCATTTTGAATATCTTGGTAGTTCCAGTGATAAAGAACAGTAAAAATATTTTTAAATTCTGCAAAACCATTCTCCACTAATAAATACAATATGGTTATGTTTTTTCTTCTATTAAGGGTTGGAAAAATATGATAGCCTAGGGTGCCAAGACTTAAATCCAGCGCTGCATGGGAGGTACAGTCGTTCTCAAAATTAATAACACGTGGTTACTAATTTATTAAAAAAAAAAGAAAAAAAATGTGGACAGCACCAGAAAAAAAACCACCAGACATTAGATATGAATTCAGGGCCCTAAAATAAACAAATTTTTCCTCAGATATCTTCCAAACTATAAGTTTCACAAAAATATTTGTTGGAACAAAATGTTAGCATTCGCCATAAATAAGAATCATATCGATTTGCTCTTCAAACGGATACATCGTGCCAGATTGACCGATTTATCGATACTAATATTGTCATGCTTATCTTATTCTACAAACTTTTTGTTAAAGTGTCCATCAAATGTTTACTCTCAGTGAAATAAACGGTAAGCATTACGCAATCCTCTACTGTTAACAATACTTGTTTTATTACTATTTATTTATTAATATTAGTATTTATTACGAATTTTATTTACTACCAAAACCGTAAGTGTTATCGCCCTTTTCTGCTTCCTATGACCTTCAATGCCCTTATGTAATAGGTCATTGAACTCATTTTAAGATCCTCTATCATGATACGAAAGCAAAAACATACCAATCCATTTTAAAAAATTGAGGTGATCTTCAAATGTTGGAAGTACCCCCAGCTGCAAAAAAACTATTATACCCACTGGATGGCCCTCTTCCTACTGTGCGATTTTGTTCCAACAAATATTTTTGTGAAACTTATAGTTCAGAAGATATCTGAGGTGCTAATAGTTATTGACCCACCCTGTATAAAGTGACAACCTTTTTAACCCTTTGCACTTCGCGTCATCTCGGATGTATTCGATGGACGTATTCTCGGTTCCTCAATGTTCCGTCCCACGGAACAACAGCGGGAAGTTTTCCTTGGCATATTTACGACATGAGCGTGCCGGTAATGCTATTTTTGAGGACGAAGAAACCGTCGCGTATGTCTGCTTAAGGGGTAACACCACTGTAGAATTTTCAAAAAATAAATTTTTTTTATTGTCTTAAAAAATACATTGAACCTTCTAAAATATGAGGCAAAAAGTCTAATCCCTAAAAAAAATTTTTTATATGGAATTCCGAGCTCCTTCTCTAGAGTCTTGGATGATCCGCAACGGCCTACCTACGCCAACTTGATGCCCGCTGTGAAATCCCCACTTTTCGAATTCGTAACCTCTTCAATATCTCCATAGATATCGATAGTGTATTGTTTAAGTGCAATTAGAAGCATTTCAAAACAAAAAAAGTCTCGGTGGCAAAAGCAAATTAACTGGCAAATTAATTGATCAGTTGACAATTTATTATGGTTTAGCCATACGTTGTAATCCGAATAATATCGAAAAATTGAAAAATGAAATCTGGGCGACCTTATTTCATAAATTATTAACCGATAAGAATCATCTGCACGAGAAGTGCTCAGATTCTTGGTGCAAGTGGAAAAAAGCGCAAGCGACGGATTCATTAAATACCTTCCATCATAAACCGCCACTTCCTCAGCAAATTTTTGGAACAATTAAACCGATTTATGAGGAACTGAGCCGCGAAGAACTATTAAACCGTTGCTTAGGATGTTAAATGCAAAATAGCAACGAAAGTTTCAATGCTACAGTTTGGAATTTGGCTCCGAAATCGTATTCCAGCGGTAAAACAGTTCTGAATGTAGCAATAGATATTGCTATGTGTGTTTTCAATGATCATCTCACCGATATCTTGCAGATTATGAGTGTTTTGGAGATAGATATTGGTAACCAATCATATAATTTTTGCATGGAATCCGATGCTAACCGCCTAAAACGCGCTGAGCAGTCCCTATCAGATGCAACAAAAGAGGCACGTTCCAACTTAAAATTGGCCAGGAAACAAAATGAGAAAGAGAATTTGAACTTTAAAGGGCAACTTTATGGTCCTGGGATAGTAGATTAATGGTAAAAATTTTCTAAGAGTAGAATTTTTCATTCGTTCATGTCTATAACATGTTTCAAAACTTTAAACGCGTTTTTCTCGAAACATGATTCTTCAAAACGGCACGCAGCAGAACTCAAACAATTTTCAATCTTTCGATTTGAAAATTTAATCACAACTTTAAAATAACATTTCGCAGTGCATCACGTAGGGGATTTTTGATAAGTTAATTTAAACAATAGTTATTAACAAATAACTGTCCTTTTTTTGGGTAAAAATTGAACAATTTCAGTAAAATGCTCGCCAATTGCACAAAAATCAATATTTCTAAAATCCCCTACGTGATTCACTAGCTACACTCATGTAGATTAAGTGGATTTTTTTTCTTCTTTCCAAGTTCAAATTGGCACCAGTTATGCTGCGTGCCGCAGAGCTCCTCAGCTTCAACATGCCTCGGGAGAATTGCTACAGTGTCGCCATTTTGTAATATTTTCCTATGAAAATTTTTTGTAATATACTCAAATATATGCTCAACAGTTATCCCAAGTATTATTTCTCTGTCACCTTTTCTTCCGCCCAGAAAAAATTGTCAAAAAAACGCTTTATTTTAGGTCGTTACAGTGGTGTTACCCCTTAATTTCAAACCCTCTTAACGTCCACAGAGGGACAACAGTCTTAATTTCGAGTCAACCGTGTCTCCTCAATAGCCAAGCCCGTGTCGTAAATAAGGGACTTTCAATAGGTCTGGCGCCCAGCCGATACCCGCGCTCGAGAGGGTACATGGGCCCAGCAGAATTTCCCCTTCGTCGCCTAAACTCGGGAAATCTTCCCGTTCCGAGTGACTTACCCCACCCTCGTTCTCGAAACGCGTGCTAAGGGCACAAGAACGGGGGTAGGCGGTATTCAGGGCGTACGTTGATTGGAGTCTTAATTTTTTGACTCCAACCAATCGGCGTATCGTCCTGAGATATGGAGGAGTGAACATTCGAACTCCTCCATATAAAAATCGAGTCACTTCGGCACCGCGAAGCAATCGTTATAAAACACGTAAGAAATCAGTAAAAATCATAAAACATCGTCAGAAGTCAGCAAGCAACTAGTACTCATTCGTACGACGTTCAAATCACGTTTTACACCACGCGTCTCAATCGAGAGACATCTCAACCAGGTTAAAGTAATTAATTTTACTTTAATCAACGTCCACGGTTAACGTCGCGACCGAGCGTACATGGGCTTTACAACCCTATCAAATTCGCCAAGAATTGCGGTGACTTGGACGTAACACTCAAATCACTATTTTTTTTATATATCTTGGTAACTGTACCATATTTTGATTTGATATCTTGTGCCATTTTAGTAGAAAACTTCACAGAAACATGCATTTCTGAAAAGGTTGCGCTGGGATAAGTTGATTCCCCGGAATCACTAATAAATTCTAATGTCCCCTGAGAGGGGACCACGGAGTGTAAAGGGTTAATACGTGCATTGCTCTGAGAACAAAAAATGTCTGACATACAAATCGATAAGTTTTTCGTTAATGTAATAAAAATATACATAAAAATAAATGTAAATAGTAGCTCATAGATTTTTATTTGTAACATAATAATGTTTCTTGAGATGAATTCAATGATGAGAAAGAATTTGCAAATTAAATTATAAACGAATAAATATTGAAGAATAGATGTTTTAAAATATCAATTACTTTTGTAACGTTTTTCAAACGGATCCGGCGCTCGTGACATACACGACTGTTTTGTAGTTACCGTTAACTTCACATTCACTACACATTTTACTGGATACCTTCCTACTTTTATTTTTGTCTGACGTCTAGTCTTCCTTGATTCGCATGAATTTGCTGCTGCTTCAAAGTAAATCATAAACGACGGCTGAACTGTAACAAATTTGAAAACAACATTGATTTCTTAACCCTTCTAATTGCTAAGAAATTTTCTTATGTATATGCTAAAGATGCGAGATGAAATTCGTAGTTATTTTTATTGGAGAATAATAGAAACGGCAATAATTAACTGTAATTATATTGGAAAAATGTGTGGCATTATTATACTAAAATTTATAAATGCACAGTAATTTATAAGGAGACAGGCGAAATACTAAGGTTTATATAAATTAATGGATTTAAATATTAATATTGATTGATTAATTAGCAATATTAAATTTGACTAAATAATTTTAATAGCTAACAAACTTTAAGGGAGATTTGTAACTATTACTATTATTTAGTCAAATTTAATTATCTAATAAATCTATTAACCATTAGTAATTTTTTGTGGCATTATTATACTAAAATTTATAAATGCACAGTAATTTATAAGGAGACAGGCGAAATACTAAGGTTTAAATAAATTAATGGGTTTAAATATTAATATTGATTAATTAATTAGCAATATTAAATTTGGGTGTTAGTTAATTTATAACATTTAATTTGCTTGATATGAAAAGTAGCGGCGAGCCCAACGGCCGGCGCTGCAGCCGGATTGGCTAATTTGGGCAATCTTTAACTGCTAATAATTAATTAACGAAGCGTTTAACGAAATTTCGTCACTCTTGATTTTCGTCTTATTTCATCGTCTAGAACCCCGCATTTCATTTAAGTCCATAGGTAGATTAACACCCTGTATTTCAAAATATAAATTTAAAAAAGGTATACAAATTAATTACACATTTTAAATAAGTACGCTGGAGAACAAATAAAACGATTGAAATATATCTGTACAATAATAAGCAATCATTATTTTAGATGAAACCTGTAGTTAATTGTAATAAATACAAGCCTGAAAAAGGTGAAACTGATCGTGTATATTTTTACAACATTACAATAATCTTTCTTCTTTTTCTCAAATAATTGTTATGACTTAGACACCCACTAAGAAAGGATTTTTTGATATTCCACCCCTAAGGAGGTTAAATAGGGGTTAAAAAGTTGTTCGAAAATCCGCCGATTTTGAAACAAGCACTATGAAAACTGGTATTTAGCTTTTTGGTTAGAAATAAAGAAATACGTGTTTCAACATTTTTGGAAAATCAACCCCCTAGGGGGTAAAATAGGGGATGAAAGCTTATTTGAAAAATCCACCGATTTTGAAGTAAGAACTATAAAAAAAATGTGGGCAACAGGTAGTTTCAAATAAAGCACCTAAAATACTAGGGAGTTATTAGCAACAAGATTGAAAAATAATTCGGAGAGCAAAGGGTTAACTCACTTAATGGGGTATTGCTGTCTAGACTGTCATTTTTTTAGTTTTTTGTGTGACTTTTTCTTTAATGATGGGATTGCTATTTTGTATCGGGATTTGGCAGATATATTTATTGATCTTGTTAGTATATACAGTATTTTTTTCATCTAGAAATACTAAAAATTATGGGAGTTATAGCTGCTTGCTTAACAGCTCTTCTAAAATAGATGCCCCATTGGCGTCCACGATTCCAGCCGATCCGCTAAACTGAACGAGAGGGGGAGAATATATCTTCATTAGGAACAGCGTAGCTATAGCAGGAACTAGGTAAAAGTAAAAATCTCGATAAATAAAAAAATGGCGAGATTTTGAACTTTTAGTTCACCTTTTTTATACCTTTTTTCATCTTTAGCACGTTAAAAAAAATAGTAAATCTTAATATTTTTAAGAGTTTTTAGTTTTAGCTATAAAGACACATTTGTTGAAGATTCTCTTCAAATATGAAGTCAATCGGTCAACTAAATCTTGAGATATCGTGGACGCCAAATTAAAAAGCAAGTTTCGAGGAAAACGCATTCAAAGTTTCGGTGCAGCATCGCACACCTAGTAGTAATGAGTATTAAAACCTCTGTATTGTCGGTATTTTCATGAATTGAACCAAATGGTTCTACAAAAATATTTTTAAAGTCATACGTTTTAAGAGAATGCAATAAAAAAAAATCGATTATTTCAAAATTCTAGACAGCAATACCCCCTTAAACCCCAAAGAGTTAATCAACGATTGTTAACCGGGTTAGAAAAAGTTTATACGTACCGCTTTCTTTGCCTTTGACTTTCAAAAGTACTTCTAAGGATTTTTCTGGCTCCAGCAACATCGACTCCGGATAACAACGAACCGATGCGTTGCGAATGAAACAACAGAGCAACGGTGCGAACTTTAATGGATTCGTTATGCGAACAACCTGCTGCGCATCTTCGCCTACAAGAAGCTCTCCGAAGTAAACCACGTCCGGTTGGAAATTTAAACGGGCCTCTTCTACTTCGCCGTGAAGACAAAGCCTTACAGTGTTGTTTAAATCGGTCGCCACGGTTGAGTCATTGGACGAGCTCAAAGAATCGTCACCTATAATCGGCACACTCTCTGTTGAAAAATACCATTCACAGATATTGTTAGACAGAATCTTGTAGGTGTCTTTAGTCGTGATGATTACAGGTTTGTGGGTTATGTCTGAATGACTGAATGATAGATGGACTGTGATAGATAACTGTGATAGATTGACTGATGAGGGTTAAACCGGCCGTTACACTTGTAACACATAGCTTAATTTTATACAGTAAACTCGAATACATGTCACATCGTAAAATCGTAAATCGTAAGAATCGTCCTCGGTAGGCACGCGCTTCTTTTTTATACTCATTAGGATTGTAGAGGTCTTTATTGTGAATTGTTACAGGTTTGTGTATTATGAATGAATGACTGAATGATAGATGGACTGAGATAGATTGACTGTGATAGATAACTGTGATAGATTGACTGATGAGGGTTAAACCGCTTGGCACTCAAACGGTTAACCCCTTGCACTATTTTGACGAGTCTGACTCGTGATGAAAATTTTAGGCCAAACATGGATGTCACGAGTCGGGCTCGTTGTTCAGTTCCAGATCAAACATGAATATCACGAGCTTGACTCGTACTCGACATTTCAGGCCGAACATGAATATCACGAGTCTGACTCGTGGTCTTAATTTCGGGCAAAATTGATATTTAATTGTTTATTTATATTGTGTCTTTCAGTTTTAGGTTTAATATTAGTGAGATAATCAGAAAACTTATTTCAGTTCAAATACTACTACCGCGGATTTGCTTTTACATATTTTTATTTCGTTATTAATTAATTATATTATTATTACTTATTCAGAATTTGTTTTAATCTTATGTGATAACTAAAGTATATATAAAAGTTTTTGATTCAAATTCATTTGAATTTCACAAAAGTTCCATCGCGTGGATAAGGTGGGTCTCAAGTTTCGGCACACGCACTCCACCGTTCGTCCTTCACCGCGACAATTGAGGCAGCCGCGTTTGGCCTGACTTTTTCCCAGGTTCCGAATAGTGCAAGGGGTTAAGGCGTGAAAACTGAGACACGCGACACGGAACGTGTTAAATAACTGCATCCTTAACACGTTAAATGCTATGGGGGTCACCGGTGACCGGCGCGTTCAAATTGATAGAAATACATAATTTAGAAAAATGTCAATCCTTATCAATTTTTCATTATTACCATGGTTAATGCCATGGTGTAAAGAAATTGATGCAGTAAAAAATATCTAAAAGTAGTTACACTTATTTGTGGTAGGTAATATTTCAACAGTGTATACAGGGTGTTCGGACAGCCCTGGGCTTAAATTGAAAGAGTAACTCCCTGAGACATTCTAAGACGAAAATCAAGAGTAACAATTTTGCGTTTGAGGCTTTGTTTACGAGTTATAACTAGTTAAAGATATCGTTTAATCCGGATCGTTCGACGCTTGAGAGCGGGTAACCGAGGCAACTCGGTCGGTAACGTCGCTGAGTCCACAGTGATGCTCAAGCGTCGAACGGTCCGGATTAAACGATGTCTTTAACTAGTTATAACTCGTAAACAAAGCCACAAACGCAAAATCGTTACTCTTGATTTTCGTCTTAGAATGTCTCAGGGAGTTACTCTTTCAATTTAAGCCCAGGGCTGTCCGAACACCCTGTATATCGTATAACAAAAAATTCATCGTGGCGCCACGGACAAACTGGCATGGCATTCAACATGTTAACACGTTCCGTGCCAAGCCATTTTTGCCCGACATGATCTCCATGCCATTTGTTGTTTTGACTAAAAATTGATGTATTATCATATAGTATGTCATTGCATCATCAATCCATAAGTAATTAGCTTGTTCAGAGTAGTTATCACACCGTGTACCATTTATGGTGCACATGGCGCTGCGATCAGTTCGACTGTAAAAGTTGGTCGGTTAGAAAATTTTCGGTTAGTGAAAAGAACCTGTTATATTCGAGTTTGTTAAGTAAAAAACGTGGAAAATAGAATATTTAACAAAAGAGGCAGTAGATGAGTATATGTTATAAACGGCAATAAATTATTTTGTAGTATGCTGATGTATTCTGTACTGTCCATCCGTTTTGATGGAAAACTCAGTTTCAACGTGCCATTTATGCAAAATGCCCCCCAAACCATCACACTACCATCATCGAAATTCCTTTTTGAAAAGAACCGCGGTTCTTTTCGCAAATCTCGCCAATATGAATTGTAACAGATATTTACACTAAACTTATTATTTACCATACCCTTTCACCTCATACGTTTGATATTTTTGCATTCCCACTCATAAGTCCAAAACACTCAAAATGGGAGTGGTGCTATAGTTATGCTCTTCAGTGTAATCGTCATGACACAAAATTTTGCAATATTTCCATGACGGATATAGTCGTCAAACACACTTAACTGGTTAAATAAATATGTCTGTGTGTATCATAAATGGCACACGTGGCCTGCAGATCAAGTATAACGTGTTCCACAAATGGTACATGTGGGACAGAACCTGTTAAATACTTAACTAACTCTGTGGGGACACGGAAACTCTGCGGGTGTTCTAAGGGGCTGCATCAAACACTTTACAACAGGGCCTGAACATCGACCCGTCATTAGGCCCAAACGGCCAGCCGATCGTCATTACCACGGGTGTTTGATTGCAGCCTTATTAGAATCCGGAAAACACTCGCAGAAAGTCCCTTCCATGTCACCACATTTTCCCCTTCTCGACGCATTCAGGGAGTATAAAACACAAGCTTCCCTGGGCGCGACACAATCTAACAGTCACAGTTAACAGTCACAATCACAGTTATACATTCGATCTATCACTCAATCTATCAGTTACATTCAATCTATCACAGTCATACATTCGATCTATCAGTCAATCCATCACAGTGTAATCAATCGCAGTACAAGCAAATAAACATACTCTACAACTCAAAGGACAACTTTGATAATGAAAGAAACAAATACTAACTTCGCCGTTGGTTTCCAGTGTACCTGGTGTCAACTAGATGCTCGTGTATGGTATCTTTGAATCCTATATTTTTTAAAAACAGGTCTCGTCACTTTATCTTCGTTGAAATATACGGAAACGCGTGTACAGAATATAAGAAATACGGTATACTGGAGATGTCTTTGGTTTCGGTCACGTGCACCCTCACGATTCTCAGGAATGCCATAAAATCGTTCTCCCGTTTGTTCGATTTCTCCTTCAATCTCTCCCGCCATTGCATCAAATGGATCGTTGGTGAAAATCTGAAGTTCATCGAATATAACCATTACCATTTAGTCAAAATTGATTTTGACTAGTTAACACGTTGAACCCGGCGCCGACTTTGGAGTCCTTTCCATTCAGCCAGCAGCCAGCGAGCGATACAAAGTTGTAGGGTATCGTTGAGAGATAAGGAATTATTCTTTGTTGCGCTAATTTCGACGCTTTTTAGGTGTACGTGTGATTTTGTTCACTATATTTTCGTATGATGTATAAAAAAGTCACGTACGTACCTTCGAGAGGCGATCAATTGGAAAAGACCTACCGAAGTGTACAGATTGTTCGTAAAAAGAAAGTTGAGTTTAGTTTTGAAAATAGTTATTGCCCATAACATTGAATATGTCGGAAAGAGAAGAAGATAGTGACACGTCAAGTGAAATATTTTTATCTTCCAAACGTTGCAGAGTAGTACGGTTGTCATCATCAGAAGATGATAATTCATTAGACGGACTGACGCCAGCCAAACGAAAATTCTAGTGCCGGTCCCCAGGGAACAGGGCCGGGCTCAACGTGTTAAAACTATTCCTGTTTCTAACGGATATTGGTACATCTTGGTATATTTAGCTTTTCTTTAATTTGTGGATAATTACAAATGATAAAGTGAAAATTCTTGTGAATAAAGTTTATATACTTCATACTAAAATTTTTCTAAATAAAAAAAATGAAATTTTCTTTCTTTTCTTATTTAAGCAAATTCGTCCTACGAAAAAGTTTAAGGGTGGTTAAGTAGTGATAGGATCAAGTATATTACAAGTAGTTTGAATTTAGAGAAAGCTTTAAACATTTTATGAATGAGACGTTTTGTTTTGGTACTTTTTTTTCAACAGTACTTTTAGGAGTTTCGATTCTTTTAAACTAAAAGCTAAGTAGGTATCTTAGCTGAAAACGTTAAACCAACGAAAATTTTTAGCTTGTAAAATTAAAACCAAACGAAATGAAAGTATATGATTTTTGTAATATATACATTCTTATCAATTTTATGTGTGTATATTATATGTATTTATTTGTTTGAACCTTGTAAATACCCTTGTAAATAAATACTCATCCTGAAGTTCAAAATTAACTTGTATAATTCAAGTGTTTACTTTACAAGTTACAAAGAACAAGACATCAGTTCTTACAAGTACTATTTAAATTTTATGAAGTTAAGCTTTTGTATTGGAGTTGACTTAGATTGTGAAATTACATCGGATATGATCCCATCACTATGTGCAAGTAGAAACGCTACTTTACGAATTTGAGACGGATTGAAAACAAGCAAACAGGAATATTATAGTTATTTAAAATTTCAAAAGTGAAAACTTTGAAGAATATATTAAAAGCTTAAGATTAAAGAGCAAATAAAATTAGGTAAATTTGTAAAATTGTTGTATCAAAAACGATTTCGATGATTTTTAAATACTCTATGAAAGATAGTGTTTTGAACAATTTTTTCAGAGGAAAAAGTTTGAAAATATCAGCAAAATTATTTTACTATTGTAGGAAACAATTAATAAAAGATTATATATTTTAAAATAGTACAAAAGAGAGTTAGGTTACAATTACATGAACATTGCGCACGGAATACACAAAGGATGGACGTCTTCTGTCAAAAAAAAGAAAAACATTTCGTAATCGTTTTTACAACTCCGTTTCGCTCGCTCACGATCTTCTGCCCTCCGCGCAGGCAGTGCCGCCCCACGAAATAATTTCGCCACTAAACCTTCATAATCTTAAATCCTAATTAGTATAAATAAAACTTAATAAATCTATGGGTAATTTCTGGCTCCTACACTATTACTGCATTAAATTTTGGTTATACATAAAAGACGGTCGTAAGGTATGCTTAGTTTGTGTTTTTTATTGTTGTTTAATCTGGGAACCAGGTTATAATACAAATGTAACAATTATAAAAACATATCCATATCTCGTTTAAATTTAACTCAATCAAAAAAACTTTGTACCGTTTACTGGAGTGGTACTACGACTATTAGGACCGTCCGCAATTGGTTTAAAAAATTTAGAGCTGGTAATTTTTAGTTGAAAGATAAAGACCGCAACGGCCGCCCAGCAACGACGGATACGGACATTATCAAAACTATGCTCACTGAAAATCCGCGATATAGTGTGCGTGAGATAGTGGATGCCACTAATATTCCCAAAACAACGGTACATAAGCGTTTAATCAAGATGGAATATGCGAATCAATATGAAGTTTGGGTTCCACACCTATTGACGGAGACCGGCCTTATGAACCGCGTCTCTACGTGCGATTTGCTTCTCCAGCGACATGAAAAGGATCCTTTTCTAAAGAGGCTTGTCACTGGAAACGAGACTTGGATTTTATACCAAAATGTGCATCGAAAACGCACTTGGTCTAAGGAAAATAGACCTTCAACTGTTGCGAAACCTGGACTTCATCCGAAGAAGGTTCTTTTGTGCATTTGGTGGGACTGGAAAGGTGTAGTGTACTACGAGCTCTTTCCTCAAGGTGATACGACCAATGCTGACAAATATTGCAATCAACTCGATCAATTGAAAGCCGCCATAGCAGAAAAACTGCCAGAATTGGCGAACCGATGAGGCGTCGTTTTCCATCACGACAACGCAAGACCGCATGTTGCGTTGGCCGTAAGGCAAAAATTATTACAGTTTGATTGGGACGTTCTACCTCATCCTCCGTACTCCCCAGACCTTGCTCCAACCGATTATTACTTGTTCCTCTCCTTAAAAAATTCTCTCCGTGGTAAATCTTTCAAATCCGTAAGCGAAATAAAAACACACCTTGATGAACATTTTGCAAATAAGCTTCAACAATTTTGGAAAGAGGGCATAATGAGGCTTCCTGAGAGATGGAAGAAGATTATTGAACAGAACGGTTCATATATAACATAATAAATTCACCTTAAACAACAAATATCGTGTATTCATTTTGCATCAAAAAAAGGGAAGAAACTTATGGGACACCCTAATATTTTAAATAATATTTGATTTTTTTAAATTGAAATTAAACGATTTTTACAATTGACTAATTTTGAAAGTGGTGTAAGTCCATTTACAGCCCGTAAATATACATTATTTTAGTTAAATTTGTCTGATACAAATTTCTATAATCAAATTACATGTCGATAAATCAGTAAAAACATTGCCAGACTTGATATAATTAATCTATATTTTTTTATTCAGAGATATGCTAACCTTTAATTTTCTCGAAACACGGGAAAATGGACTTACATCATTTTCAAAATAAACAGTCCATATGTATAGAAATATAAAACTCGGAAACTATAAACTACTGCGGTTTTGTTTATGCTTATATTTAATATAAAAAAGGCCATTTTTCTATAAGCGGAGTAACAAAGATGATTTTGAAATATAATTAATTTACCTTAATGGAATCAAATATTTTGTATAACATAATCCGACTTAACTCTAGTCATTTTCTACAAAAGACTATTAAGCCGTGTTTCCCAAGAGAACAATGTTCCAAAGGTATTAAAATTTGACATTGCTATCACCGCATATAATAATCCTACTCGTAATTATATAACCAATGCTTTCCTAGCGTATTGTATAAAAAACTAGCAAGAATTGTCCTCTATCAGATATAAGTATTGTATAATAGCAATATGTTAAATCTACGCCAATAGGGCTCTACCTGCCGCATGTTTCTCATTATCTCTTTCTATCGCTCTGACTTCCTCGTCAGTCAGCCCAAATGTGTATGTAACTGCCGCGACGAATAGCGAACTAGAATTGAATGTGTACGTGAGAATAGGTGTATCCCTTCCACTTTTCTCGCATACTTACCGCGAAAAATTTTTCATCACGAATTTGTGCAAGTTTTGCTTTGAATGATGAATATCGTCCAGTCATGACAGAAGCCTTGACACAAGATAGCGCGACAATATTTTCAAACGGAAATTGCCTGTTTCACATTGCGTGTTTAAAAAAAGTGAATATTTCATCGGTATTACAATCTTTCACGTTAAAATTAACTAATTCTACTAATTCCATTTAAATATCCAATGTCTCTAGCGCGACACACCGAAAAAGGAATATATCATTCATCTCTGATTCGTAGTATTCATATTTTCATCAATAAATACTATTATCTAACTAGTATACTAAATTTAGTGTTTTACAAAACACTTTTAAGACATTCTTGTCTCTCTTGGATACAGAACGTTTAATATAATGCTGGAACAACACTTTTGTTCGACCAAACGTCATCATACTTTCCACAGTATGAGGAGAAATCTTTTCTTTCCCCACATCTTATAAAAAGATGAGAGAGAGTCACGCTTCTCTACCGATTGATGTGAAATATTTTGATCCACAATAGAAGGGGTAAGGGGGGCGGGGGGGGGGGTTGATTGCAGGATCAGTCCCCTACCCTCTTTTTTCTTTCATTTGTACTCTTTGTGAATGAAAGGGAATGGAGGAAAACGACGAGAATATAAGAAGTAGAAGGATCGTGTTTTAAACCTGGGACAGGAAAAACATGTCGGAACTCGTATATATAAGAACCGTGGAAAACTCGAGCACTTGCGAGAAAGCTAGTCAGTTGATTCCTCTAGTGGCGAAGGCAAGAAGATCGCCATACTTTCATCGAATGATAAAGACGATTCCCCAAATTGCGTATTGAAATCGTTGTTCGATTTCCTCACATTTATTCCACTCTTTTTGCAATTTCCGATATGGCACTTGGAATTTGTGTGACGTTTTATTTGCGACATTCCGCAAGCAAAAGTTTTATTGCATACCGAACAAAACCACGAAAAAAGATCATCGATAATATTATACAGTAAATATCAATAAATAAATAAATATTATTTATGCGATAATATTATTACAATTTTAAGTCATTGACGCATAAAAGCCTTTTTACACAAACATAATCGATACGGTAACTTTTTCGTTTACCGACCACGTTTATTTATATTGTTTGACTATTTTTTTTATGGTGTTATGCGGTTGACTGTAAACATAATTTTGCAAATATCTTGTAAACTAAAACAGATCGCGAATTTTTTTAAAATTGTTCAAAATACTGTCCTTTATACCATATTTAAAGATTGTTAAAATCGGAGATGATACAGCTTTTCGACAAGTTTACCTACAGTTAAATATATAATGACTAATAGTGACTTACCCTACTTCAAAGATAATACCTTCGAACGGCCCAATGCGCCCTTGTATTGGTCGAATCTCAAAAGCGCTATACACAGGATGCTTTTTATGGCTAATGTCCTATAAAAAACGTACAACATTGTGTATGATTATTTGAATAATTATAAAGATGTTTTTTCGAAAAGCATCAGTGGCCCATTGTAACCAAATTTTTTTTTTAGAGTTATTGAAGAGGAAGAAGTTAGATCATGAATATAACATTTTAGCTTTGGGTATTTACTAGCTTTCGAGAACTTCGCTGAAAACTTTCGTTCTATGAATCTAGTTTTAATTGAGTTCTGTCTATACGTACAGTAGCGGACAAAAATTTAAGACCAAAAGATCGAAGAAAATAAATTAATTAATTAATAAGAAATAACAATATAAATAAAATTTATATTCCATGCTAATCAATAAATAGTATTCTATCATAATGATAATAAAAATGAATAGATAAACAATATTTGCGAACCACAAAATTATATTTCACCTTGTCCTGTCGTCTTAAACTTTTGTCTGCTACTGTAAATAAATAAATTAATAAGAAATAACAGTATAAATAAAATTTGTATTCCATGCTAACCGATAAATAATGTTCTACTATAATGACAATAAAAATAAATAGGTAAACAATATTTGCGAACCACAAAATGATATTTCACTTTGTCCTGTCGTCTTAAAACTTTGTCTGCTACTGTAAATAAATTAATTAATAATAAATAACAGTATAAATAAAATTTGTATTCCATGCTAACCGATAAATAATGTTCTACCATAATGACAATAAAAATAAATAGGTAAACAATATTTGCGAACCACAAAATGATATTTCACCTTGTCCTGTCGTCTTAAACTTCTGTCCGCTACTGTATATTTTATAAAACTCAGTTAAAAGATCAAAATAATAAAGTTAAACAAAAAATTTAAGAGGAGAGAGTGGAGAGGAAAGGAAAGAGAGTGGAGAGGAGAGGAAAGAGTGTGGAGAGGAGAGGAAAAAGAGAAGAGAGGAGAGGAAAGAGGGAGGAGAGGAGAGGAGTGGAGAGGAGCGGAAAGAGAGAGGAGAGAGACAGAGCATAGCAGAGTGAAATATCGCAGGGTGAACCAAATATATCATATTGTATGTTTCATTATTGTGCCGTATATATCGTAATCATGTAAATAAACGTTTGTTATATTGTCTAATTCTCCACAAAAGTGTGGGTCCTATACGTTCCACGCGGCCTGAACGGAAAGTCTTCAAAAAAAACGGTCTGGTACGGAACATGTTAATCTTTCAGTTGTAATAAACCATAAAAATTGGAATGTCACCCTGATGCATTTTAGCTCGTTGTTAATTTCGCCCAGCACCACGTAGCTCGCCACTTGAGAGGAAACGTTTCGCAGAACAAATGAATCATATTTCCGAGTGTTTGCAACAGTTGCTGAGAAATCAATAAGGGTAAAATCTCCGGTTGCATTTGGATGATAAATCACTAGTCGTGGTATAATTACGTTCACTTTAAAAGGCACACGTATATTGGGAACTGACTTGATCCTGAGGACGAAAATAAGTTTTACAATTTATGCAAATTGCTTGATATATCGTAATAGCGATATTCGTATTTTATGCAGCTCTTTACTTTATATTCCAATGGTGAAGATTAAACGAAACTTACCAAAATTCACTGAAATACGTTCCTTCGTTCATGCCAATTAATTCAACAATGAGCTGAACTGTCCTGTTAGGCCTCACGACTCCACGCGAAGGCTTTACTGTGATTTTTAGCTCGTTTGAACCAAGATCAAGACAAAACCTGTTGATTTTTCATTAGTAAGAACAATATAGAATCAGTCACGAAAGTCTTCGCACACTATTGCACGGGAAGATGTACCTAACACAGAACTCTTATTTTAATGAAAGCTTGTGTACATGTAGAGCACAATGGAATGTATTAGGTGTACAAGTTAATTTCAGTCTTTCATCTTTCGATGATGATAAAGGCTATTTACAATTTGAATATCGTAACGGTATCTTTGGAGTCTTATAGTGTAAATATTTAGCTTTCCAAATCATTAGAAAACTGCTTGATTCGGTCAACGTGATCTGGGTAAACAACAGTTTAAACTCCGGCGTGCAGCAAAGAACACATTCCTCATTGTGCACTCTTCGTACTCCAGTTAAAAAGGAAAGCCGCTGAAGCTGCAGAAATGATCCGTGATACTTTTGGTGAGAATGATATATCTCATTCCATCTGTAAATACTGATACCGAAGATTCCGGAAAGGAAATTTTGATTTCCAGGATAAAAAACGATCTGGACAACTGCAAAGATTCAAAAATGGGAAATTGCAATCACTTTTAGCTTAGTTCATTGAAATAAGATAGTCTAGTTTCTTCAAATCAAGCATCCGTTGTCCGAAAGATGGGCAAAGGTTATAGAAAGTGTGGAAGATTGCTTCATCCACTAACTTTTGGGCATAAAAATTTAAATAAACTCTGAACCTGCTAAAAAAGGACTAAAATTAACTTCTACACCTAATATATGGAGCAATCTTTTTGCCGACAGGAAATCTCTTTAAGGGGGTGAAATCAAGACTTAAAGATATTAGCCATTTTTCATTTCTTTCACCAACTTTTTTTGCAACAGAATGATTGTTTGGGACTCCACGATTGTTACAGGTGTAAAATCGCTCGAGTTCCGGGTGAGCTTGCACGTGGTGTGCCGACTAACAAGTTTAAATTCTATACCAAGTTATACTATGATGTTTCAATACTATGTTGTTATATTATTTCTTGTTCTATACTATACTGATGTTATGCTATGTCTTGGTATACTATGTCTGAATACTATGTCAATACTATGGTTATACTATACTACTAAGTCTCGGCGCCGAAGTGGCTCAGTTTTATATGGAGGAGTTCGACTGGTCACTCCTCCATACCTCAAGGCGATACGCTAATTGGTTAGAGCCAAAAAGTCAAAACTCCAATCAGCAGTATGCCCTGAGTGCCACCAACCCCCGTTCTTGTGCCCTTAGCACGCGTTTCGAGAACGAGGGTGGGGTGAGCCACTCGGAGCGGGAAGTTTCCCGAATTTAGGCAACGAAGGGGAAATTCCTCTAGGCCCATGTGCCTCTCAAGTGCGGGTGTCGGCTGGGCGCCGGGCCTACTGGAAGTCCCTTATTTACGACATGCTCTTTGCTATTGAGGAACCACGGTTGACTTAGAAATTAAGACTATTGTCCCTCAGTGGACGTTAAGAAAGTTCGACGAAAAAGGTAAAGAAAAGGCTAAAATGTCTTAGTCCTCAAAAATAGCACTACCGGCACGCTCATGTCGTAAATGTCCCAATGGAAACTTTCCGCTGTTGTTTTGTGGAACGGAAGATGTTCTCCCTGTTGAGAGACCTTGGCCGCGTGTGTAGGGTCTAACAAATATAACTAATCAATAGTTTCGAATAAGCAATTAATAATGTAATTTGCGATCGTACTCGAAAAATTGAACTTAATGAAACAGTTGTTGCGGGCCCGCAGTTTAACACAAATTAAATAAAGCGTTTCTGATTTTGTGAAGAAGAGGAGGGATTAACTAAATTTATTGATCATGGCGTATCCTTATTCTTACGGCATTTTCATTCGACGAAAGGAGTTTCCGGTTAGCATCGATAGGAGTAATCGCCGAAAAACATCCTCCCGTGGGTTGTCACGCACGCCAGTGATATCAGCCCTATATCGATTATCGCAAGGCTCTAAAATAAATTCACGACAAAATATCTTGACTCCCCTCTCATCGAATAGCTAATAATTTATCGTCACCGTCGTTCTCGGTTATTCTGTGAGTAATATTGTTTTCTCTCATTCAATTTTGAACGCCTGTGTAATAAATTTAATCCTGGATCTCCAATTTGTTTCGCATGACAAAGCGAAAGCTCTGCTGAAATTTATTATTTATGTAGTGAGTGAAGTGCATGCATAGAAGAATGTGTGCGGAAGGAAAAGGGTGCGTGTGGATGAGTAATGCATGTGATCGGTGCGAGAGTTCGGCGGGTACAATAAAACAAAAAGCAGTCAACGTCCAGCCTTCGTGGTGTTATCCCACATTTATTTCTTAAATTAATGGTTGTTCCGTTTCTGTGCTTAGTTTTGAAATGCGGAAATCTAATTTATTTAGAAACATCGAATAGTAGTTTACACAGTAAATTTTGTTTTTAGGTATTCTCAACTGTATGTACTGTCAACTAAAAGTTTGGAGCTACTTCCTGTGTTATACCTATCCATGTTGAAGTCCACAGAGATTTTCTTGTTGTACTATTCGACATTAGTTTAATAAAGCAATCATTAAAAACAATTTTCCACATGCTAACATATTACTTTTGCCAAAGGTATTCCATCAAAAAGGTGAAAACAGATTTTTAAGGCTCGCTGAACGCCATAGGAGTACACTGATGGCAATTTCATAGCATAATTATGTTCAAGTTCAACAAAAACTAAAACTTATGCCATTGGAGCGTCGTAGAATCCAGATGGACTTTTTATTTGCTCATAAAGTAATAAATAACTCAATTGCATCCACTGAAATCTCTTCACTTTTTATAAAAAATAGTCACGAGATTGCTACGAGAAATTCTCTTCTTCTACGCCAACAAGTTAATTCCTCTCTCTCTCTCTCTCTCTCTCTCTCTCTCTACGCAAAGTCAAATGGTATAAATCATATAATAAATAATGTAAATAAATATTGCATCCATCTAAATTTCTTAACTTCGTATGAAGACTTCAACAAACGGTTGCTTCACCTTATTAACTCAAAGGAAGATTAATTATTTATATATTTTGTATATCAAAAGGTTTTCACCCGTTTAATAAAGTTATTATATTATTATATTTTCGAACAAGACTTTTTCAGATAACGCGACTATAAACTTTTTCTTTCTTAAATTGCTGAGTTCTCTGAAATTCATAGCGATCCTAAACTTTTGAATGTATGAATTGGAATAAAAGTAAGATTTGGTTGAATTAATATAAATTAGTAAATGTTACTACTGCTTTTGAACGACGCGATGCCATTCAATGTCAAATATATCTTTGAATAGAATGATTCTACTATAGAAATTGATACCCCACGGATGCTGCGTAATTCTCTACTAGTATCTGTAGCAAGAAATTTGTTGAAAAATTGATATTTCGAACGAAACTTACCATTGCGGTTGGGCTGCATTTGCTGAGTTGCAATTAATTAAAGCTCTCCGGATTATGTGTTGTTGTTCCGAATTCCACATTACTGATTATGCTTTACTTAATTATTAGCTGCGTTGTGTTGCATTGCAAACCGTTCAGAGAGAAACTTTCCAAGCGGTTTTAAGTACAGTATTATATTTTCTGAACAAGTTTTAGCTACGAAGAATAACAAATCAATTTTGAGGAAGAAATAGATATTTAGATACATGGAAGGAATTCAGTACTTTTATATTTACATTTGATAGAGATGAAACACTAAGTGAGTGTGTGTGTGTGAGATTGAAAGAAGGAGAAATGTAGAAACAATAGAACAGCGTGGTTGTACCGCACATGTTTCGGCACCGGCAGTTCACCCTGATCCGTGTATATGAATAGATGTAGTGAATTAGTAATAGTTATTATAATTAAGTAATGTTTAGAATAATTATAGAGTGTATGTATGTATTATTATTATTATTATTATTAAAGTGTTAAAAAACCCAACAATATTTTTATAAACTCAAATAAATGTTTCGAATTTGCTTTAATACATAATTTCCATATTACGTTCACTGTGCACGTTTCACGTATTAAAATTTCATGTGTTTGCATAAAAATCCACAATAGAATCATTCAAACAAAGATATATTATTTCACGAAAATTTACTTCTTGTTAAAGTGTTAGTTTTATTTCAGTTATAATGTAAAATATTTATTATTTGAAATAGTGTATTGTTTTCCTTAAATTTTAGTCAATACTGCTCAGAAGCCAAGCATACTCGTAACGTTACTCGTTACGTTACGTAATACTTTGAAGTTAGAATTAGTCAATGTCTGGTGCGGAATTTTACATGACTATCTAATCGGAATTTTCATCTCCATTCGTTTTTTTTGATTGAACTCAAATTATTTAGTTCAAGATTATTCGAAGGTCATGCTGCAGAAGGTTGTAGAATTCGCCTTGTCACGAGCTATAACAATATGTTATGAAAAATATGCAATGTTGTTAAAGAAAATCAAGGCGACCTTGGTTTCTTACTAAACAAAGAACAGCTTTTAGAATCTCTATATTCCACCGTATAGCCAACAAAAGCTCATAAACTTTTGTTGGAAACATTCTCATGTGAAATTAGCAGAAGTGATCACAGAAATGTTCGCAATAGTTAAGGAAATACTTTGTATAGGCACCTTTCGTTATAAGAATTAAATATCGAGTTTAATTGAAAATACGGATACACGAGAACACTATCAGTAGCTACACTTTCTTTAATGATGTACAGTAGCGAACGAAAGTTTGAGATCATAGGGTCAAAGAAAGTAAATAAATTAATTAATAAGAAATAACAGTATAAATGAAATTTGTACTCTACGCTAATCAATAAATGCGCTCAATAGTACTCTACCACAACGACGATAAAAATGAACAGATAAACAATATATACGAACCATAAAATTGTTTTACATCATTCTGTCGTCTTAAACTTTTGTCCGCTACTATACTTAACCCTTAATGAGGTTACAACTCTATCGGTGGTCGATAATGAGTTTTCGATGTTCGGTAGCCTTACCCCGAGCTATTAGTAGATAATACAAACCTGTCCATTTAGCAGTGCGTGAATTAAGTACATTAGCCATGCATATGAATGTGTACGATAACGCCTATGCACGCGTGTCAATCTCGTCAGAATTTCCAATCAGATATAATTGTTCGCGATTGAATGATCTGAAAGATACGAATTGCACCCACTAATGTACATCAATTGTACACTAAAACAGAGATATGTATTCAGTTTTGCTTAGCTAGCGACGAAGGATCGATTATTACTAAGCCATTATAATTTACTTCACGTATTTCTTTTGTGGAACTTTAATTAGTGCTTTCATTAAGAGCTCTTAGCATTGTGAAATTTTTTACATTCAAATGTGCAGTATTGTAAATTGTAATGTATAAATATGAACCTTTAAATATCTAAGTGTGATACTACGATAATATTAAAATTTTATTAATATAAAAATATTTTTATTAATATAAAATTGGATGTGTTGATTCTCTAAAATACGAATTCTTAAACGCAGTGTAAATTTATATGGCAAGTGGGTGAAAAGACAGGATCCGTTAGAAATGTATGCTTCGTTCTATTAATTTCATATAATGCACTTTGAATATCTCTTACGAACGTATGGTATATCTTTTTTACATACAATCTTTTAACATTTCTTTTCCTTCTTTTATTTTACATAATAGAGTAACTAGCAAAATTGGTCACCGTTAATATTTAACTGGATATGAAAAAAGAAACGTTCAGTTTTTTCACTAGAATTGAAATCATACACGAATAAAATAGCTTGCTGAGAAGGATACAGCTCGAACTTCCTTTCCTGTGTTTAATAAATAATCTCGCGCTGCGTTAAGTCTGCTTGTGAGTATATAAGCAAGCACTTAACATAAAGATTTGAACAGGCATCGAACACTACCTGATATTCACGCTGTCATTGCTGGTTGATTTCGAGTACACGAAGGAAGAGTTTGACTCGAGTGGATTATTAAAGCAGTAAGTGAACGACAGGTGGGAAGTATGGAAACGGAAGATAGCAAGATAGATTAACAAGCAATGAATGAAAGAAAGATGAAGCACACAGCGTGTCGTAAGGGACACGGTATATTATAGAAGTTAGAAAGAGAGAGGAGACAGTCGAACATAACCTTCACGCTGTTCTCTAACGACTAATGTCTCGACTCCACCGGTTTTTATTTATTCTCTATTCGAACCAAACTCTCCCTTTTCCATCGCAAACCTTACGCCTCTGTATTTTCTCGCCCTTTCTCCATCCGGTCTCCTATTGGAAATAAAAGCACATTACTCTTTGATCAAGGAATAGGTAAATAATGTCTGTTAGACGTGGAAAAGTAATTAGAGATTGAGTAGAACCGAACGACCGATCACTCAGAGTCGTCGAAGGTTGTAAGTCTCCGACTCGATATATTTCGAATTCGCGATAATATGCGTCTCTACACAAGTTAATGAGTAGTGATGGTAGGTTGGTGTTTGGGACTCCACAATTGTTACTCAGTAAAACCGCTCGAGTTCCGGTTGAGCTTGCACGTGGTGTGCCGATTAACAAGTTTGAAGTATCGAAACGCTATAAACCAGAATGCCTTGCAATGAGTGTACTATCACCGGTCTAAGAAACTCGCAAAGGGTGTTTACTATCAAAATATCTAAGAGTCTAAGAGTAAAGAGAGATTTAATTCTCAAGAGTATCTAATTCTCTAGGGAAATCTGATTCTCAAGAGTATCTAATTCACGAGTGATCTAATTCTAGAGTATTCTAATTCAATACTCCAGGAGAGTTCTACATCTATTCTAATCTTCGGCGTCGAAGTAGCTCAGTTTTATATGGAGGAGTTCGAATGTTCACTCCTCCATATCTCAAAACGATACACCGATTGGTTGGAGCTAAACATTTGAGACTCTAATCATTGTACGCCCTGAGTACCGCCTACCCCCGTTCTCGTGCCCTTAGCATGCGTTTCGAGAACGAAGGTGAAGTGAGTCATTCAGAACGGGAAGGTTTACCGAATTTAGATGACGGAGGTGAAAGTCCTCTGGGCCCATGCACCTCTCAAGTGCGGGAAGCGGCTGGGCGACAGGCCTATTGTAAGTCCCTTATTTACGACACGGGCTTGATTATTGAAAAGATACGGTTGACTTGAAAATTATGACGATTGTCCATCGGTGGACAGTAAGAGGGGGTTTGAAAGAAAGCAGAAAAAGGCTGAGGTTTCTTTATCCTCAAAAGTAGCATTACCCGCACGCTCATATCGTAAATATGGCAAGGAAAACCTCCCGCTACTGTTCCGGAAGTCGAAACAATACCACTTATAAGAACATATCACATATCACTTATAACTACCACTTTTCCTCTTTACTTACTATTCAAATTTGGTATTATTCGAAAAAATTAATTACTGAGAAGTTTACACGAAAGTTTCATACTCAAAACGTAATTATTGATTTTTTTTTTTATTTCTTGAGATCATAAAATATCATTACAATTAATCAATAGTAAGCAAGTATATTGTAACCATGGCAACCTGCATTTCAGTAAAAACAAATCATAATTTCATTCCGTGCAAATATGAAAGTGTCGAGAATCCGTCCTGTGGCAGCTAGTTAAAGAAGGGTTCAAGGGGAGTAAACAAAGGATGGGATGGAGAAAAGAGTAGGGAACGACAGAAAAGAGAAGTTAGGCAACGTGTGACGCGGGTTAAAAGCGAAATGTGCGGTCATCGTGGCTTAATTACGTATGCAAACAACTCGAGCATCGTATGTGAGAGCCATTGTGACACGCGCAGTTGCCAGCTGCTGGTTATGATCATAGAGGTAAAGATTTTAATTGAATTCGTGCTTTTGTGTCCTGTTGGCTAGGCGAACAGCGAATTCTAAGTGAAAGAAATATTTTTATTTCAGCTACCGGTACTAGCTTGTTGCAGCTTTCCTCTCGTTTTCTTATTCTTCTCGCAACTCCGCTTGAAGGATATAATTGCCTTGCTGCGTTTCTAAGAAACGCTTCCACGATACTTGATGATGTCAACTTATTGTTAGATACGTTACCGATACGTAGAAGAATTGCCGACCAAAGTTTTATTTTTAATTCGATTAACAACCGTATTGATTGTTCATCTCTGCTTGTACTGGTCTAATTCCACGCTCCGACAAACAACTTAAGAACAAGATCGTGTTTTTATATAAATAATGTCAAAACTAAATACAGTCAACGAAATCAGATGAATCGCATCATAGCAGTTTCACGTACATTACACAGAAGCATTGACTTTTTTACCGGTACCCTACAAATCCTAAAGCGACAATTGTGAAACACCACAATTACTCAGTAATTTTATAATCGCGTAAGCATTTTAAACGGTATAAAACTTTTGTTTCTTTTTTTTTCTTTTCTTTTTCTTCTCTTCTTCTTTTGTATTCCTTTTTTCTTTTCATTTTTTCTTTGTATCACGTGTAGCTTATGTTTATATCGTTATGTATAAAAGGGTCTTTCACAAATAAAATAATAATAATAATAAATTGTCTTCTATGACTTTAAAAATATAGCTTAGGTGACGTACACCTACGATTTGGAAAAAAACGTTGCAAGATCACTTGCGTGCATGTAAGTTATTCCCTCAAAAGCGTTACGAAACGTGAACATGATTTGCATCGTGGTTGTTGGATTATACATGCTGATGCGGCCAAAGAACCTGAGAAACTTCGAAAAAACCCAGAGTCGGCCAAGTATCTTGGGTAGGCTTGGGCTGCGTTTCGAGCCAATCTCCTCCCCCCCCGCCTCTTTGCATATACTTTGAAAAAGGGAAAAAATAGAAGGAAAGCTAGTCTTAAGAGCGATTCGGACGGTTACGGTCGCTCTCACCCGGAAAACGCAGCGTCTTTGTTTTATTTTCCGAGCTCATCCTTTCTACCTTTAACAGTGGTCCCTCCTACGTTGGATGATCGATACGGAACTCGGGTACGGCCTAGAATCCGCAACTACCGGTGCAGGCGTAAACATGCGTGCGGCTAAATATTAGAAATACTACATGTCGGTGATGTGATGATTGGAAATCTGATTGCACTGCGAGATCCGAGTAAAACTTATGTAAAACTGGTAGCGATGTATCATCAGAAGCGAAGGTACCACCTTACGAGATTAGGTGGAAAGCTGCGTGATTGTCCTTTATAGAACGTAGGTACGTTTTTATTAGTATTATAAACACGTGAGCTTTCAATGAAACAATAGTAAGCTGTATTTAGGCTAGTTATTACAATCAGACTGTAGATGTTCATACAAATTCACACCTCAGAGGCACAGTTAGACAAATATATAACGTTGATGTAAATCTATTTCACTATGTAAATATCAGAACATATACCTCACTTTGAATATTCTTTATATTTTTTACTTATTAATCATAATGTTTCACTGCATGCTTAAATTTTCTTTAAATAGTAAAAATACGTAATTTAATTGCAATTTCTAATAAAAACTATGACATATTTAATATTTTTTTTCGGAATTATCTTGAAAGTGATTTTTAGTTAATCAGGTGATTGACTGAATTATTTATAAAATACTTTACGATAATTGACTGCATATCATCCATCCAAGATTGTAAGCATTCAGAGAAAGTTGGAGTATTGTAAAGTAATTCAAACGAAAGTTCGTCATAAAATTTCGGTACAGGTAATATACTACTAACGAGAGAATTTTTCATGAATTGATTAGTCAGTATAAAATCATTTGTGCCCATAATTATGAAAGTGGTCTAAGTCAGATATTTCTTGTTTTGAGAAATTTAATGAATTGCATTTGCATAAATTAAAAAATATTTTTACATTATGTGACCTTTTTATTTAGAATTTTACTAGTCTTAATTAATGGAAATTTATTATGAATATGAAATTTTGTGTGAATTTCATACAAAAATGTTGTTTTTAAACTTTGAATTGACTTAGACCATTTTCAAAATTAACTGATTGTCCTATAAATGACTTAAAGCAATAAAGAACTATGAGTTTTATTTCAAACAATAAACTTAATGAAATAATTCATGAACATTTATCAATGATTCTAAAAAAGTGATGCATTTTTGTCATTTCAAGTTTTTAAGATTTTTAAAATGTTCCTGAAAAACTGGAGGAATGTATGGTAGTAAACGCATAATATCTTTAAGTTTTTCTTCCGATACTAGTCTAGTGATGATGTATAAAGGAAGTAGCTTAATATTTCTGTATATTTTGGGTCTTCCTCTTTTAGGGGAAAGATCCAAAACGTGGAATTCAGGAGCATCTAAAGTAGTTTTATAGAACATTTTATATGGTTCATTTTTCATGAATCTCATCCATTGTATTTGCAGCCAAGAGACAGATTCGCCCGCGGTATTTTTTACTCTTCTTGTTATTGACTCTTTTAGTGATTTCGTTGAAATAAAATCCGTCTGTGACATTCGTTGTATGGAAAATGTATTTCTTTTTTTACACTTTTCTATCAGTTTATAATAATGCTCAGGGTTGTACAAGTAATTTGCTTTTTTTATTTTCATTTCTATCAACCCAAAATCACGGTCATTTGGTAGAAAGGAATGATCCGATACCAAAAATTTGTGGTCTATTGTTTCAATATTATTATTTGATGAACAATTTTCATCCAGGTCAATGCTACTTTAATGTTTATATATAAATAATTATATTATTATATAATTTCTTTAAATTTTTGACTTAGACCACTTTCATAATTATGGGCACACTTCTAAGTACTAAAACAAGATTAAGGAAATATATGTATCAGTGGAAATAAGAATTAGGGAATCGTCCTTCACAGAGCACCGGAAAATTGCCGGAAACCACAGGAAAACGTTAAGTAGTTCAATCAAATCGCAAACACAACATTCGATTTGATAGTTGGATTTCATATTTGGTAGCTCAGTGATCATCTATATGAAGCTTACAGACTTGGCTCGAATCCACTCTGTGATCGATGTGCCCAGATTTTGATGGCGGAGCCCTATTCTGAAGCTTCATCGATCTTCCTGGCTGATCTGTAATTTATTACGTCGTACTTTAGCAACAGGATTAATTGTTCCATGTCCGTCAATTAATTCTAAGTCGTATAATCATGGAATTATTACAGTTTGAGGAAAGATAAAAGATGAAAATAAACAAAATTTACGGAACAATAACAATACATCGAGTAATCAGAAATTCCTTATTCTGTCATAAAAATGCTTTCATAAATGGAAAAGACGCGTTGAAGTAACATCATACATATAGATACAGTGAACCTATGTTTATGCAAACTCCATTTATACGAATAAAATTTTAGCATCATCTGGTCAACTGAACTCTCTAAAAGCAAATGTTCGTTGAAATTTACTTATATGAACTCGAATCATTATCTGAACGATGAATCACAGTTAGTACAGAGAACCAAGCGAGCTCCTGTTTTACAAATGATTTGGTCATTTAATATGACACATCTCACGAGAAGTTCATATAAACAGAGTTTTAGGTTCATCGCTCACTTATCAGAACAGCGTTAGCACAACATCGGATCAACATCGACACTTTTATATCAATCGCATAACATGGAAACAACACCGTTCAGTTATCCACACGACGAACAATCGTACGTTTCCTTGTTTTTCCAGTTGAAAACAACAAAAACAGATGTGCAATCATGGGGCGAAAAATCCCTCGTCTGATTCTGGTCTCAAACCATGGTTTGCTTGGAGGGTATTTACATGCAGAGTTAACCGACTCCGAGCGAGCCACTATCACTTAGCTGCCTTATTTTTTAGGGTCAAGCTCGCTGATAATCCGAAATGTCTATGCTAATATTCAAAAGAGGAACTGAATCAAGTGTTGCAACAATCCTCGTTATTTGAAAAAATCAGAACTGAACTTTTTCGAAAACTCTGTAATGAAGGATTTTACCCCTCTTACACCATTGATGTTTTCTTGATCCAACCACAAGTTACTTCGTTATTTATTATCCACAAATACCTCAAATTACCTAAGTTATTCCTTTAACTCTTCTTGCCATTCAACCCCAACTGTTACCATATTTCTATTAAGATTTAAGCTCTCACTGTTTATATTATATTGTTGTTTTGCACTTGTATATTTGTTTTAAAAGAATAGAATAAATGATAGATAGAATAATATAATAGAATGAATAAATATACACTAATAATCTAATCTTTATTCTAGGAAAGATTAATAGGATTTGCCGATATGAGGGAAAGGTTTGAATCGTAATAAACAAAAGTAAAAAGTATTTATCAAAAATAGATTTATTTTAATCCAGGCAATTCTATATGACTGGTGCTTGGCGGGGTTAGCCCCTTCTTTTAGCTGCCGGGGCCGTGGGACGTCTCGGCGGTCTGCAATTAGAATTAGGTGGCTAATTAGTGGCTGTCTTACGCGATTGCGCACTATAGCCTAATATCCCCACTTACACGATCGGTATGCCAATTCGGTGGGATAGGCGTCTCCTCTGAGATCGCAGGGAGCGATGTGGGCTATATGTGTTTACTTAACAAAGGACGTCAATTGCCATTTCTGCCAAGTATAGACACAAGTAATCGATATTATTCAAACTTGCTTGACGTCCGGTTTTTTGCCGACTGAAACCGGCACCAGAGAGTGGAGGTCGTAAAGCTCCTACTCTCTATGTACTTTCTTCAGCGACGTGGACCCTTGCCACCTCTTATCTTTCTGTGATCCTACCGCTTTCTTGGATACTCCACGAAAGCGTGAGTACACCAACAAGTTTCTATGCGCCTTGTCAGGAACGATTAGTGCTTTCTTAAACAGGTTCGTTGGGGAGCACCAGCGAATTAGGACCGCTCAACTGACCTGTGTGTATACATCGCGAGCGCGTGAGTACACTGAGAAGTTCCTTTGCTTTGCTTTGCTTTGCTTTAACTTTATTTGGGTGTATGGCCCTTCACGGGCCGTTTCACCAAACCTTACAATCTGTTAACAACATTTACATAACATAGATTACATAACTTTTTCTACAATCTATCAGTCTATAATTACTATTTTAACAGTGATATAACTCTTTAGGGAAATTACATGTTAAATATTTGATTTGTCATAATCTATCTTAAACTATATGATACTATTCTACTAGGTTCTTTATTTTATTGACAATCCTTATCCTAGTGACTTATTTCTAAACATTGCAACTCTTCTTTGGTCGTTTGCGCGCGGTTGGGACCTGCGCGTACTTAGGCCCTTACTATCCTTGCGGTTGGCATTACCGCTTTCTGCTCGATTTGCCTTTGGAATCCGTGAGCCCTGGGATCCCTTACCCTCACTTTCTTGTCTATCGGGTGATCTGAAAACTCCGGTCGCTCCGCACCTTCTGTTGTGATGAAGGTACGACATAGCGACTAGATTCTACCTATCTCCAACTTTCTCATTTTTTTTTTTTTTATACAAAGGTAACTCGTGAACGGATATACATTTCTTTTTCTTTTTTTTTTTTAATATATGTGTGGCTTTGTGTGACAAGCTTTATGTGTTTCCGGTGTTATGTCTATTGTGTGTTGTGTGTTTTGGTTGCCTCCATTGTTGTGTTGCATTTCCATGTCTGGCCAATCTGTAGAACGCGAGAGTAGCCCATACTCCTCTCTCGTTTCCTTCCGGATTATCTGAAACATAGGAAAGTGATCCGAACCCCGCGCCGCGCGATTAGACCGATCCTTCCTATCTATTGCTCCGGTGATTCTCCTCGCTCAGCTATGTTTGCCTCCCATTACTCTCCTACTTTCCTGAAAGGTCTGTCTGTACGTTTGTCTGATCGTCTGTCTTTGTCTAAGTCCCTGCATGGCGAGGAGGGGGGATTTCCCCTCTTCTTACCCTATTATCCCTACCTTTCCTCTCTCTGCAGTTGACGTGATTTTTTTTTTTCTTTTTTTTTTATTAAATTAGGGATCCAGTCCCGTTTCCCATATGAATGCAGCAACATTCCTGTAGATTTTCCCCTTATTACATGCTAGAAGCCCCGACGTGTTGCCGTATAAAATTCTCAGATCGTCTAAGTCTTTTTTGATTTTATCCATTAGTTTCCTTCTAGCCTCATTGTATAACGGACAGTGCCAAAGGACGTGCCCGAATGTTTGGGGGATTGCGTCGCAGTCACAGTCCTCGTTACTAGTATACCTTTTCCTTGCCAGAGAGGCGTTTAGGTTATAGTGATTACTTCTTGCTCTGGAAATTAGCCTTACTACCCGTTTCTTTCTTGCTTGTGATTTGGTAAACCAAGGTTTGTACGGTTTTGTCGCGTTTCGTTGATATATTTCCGTGAAGAATTTCGTCCCCTTGTGTCGCCCTTCTGCTATTGCCCTATTGGTGAAGATGTCCCATGTTTTGGTTTTGTAGTTCTTAATTGCATCAGTTGACGGAATTCGTATATCCTCTTCTATGAATCTAAGTGAATTTGCTTCATTTGCTGCTCTGTCTGCCATTTCGTTGCCTGGTATATTCTTGTGTCCCGGTATCCATACGAGGGCCAGTCGTTTCCCTGCTTGGCCCCGTTCTGGTTCACTTCTGTGTAAATGACTTTCTATTGTCCCGATTGCGTGCTTGATTAGTGGGTTTGTCTTTTTGTCCGTCGCGTCTGTTATTGTTGCCCTGAAAATGCCGTCCAGCGCTGACTTCGAGTCCGTCAAGATCACCGTCTTGTCATGGTTACCTGGTTCCTCTGCCCATGCTATTGCCTTTAGTATGCCGTTTAATTCTGTAGAGAAAATGGAGAGATCTTTGTATGCTGCATATCGCCTTATCTCATATTGCCCCTGTGTTGACTCCTTGACTATGCTTAGTCCGTTTACGTGACTGCTGGGATTTTTTGATCCGTCTGTGTAGAATAAGTTGGTATCCTCCCTTCCCCAATTTAACTTGTCTAGTACAATGTGTGTGGCCCTTAACTGCTCGCTCGACATCTCCGAGTCGAACCTTCTGCCTATGCCAGTGTCGATGATTAGTCTCTTGTCTTCTTCCGGTACTGGAGGCTGTCTGTACCTGCATACCGTTTCATATCTCCAGCCTTTCTGATGGTATTTGCATTGTTCTCCTTAGTGTGTCTTTAATTTCCCCGAGTGTTTCTAAAATCGTTGCTCGCTTGATCCCCTTGAACCACCTCAACGCTCTGTTGTTATCCTCTCCCTCCATGATTTCTTCTATCAGCCTTTCGTATTTGGCTAACTCTCCTCTCTCCGCCTTACCCAACCAAAAATTCACCGCTCCTTGTTTCGCTCTGAGATCTAGTCCTGTGTACGCGGTTTCTATGTTCATTACGTTTAGAGGTGTGGAGTTCCTGTATCCCATGGCCGCCCTTAGGCCCTGCGACTCCACCTTCCTGAGTCTTTCTCTGCTCACGGTGTTTTCCCTACCCAAATATACCGCCGCTCCGTAGTTCATTACCGATCCTATTAAAGATCGGAGTATCGTGATTGCCCACCAAGGGTCCGCCCCATTTTTCCCGTAGACTATATATTTCAAGAGATTCATCCGTTTCTTGGTCTTCGTAATCACCTCTTCTGTGTGTTGTAAAAAATTCAGGTTAGCGTCAAATATAAGGCCCAGAAACCGGGCTTCCTGTTTCCTTTGAATTCCTCTGTTGAAGCCTGCTGGCTTGATTTCTGCAAATTGCGGAACTCTCTTTGGCGGAGCGAAGACTACGCACACTGATTTTTCTTCAGACAACTCTAGTCTTCTGTTATCCGGGAAAGCTTTTATCGCAACTAGTTTCTCCTCGGTTCGTCTTTTCACTTCCTCCTCCGTGGACCCTTTTGTTATGAAAGCTATATCATCCGCATACATGTAGACCGATGTATCAGGATCCTCTATGCATCTTGAAAGGTCCGCCACGTATACATTATACAGAATGGGACTCAAAACCGCTCCCTGAGGTAATCCTACCTGCCAATCCAACCCCTCTCTTGGAAGTGTTGCCTTGTTTATTTCCACTTTTCTACCATTGCACCATTCTCTGATCCAGCCTCTGATCTTGTTTGGACATTTCTTGCGATCCAGGGTGTCATTTAGTATCCTCAAGTTCACATTATCATATGCTCCTTTCACGTCCAGGAATCCACCCACAGTGATAAACTGCTGCTTCATGTTCTTCGCCAGCGCCAGGTACAAATCCACTATGCTGTCATGAGTGGACCTCCTTTTCCTGAAACCTGTCTGTGCGGTGCTAAGAATGTTTGACCTGTTGATCCAAATGTTAAGTCTATTGTTTATTATCCTTTCTATTGTTTTACTGATGCATGACGTAAGGCTGATTGGTCTTAAAGCCTTTTTCCCTCTCTTTTCGAGAAAGACTATTTCCGCTGATTTCCAGTCTTCATGTACCCAGTGATTATTCCAGCTGTGGTTAACTGTTTCCAACAGGAGATCTTTCATGTACCTTGGGAGTCTCCTCAGGATTTCGTAATCTATCCCGTCCCTTCCCGGAGATGATTTCTTCTTCCCAGAGTTGGCCAAGGCCCACTCCAATTCCTGTGTTGATATGTCCCTATCGAGGTCATCTATTCGAACGGCTGTATCTCCCCCGTCTTCTGATGTGTGCTGATCTTGTTCCGTATTTACCTGGTGCTCTATTTCTTCGGATTGACTATTCCTCTCGCTGATTTTCCTTATTTCCTCTTCTTCTAGGGCATTGCGTTCCTCTTGATTGAGGTTCGAGGGCGGCTCTACGAATCCCGCTTTAATTTGTCTAATTTTGTTCCATACCACCGACGCGTTGGAGTTCCTGCTGATCATCTCTGTCATTTCCTTCCACGTCTGGTTCTTCTTCGCCTTCACTAGGGCCCTCCATTTGCTTCTGTGTCCTATCAATGCATTCCATGACGTGCGACCTCCCTGTATGTTGAATTGTCTCATTGCTTCTTTCCAATTTCTCCATGTTGTTTCGCATTCTTTGTCCCACCACTGCTTTCTCTTAGCCTGACCCTGGGTATCTTGTCTCCGTCTGTTGTTCCTGCTTCTTGGCTCTATTCTGTTAAGGGGTGATTTGCTGTCCGATGTACCGATCGCCTGATATATGGCCTCCTTCCAGACTTCGTGTTTCTGCTCCCATGTATCTGTGCTGTCGAATCTTTCTTCTGTGTCTTCTTCATTCATCACTAGCTCGTACCAGAAGGTTTTCCAATCTATTGTGCTATATGAGTATATCCTTGTGATGTTTCTTTTATTTGTGGCTGCCTCTGGCCGACTTCCCTCGTCTTGTATATTTATCTCCAGTATTTGATGATCTGACCCCAGGTCCAGTCCTGACTCCAGGACGGTTATGTTCTGCAGTTGCTCCACGTGTGAAATGATTAGATCTAGATTGGATGAGTTGTCCGGTGAGTTTCTGGACATCGTGTGTTCGTTAGTCACGGCTAAATTGCACTCTTCCAAGACCAGCTCCAACGCTGTTCCTGTGCAGGTATCCCTTGGGCAGTTCCACCTTGTGCTCTTGGCATTCAAGTCTCTCATTATGAGTGTATGCTCGTCCGGTTGAATATTGTTCATCAATTGTCTCCAGTCGCTTTGACCTATTTCTGTACTTGGGGGTCTGTATACTACTATGATCCTTTCTACAGTACCTAACTGATGAGATACTAACCTAACCCCCAGGGTCTCGAAGCCCCTGGTGGGGGGAATGTTAATTTTCTGGAAATTTAGCTGTTTTTTGTAATAGAACGCTAACCCGGACCCCCGGGTTCTGGCCCGCTGAGCCGCGTTACTATGACTACAGTAATTTCTAATCGACGGCGGATCCGGATCCCTCACCCATGTTTCCGTGATTGCCATAAAATCATATTCTGTTATACTTAGCTCTAGTTCTATAAGCTTAGACTTCAGGCTTCTCGCGTTCCACAGTGCACCTCTAAAAATATACATACTTATTATTGTCTGTGTGTGTCTGATATATGTGTATTTAAGTTAGTCTGTGTGTGTGTACGTAAGGTAATTTATTCTGTGTCTGCTGTTTTGAGTTTTCTGTAAATATGTGAACTTGTACTCAACTTTTTTATTGAGTTTGTCTTTTGTTTTTTAATTGATAGAAAGAATTGATGTTACCTGTGTATTTTGATTATTATTATTTTCTCTTAATAATTCTATTATCTTTTTGGACCAATTAATCTAGGACTGAAGCGTCCGACTCCGTCTCCGGAGACTTAAAGTCTTCCGAAGACGTGTCTTTCTTAGTCCCTGCTTTGATGGGTGTATTCCGTTGGGACCTAGGTGTCCCTCCTCTGCTGCTTCCCTTGTCCCCTTTCTGCGGTGTCGACGATAACCTCTCCAGTGGGCCGCTGGTTGACCCTCTTCTCCGCTGCTCTCCTACCTCGCCTGTCCTTGTCGAGTTTTGTGATTCATCCTGTCTCTCCCTGTCCTTCTCCTCCTCCTCCCTGACTGTCCTTGTGTGTGTGGGGAGGAAGTCCTCCTGTGTGGGGGAAGTTTCTCCTTTCCCCTGAATCCGGTACTGGACGGCCACCGCCGTTCTACCTTTGCTTTTTGAATTGTTAATCATAATTGCGGTCTCTGTACCGACCGTGTCATTATCCCCCGACCAATCTTCCTCCCACAACTTGTTTGGGAGCTGCTCCTGCTGTCCTGGGACTGAGTATTTTTTGAATCTTTCTCTGTCCTCCATTAGCCTCTTCTCCATTCTGTCCTCGAAGCCTCTTTCCCTTATATATTTTAGTAACTCTTCGAAGGTTTTTTCCTCTTCCTTCCTCTTCAGCTCTCCTTCCTGTGCCAACCTCTTCTTCCTCTCTTGCTTTGACTCCTGGTGTCTGTCCTTCCTCTCCTCCTCCGATGACTGGATTGGAGTTTCCTTGGGGTAAACTGCCTTCCCGTCACCATTTTGCGAAAGAGGGTGACTTTCCTTTCTGTTTCTAAGGGACAGGAGTCTCACCGCTTGGGCCGCCATCTTGTTGCCTTCCCTCATTTCCGTCGAGCCGGATCCCCTCCTAGCTGATCTTTCCTCCACTGTCGTCCATTCGTTCGGACTCGATCTCCCTCTCCTTCCCTGCGGTATCTCCTTATGGGGACTCTTACCCCTATTGCTGGGTCCCGGGCGGGGTGACGCCATGTCCCCTCTATCGTCCTCCGTTCTGGGATGATGGGTTCCTCTCTCGCGGGAGCCATCCCGTATTGCACGTCCATTTTGTTTCCAATCGTCCCTGTGTCCAGGGACGAGTTGATTTTCCCACTTGGGAATTTCTCCTACCTTCATTTGTTTCTTCCCTCTGGTATTCACTTCTTCCCTGTCGAAGTCTGATGTAGAGATCCCCAAATCCAATCTTGCCTGTATTCTTGCCTCGTTGAAGCTCAGATTCTTGTACGCCATTATTTTATTCGCTCTGGCTTCCAACTGATACTTGATGCAGTCCCTGTTGAGGGAGCTGTGGCCCTCTCTGCAATTTACGCAGAACGATTTCTCGTGGCACTCCCCATGCGATTTGGCTGCGCAGTTGAAACACCGGCTGATCGGGTCCCGGCACTGCTTTTTAATATGCCCGAACTTGAGACAGTTGTAGCATTGTCTGACTGCTTTTACGTACGGCACAAATCCGTCCATAATTATTAATCTTGTGGGGAGCGAGGCCCCCTTATATTTTATTAGAATTGCATTTGTTTCCCTCCACTCAAAGCCTTTCTCCACTCTTTGCCTTTTCTTCATTCTCTCCAGTGAAAGTACCCCCTGGCCTGGGACTATTTCTTCTTCTAACTCTTTGATGGATCCGTCCCAATCCGTAAGGACGCCCCATCTTTCCGTGAACCTGTGTGAGACATACGCCCACATTCCGTTTTCCTTATTAGCCTTGGTGCTTTCTATCACCTCCCTTATCACCGCGTTCTTATACACTTTTACTTCTGCGCGTCTCTTCGTCGTCATTCTTATGGATTCAATATCCTTGGCCCAGTTTTTTAAAAATCTGTAAATTTTTAGAGTGTTCGTTATTTTCCGATACGAGTCCACCGTCCCTCTCGTTTCGATCTCGAACGAGTTTGGGACCACCTCTTTTTCCACTATCTCTTCGTCCGTGGAGACTCCTTCCCACGTGGCGACCTTTTGCTTACCTATCTTTTTTGTGAACCGTTTCCCTTTCCTTCATGTACTCTTATTATCCAGCTCCGGAGCTAGTCGAGCAAACTCGACCATTACTTCTACGTTATTTACCACTTTTTCACTTACTACTTCCGAATTATTCTTCTTCCTACACTTCGCTTGCGCTTCTGTCTTCTCTGCTATTTCTGGATGGAATGGCGGCTTCACGGCGTCGGTTGAATTTCTTCTTCCTTCCGCCCCTTCTTTTTCCTCCCCCGACACCCAGAGACGCCTAGCCCTTCTCATGCTCGTCGTTTCCTCTGGAGACGGTGGTCGCTTCCGGGAGCTACGTTCCGCTCCGTTCGTTTTTTCTATTGGAGGGCCCTCCGGGGCCTCTCCCTTTCCTATTCGCTCGGCGCTTGGGCCGAAGATCTGATTCGCCGGCCGGTCCACTAGGGAGATTTTCTCCCTAGCCCGGCTCGGCTCCATATCCGCGCTCGCGGCTCCCTCTATTTTAGAAGGGACGCACGCTCATCCCCTCTCCTAGCTTCAACATCCAGCCCCGATTCTTTTTATCCTTACCTTCTGGCACTCTCTTCTTTTTTTTTTTTTCCTTGACCACGTAGTTTTTCCAATTTTTTCTTCGTGTGTCGTCCTTTTCCTCGAACTTTTAACCGAATCCTGTACCACTTCTCTCTCTCCACTTCCCGACGCTACTTTTTCCGAAATCAAAACGCTTTTTTACACTAATTTCTCTATTTTTTATTGCACAAAAATTCTACACGTCCGCTCGCTACTAAATCTCCATGGCTCTCCAAAGTTCCTTTGCGTTTCGCAAGGAACGACCAACGCTTTCTTCAACGCTCTCGCGGGAGAGCATGAACCGTTAGGAGCGGATTCTCCGCGAGCTCGTGAGAACGCTGAGAAGTTTCTTTGCGTTTCGCAGGAACGACCAATGCCTTCTCAACACTTTACCCACCGGCAGCCTATTAATCGGCTTTACATGCTTTCAATAAATCTGTAAATTTTGTAATGTTTCCTTACGCGAAGGTGACTGTTTGAACGATATCGTTCATATACTGTAAAGAGTATAGGAAAGGACTATCCCGGACGAGACCCAAAATTTATAGGCTAATCAATCCCGGACGAGCCCCCAAAATTTATAGGAAAGGTTATAAATGAAAAAAAGGAAAAGGAAGAAGAGTGAATAAAATAATAAATATACGTGTATTTAATAAAACTAACACGACACAAACGAACACAAATAACAAACTACGCTTATACTTCGCCAAACTACGCTTATGCTTCGTAAACTACACAGTCCTTCGCTCTACGCTGGCTACTTCGCTTCTTCAACACTCTTTTACGTTCAATACTTTCTGACTTCACCGTCTAATACGTTCTATCTTCATCGTCTAATGCTTTTGCCCCGCGCTCGCATTTTTCCCGTCATATATTTTTCCAAACACTCGTTTCCTTTCATTCTAATTGTCAACCTTTCTCACTCTACGCATTCGGTCACGACCACCCAGAATTTCTCAGTCGCACTGTTTTCTCAAGTTCTCGTCTTTCACGCCTTAGAAACATTCGAGCCCAAACATTCTGCGTTCTCGCGACAATCGCCCAACTCAAGTACTCTGACCTTTCCAGCCTCGCGTCCGCTCGATCACATTACTACAAGAGATATTAAACTATCAATTACTCGAAGAAAATCATTCTGATCATTTTATTAGCGATGCATCCGCGCCAAAATGAGTCGACCGGGAGTGCGTGTGCAATAAATTACGCGGTCGATAAAGTGTTAAACGTTCTCGCGGGCAAGGGGCTTCGAGAAATGAATCGTAGACTTTTGTCCGGCAAATCCGGAGTCCTCCGATTTCTCTAGGCGATTATCTTACGAGAGAGATTATTGCAATCTTCTCGTAAGTGATGGAGCTCGGATCGACTCGAGTTTCCACGTAATATGAAAATAAATTTCTTTTCTCTTTGGTGGTGCTACGGATAAGCCCGTCGTCACACCACACGAGTACAAGAAAGTTTGTTTCAAATTTCGTTCTCGCTCGCTCGGTTGCCAGAAACAGACTGAACGCGATCGGCAGCTTGACTGGCACGTTCGCGTTCGTGTTGACAATTGCCGTAAGGCGGCGTTGTCAACGTGATAGCGTCTTCTGTTTCTCTTCTCTGTTGTCTCTCTTTGTCTCTTACGCGACCTCGCCGATAGATGCGCTCGGTAATTTGGATTTGAAATCGTAACCGGCGCATCCCGAGGTCGCTGGTATATTATTATTTTTTGCCATGCTCACCGTTATTCGTTATGAAACAACAACCGACGACCTACGTGGTTATTGTTATAACGGCTCGAACTTAAACAATATTTATATGTTAATTAAGTATTTATTTTGTTATTATGTACATATGTATATTATTGTTGCATTATGTATTCGCATTGTTGTTATGTACAGCAATGTACATTCTGTTAATAACCCTATATAGGGTCCATAGCGTAATTAAAAAAAGTCCTCTTGCATCGTCCCTTAATCAGCAAAATATTCATATCGTTAACGAAGAAAACGAAAGCAACACTGATGTTATGCTGATGTTAAGTGTGAAATAAAAATAAAATTAAAACATCCTAATACTGTGAATTTTGTCGTGACGGTCTGGTACCGTTTTGGCGTTGTGCTGATTGTAAGTGTTAGTTTTATGCGTATGAGGGAAAGTGAATTTAATGTATGCGAGTCCTTTGTCTAATGTGTCATTAAATAATTTGTGCTGTGTATGTTCTAAAGTGAATGTCCTATCTAGTATACATGATATTGTGTTTATAAGGAGTACCCGAGTTGAAAAGAGTGAGTTGAGTTGAGTTGAAAAGAGCGAGTCAGAGCAAGCCCGAAGAAGATAGTGAGTAAGTAAAATAGACTAAGAGACTAATAATAAAAATCAAATATTTCTGATTAAATATAAGATTCTGTATTTACTATAAATTTGCAAGAGACGTTATTCATCCAATTCTACCAACACTACTTAATTATCCCTACTTAAGCGTAGAAAATTATTAGAGCAAAATTTGACTTTTCCTGTTCAAATATTTCCAGTCCTACAGACCATTTAATATTTATACGAGTCTCAAATGTTAGCACGGACGTTATATGAAGCGGTATAGGAGACACGCGTAAAAATTCCAACCGCACCACCTTGCGCACGCTTGTAGGAGCGTTTATGTGTAACACGATTGACGTAGAGCCAACTGATCGATCAACGGACGCGTATTCGACTCGTTTAAGGGTACAAGGCGATTTTACAGATGTGTCGTACAGAACAGGAAAAAGGCGGAAACATACAACCGTGTGATAGGATATTTGAGGTTTTTACGATTACTTTGTCATCATGTAACTAGAAAATCAAGTACTTTTCTTATAAATCATTAACGTTTAATGCAAAAAGTAAATTTTATAATACAAATGCGGAACAGTATGTTTTATTTTCACTAGTGAATTAGTGAACATTTCTAAAGAA
Source organism: Tetrapedia diversipes (assembly GCA_033822845.1). Taxonomy (NCBI): domain Eukaryota; kingdom Metazoa; phylum Arthropoda; class Insecta; order Hymenoptera; family Apidae; genus Tetrapedia; species Tetrapedia diversipes. The sequence continues at coordinate 224,501 of JAOPTO010000817.1, forward strand.
TACTCATGACACGATTACAATTTTAATTTAAAATCGTGGGTCAATTCCTGTTGCATACAGACAAAACATTTTAGATCAGAGACTTGGTATGAATATACCAGTAAAATTAATATGAATAACACAATAAAAGAAATTCATATTTGATGCTGATCAGTGAGGAGAACGTTATCCTATTAAGAGCAAAAATAAATAAGTGCAAAGTATTAACAATCATGAAATTATTTTCTATATTGTACCCTCCTCTTAAACCTTTAACCAGTGAGTAGGATAAAGAAAGAACAAACTTTTTCGATATAATTGTAGTAATGTGATCGAGCGGATGCGAGGCTGGAAAGGTCAGAGTACTTGAGTTGGGCGATTGTCGCGTGAACGTAGAATGTTTGGGCTCGAATGTTTCTAAGGCGGGAAAGATGAGAACTTGAGAAAATAGTGCGACTGAGAAATTGTGGGTGGTCGTGACCGAATGCGTAGAGTGAGAAAGGTTGACAATTAGAACGAAAGGAAACGAGTGTTTGGAAGAATATATGACGGGGAAAATGCGAGCGCGAGGCAGAACGTATTAGACGGTGAAGTAAGAAAGTATCAGACGACGAACGCAGAACGTATTAGACGGTGAAGTAAGAAAGTATCAGACGACGAACGCAGAAAGTATCAGACGGTGAAGATAGGAAGTATTAGACGACGAAGTAGTCAGCGTAGAGCGAAGGATTGTGTAGTTAGCGAAGTATCAGCGTAGTTTGCGAAGTATCAGCGTAGTTTGCGAAGTATCAGCGTAGTTTGCGTAGTATAAGCGTAGTTTGTCATTTTGTGTTTGTTTGTATCGTTGTAGTTTTATTAAATTCACGTATATTTATTATTATTATTCACCCTTCTTTCTTTTCTTTCTATTTTAATTTATAACCTTTCCTATAAATTATAATGTTTCTTTCGAAAATGATTTCGAAAAATTATAAATTAAACAGAATATCTTATAATTGTAGGAAATATTTTAATAACTTTTATTCACATACATTTTCACTGCATAGTTTGACTTAAAATGAAATTAAACATACATATCTTTGCCAACATTTTTCAAAAAGTTAAACTTAGAAGATCTATGACTGTTTCTCATATTCTAACGATAACAATTAGCCTGCTGACTCGATTTGGAGTTTACAAGAGACGGCATCGAATGACTATCAACTGATACCATCAGTCACTCGATATACATAAGCAACGATCACCATCTGTACCTTAAGGGGTGCGATCACATTGTTCGCTAATAGCTCCGACCGCGGTTGTCTGACATCGAAAATTAATTAGCAACAGCTTGACATTACTGTGATATCGATACATATATCTTGATTAATAACCTTGATGGATTTCATTACACAGACTGGAAATCTTGCATGCAACTGTAATTGACGCGCATGCCTGCTTGACGCACCAAGCACAAATTCGTTGGGAGTAGGATTGTGTTTCTTTAAACGAAATTATCGCGATTTAATTTTGTTGCTGCAGTTTTAAATCGGTCGAAACAAGCCTATGCTATTCGAAAGGATTAATTTGGACAGATCGTCATCGAAAGCCAATGGATAACAAACAGATGTGGAATATAGAAATTTGTATTTTTGTAGTAGAATGGCTCTTTATATTATTTATTTGCTAATCGCTTTACCGAAATTTTATTAATGAAAAAACATTTCTACTTTTATTGAAAAATAAAAAAAGATAGTATAAGAGTTGTCAATCCTATTCGATACCTACGTCTTTGATACGATTCAGTATTGAATCGAAATTTGTCGAACGTTATCGATAGGTATCGATGCGGTATCACTCTCAACGCTACTGACGAGACCACTAGCAGACCCCGGACGAAACAATCCTTCCCTTTCCTTTTTGATTGACCTTCATTTCAGAACAGGGAACCGAACCAGCATAGAATACAAAAACGTTTTAAATAAAAGGTGTTCAGTTTTTAATGATCCATCACCTTGTTAAGCAAAAATTCCGAGCCAAAATTATACTCAAAGCAGGAAGAAGTGTTTAAGCTTTATATATGATCAGTCATGTTCAGTATACATGGATACAGACAAAGTTTCATTGAAATAAGAACTTTAGAATTATGTGAATTTTCTTGTAATACAATATGCAATTAATATGCAAAATACGAATAATCAGTGTTCTGCTGTAATAAATAGATTTGTCTTTTTACTAATAATTTAAAACATAAGAAGTACCAATAATAATAATAACTTAAGAGTGACTAGTAACATTTAGTTACAATGGTTTATAAAAGGTGATATGAAGAAGTTTATAAACGCACGGCATGCCTTTGTCGCTTTGAAAGACATTTAATTTCAACAGAATGCTTTCTCTATATGTATATATACGGACAAAAGTTTAAGACCAAAGAGTCAAAGAAATTCAGCTAACTAATATACAAGAAAATTTTAAACAAAATTTGCATTCTGTACTAATCAATAAATAGTGTTCTACCATATTAACAATAAAAATGAATGTACTGACAATATTTGCACACCATAAAACTATATTCTATATAGTCCTCTCGTCTTAAACTTTTGTCCACTACTGTATATTCAGTTTTATCGCTACATATATTCAACACGGATGCTTACAAATAAATGATTAATGACTGTAAATTATGATAACACATGATAAACAGGATTATCAGATTATGCCATTTAATGGCTACACGAATAATGATTACGATTACTGCGATCACTTTCAGTGATCAATTATAGTAACCATGGAAATGTAATTGATTATTGCCCAACTGTGAATTCGCTCATTACCAAGGAGTATTTTGGTAGAAAATTTGCATTTCCCAAATCCGCGTGTAACACAGCTAGAAATTGAACAAAGGTAGTGGGATTCCCATTCGGTTATGTTCCCTTCAACCAGCGACCGATTCGCGCAGTTGCAGTCGCTGATTAATCGGAATAAAGTTTCATCAAAGTCGCCATGGTACAAATCCTGGTAGCCTAGTAGACGAGTCGTTGGTCATTGATAGTTCCCTCAGACAGCGCTCAATCGCCACATCGACCGAACGACATCGGTAATCAGCGAAAGCGGATGTCAAGTTCAGCGAACAAAGCGACTGCTCGTTTTTCTGGATCTCATGTGAATTCGAGTGAAATGGGTACCCTGGCAAACTGTGAAAAAAAACGACTGATTGGACGCAATATCAAGTGAATAGAAAATATGTGGATTACTTTTTCGTGCACTGTAGCGCTCGGAAGTTTCAACTATTAGATTTTTACTCCGCATGCAAATATGTGTGTATTGGATTGATGCATGCGATAGGTCAGATTTTATTTAAACAATTTTCAATAAAACATTACTACTTACTATTTTAAGGGAACGGAAACTATCAACAGTACACTGGTTCCTCGTGTTCAGTAGTGCTCAAAAGTTTTGGGGCTTCACATTAAAATGTTAACTTAAAGTTAGTGTTACAGATGAGAGAGGTTTCGAATAGAATATTTTGTTTATTGGGTGACACTTTTATTAACTTTCATAATTCCTGATATTTATTAGAAAGCACATCTGTAGAAGTATGTTAATGTAGATTTTAGTGAGTACCGTTTCATGATCATAGGATAGACACCGCATATGAAACTTATCAGTGTCTTCCATAAAACTATATCGATACCATCACGTGCAGGATAAGTACTAAAATCTAATATTCCGAATTGTGTATTATGTACTCTATTGTTATAGAGTCTTCATTTTATATTATAAGAAATCAGATTGAGCTGAAACTGGCAGAAAATAGACAAGAAAATATAAGTATTAATTTTTGATGAAGCAAGCTAATTTTCTGTTTCGAACGCGTTATGTGAAGTTATAGTACCACTGAAGCTGTTTACATTATTTTTAACTTCTGCTAAGTGGTATTTAGGTAATTAAATTTTTCTGTTTACGTAATGATATTTAGTTATGTATAGTTATCTACTATTTTCACTGATGTCTGACTTTTCGTTGATCTGCATCACCTGATTTCTTAGGCCTCGTTATCGTTTAGTTTAAATGATAATTGATACAGAGTCGAATTTTCTGTTTTGGTTCTCAACTTTTAGAGCTCGTGATGTCTTTTTATAGTTATAAGGCTATTGATACGCATGAAGTATTATATCAAAAGAAAAGATCATATTGGATCCATGTAAAGATTTTCATTTTTCATAGAGAACGGGTAATCATTCTTTATCCAATTTATTATGTTCACATAATATTTTTTTTTTCAACCACTACATTCCACTTCCTAAATGAAAGCTTAAATAAAAAGCAAACATAAAGTGCTTTGAGATGTTATGGATGTGCAAATGATAGGAATAATTAGATAAATCTAATGATAATTTCAGCTCCAACCATTGTGCCATTTTAAACTAATAAAAAGTATAAGAACACTCAGTAAACGTATCATAATACGTTAAATGTAGTGTATCACATCATTTACATATTTTTTACTACGGTTGAAGTTCGAAGAACTAAAAGCGAACAGGGTAAGGTGAATTTTTCATCGTCGGTACATGTACGTATACAGTGAAATCGATAGCATGCATTTAATACACGTCAAAGCTTCATCTTATCAACATTTTATCCCAGGATCTCTTCATTTTTCGTAAAAATCGAAGATAATCGAAGCTAAATTTTACCGAACGTGACTGTTTCAAGAAAAAGAACGATCGCTGCATCGAGCGAAGTATAATTTTACCTACTTATTTATGTAACAGTTATACACAACTCTTCGAAAATAATTTCATGAAATCAAGTAACATTAAATACAGTGTACTTTCATGTGCGCGCGCATGTATATGTTTGAAAAAGTTCGTACAACAATTTTCAGAAATGAAAATAATTTTTTTCTTATGTGTATCACACAATTTTTAATTTATGATCATGTACTCATAGTGTTGATTTTTATAGCTCTCACCAGAAACAAGTGTTTGTAAGTTTTAGATTCCTTGAGGTTTAATTTTTATAATTTTCAGATGCGCGTAAATCTGTAATGTATTGAAATTATTAACATTTTAAACGTATTACATTTTTCCGCGTTTTTTACGAGGAATTCGATATCCAACATGATCAATAACAATAGCTTTAATGCATGATATAATCAGGATAACGGATTCTAATTATAATAATTAACCGACGAATATAAGAATCCGATACACTTGTACTTGTGCTTGTGAGCTTGTCAAGATTGAACCCTTGATTACGATACGTTAACTTGACCATGAATAAATGGATTGAGCTAAAAATTTTAATGAAACGTTAGAATCTGCAGAAGTTATTAAATATCATGTATTATGGTAAGAATAACACGATACTTGGTAATAACAAAAATTGCAATGAAGCTTTAAAATTTTATACGTATTTTTGATTAACAAGGACTACAGAATTTGGTGTTCCTGAAAGTAATGTGGGACAATGCAATACCTCATGTTCCAAGTGTAGAACAAATAATAAAAATCATGTATAGCTGAAATTAGTAAAGAATAGTCCTGAATTCTATGTTTTAAACACATCGAAAAATAGAATACTCGGTTTTCTCAGAAATATTTAATAGGTAGTAGTAATCATCACCTGGAAGGTAATGAGAATCGGTGCACAACTTAGTAATTGCAAGAAAATAGCAGAAATCAACTCTAGGCTTTAAAACTTGTGAAATTAATAGAGTATTGTATTATACAGTTAATTTGAATTGATGTGTGTAATTCTGATAATTATCTGTAACTTTATGTGCGGAGCATAAGTAATATGTAAAGGCAATCGTAGCGCAACAGATCAGCGAACGAAATGTTTGTGGTTTTGTAATTTGTCTGTGTCACAAACCTTATCCAGACTGCCGTAAATTGCCCGTGGGTGTGCGACAACTATTGTTAGAAACTACTACGAAGAGTTGCAGCTCGATTAGATCCACTAATTACACGTACCACGTCTCAGTTTTACGGTATGTGAACTTAAAACGAGAAAAAGGCAGGCGTTATAAAGATTAAGATCATCGCTAACAGGATTATTTTTAAGTTCATAAGTTAGGATTCTGGTGAAAATGTAAATTAATAATAATCTAATAAGTTAATAAACTAAAAAGTTTGCCAGGTTGATATGTTAATACATAGATTCATGAGTTAATAATTCAATTAAATTAAAAAGTTCTAAAAATTCTTAGAATTCGAATGATCTTTTTTGATCGGAAAATGGTATATGTTCATTCTTTAAATAGATGTATAAATTCTTGGAACAATGATTTCTATATAAGAAGATGCTAGAGAAGCTATAATTTGTATATTTTACACAACGCGATGCAGAAAATGAAGGAACCGATCGCTTTCATCAATTTCTATATCTAAACGCGTTTAGATTTATGTTTTTTAGTTTAGATTATGTTATTAGATTTATGTATTCCATACAAATTAGTTATTCTTAATTACGCGTTAACAGTCTGTGTTCTAACTAATATTATACAGCGACAAAATTGTTAGTTCATCCAACCGGTCCATGTTGATCTTTGATTATAAACAGTTCATCAAAAGTGTGTCTTATTTGTTGGAAAATTAACCACTGTTTGTCTTCATAAATAAGATTTTTCAGATCAACTGCCGTAATTTAATGCATAATTCTACAACTGTAGTCTAAAGGTTAAACCTTTGTTCTCAGTCCCCTTACCAACCGGAAAATATTTAAATAAGTTTTATTCCTTCAATACTTTGTGTTGTTCTCGAAGAGACAAGCAAGATTTTCACAGCATTGCGAACGCATTCCAAATATACCGAGGGTTTGTGTGTGTTGTCGCGAACGATGATACGTTCGGACGATCGTACGCCAAATTAATATTGGGCGATAGATTTTCCCGTATAGCGAGTTACGTGGAGCGGAGTGCTGATTTCAGTACCGTATAATGTGCTGTTGAGCCGTACCGAACGATGTACTGTTTTAAACTAATGGAATTCACAGAAGTATCGGATGATGTACTGTTTGTAAATTGAACGTTTGACTCAAAATACTGAATGGGTGCACTAGACTTGTCGAACCACCGCGCTGTCGTCAATACCGAATGATGTACCGAAGTTTGTCGAGTATATGGTTTGAAAAATGATCGAAATGTAGAAAAATGTTGCTATACGGCTTTCCTTTTCTTTTTATTTTAATTAGCTGATTTGAGCGCTGCTCCTGTTTGTGGAACAAACTTATCAGCGAGAAGAGATAGTAAATGTTACATAAGGAGGTGGCAATTAAAAATAATTTACATGAGAAGGGAGAGGAAAAATTTTCAAGAAATTCCCAGCATGAACAAGGAGTGGGCAGGATTTGTGGAAGAGAATCATTTAGAGAAATGAATTGAGTTGAGGGTGAGGACGGATTATGAAGAGTTAAGGGATTGGAACCTTAGTTTTATATGGGTTACGATTGTGATTATATGTTCCGATGATTGAGGCCAGGGAATTTTGATGATGGGAAACTGTGTGTTTGTTAACGAGGACCGAAATGTAGTGGTGATTGTGCAGGATGTTGGTCTCGTTTAGAAGATCTTCTGTAGGATATCTAGCGGGTTTGTGTGTAATGATTTTAGGATTCTGGTTTGAGTGTGTTTGAGAAGTGAGTTTAGGGGATAATGAATGTGCGTGGGGAACCACCATGAGGCAAAATAAAATGTTACACAACGCCGAAAAGTTTTATATGGAAAAGCTCAAATATTCACTCCTTCATATCTCAAAACGATACACTGATCGGTTAGAGCCAAAAAATTAAGTCTCCGATCAGCGTATGCCAACCCTCGTTCTCGTGCCCTTGACACATGTTTCTAGAATGAAGGTGGAATGATTCACTCAGAACGGGAAGATTTCCCAACTGTAGGCAACGAAGGGGAAATTTCTTCTCTCGTGTACCTCTCTCATGTGGGTACTGGCTGGACGCCAGGCCTTTCGGAAGACCTTTATTTATGGCACGCGCTTGGATATCTAGAAAACTCGATTGACGTGAAAATTAAGCCTATTCTCCCTCTACGGACGCTAAGAGGGATAGGAAAAAAGAGAAAAAGAGGTTAAAATTTCTTAATTCTCAAAAGTAGCATTATCGACAAGCTCATGTCATAAATATGCTAAAGAAAACTTCTCACTGATGTTCTTTAGGGCGGAACACCGAGTGTTAAAAAAGAACCGCTGGAAGATGAGGCCACAGCTGAATTGCAATCAAGATAGTTTCTGGAAGACAAGCATGTCAGTTGTGTTGAGTCGAACAACTGTCGAACAACAGCCGCAACTGCGAGCAAACTTTTTGATTAAACCGGTGGTCTAGAACAAATATGATTATGCTCTGCACCCGTGCTCTCCTATCCTGCAGAAGCATGGTGATTCGTTGTGCTGTAGGGACGACACGTTTTAGTAATTTGCTCACACAGGTCCGAAGGAAATTTTTTGAGACCCGCCAATTCTTTTCTTAATTTGTCCGCAATCAGGCTGTGTACCATGTATGTTGTAAACTTTGTGAATTATGCTAGATCATGAATCCATCAAATCCTTAAGCCTCGTTTTTCAGCAAACTCCAGTGTAAAATTGCAGTTCGATGTTCTTTTGATAAATTATCTTTCTCAGCTGTCTTTGGATTTTTTTATTTAATTGATGTACATTGAAGTTGGCAATTGTATCTAAGTAATAGAAAATATTTTATTCGTTGTTGCATACCAGTATAGACAGAATTACTATACTTTGATTAATCGTTATCAATCAATCCTTCTTGATAACTGAAGAATTTATGTTTGTCAGAGTATATTGTTTAACGCATTAACTGCCATGGTACATATCAGGATTACGATCTAAAACGATAATTTAATTTTTTCACATTATATTATTAAAAACCCTAATTACAGTTCATAGTAAATATCAAAAGGCATATAAATTGTGTTTTTTAAAACAATTTTCCACTTTTGCTTGCTTATATTGTACAAACATTGTATGATTATCTGTTCATTTATGAATAAATTTTCTCTTTTTTTCAAGCCAACCATGATCTTTTTCCTCTTCTCGAAGGCCATTTATTCATGTTTACATTAATAAATTACAAATTTTCTCGTAGCGGCACAGATATTGCAAGTAAACATGCTACGAGATAACTCGTAGTTGGCAGTCAACGTGTTAAGTTAACAGTGTCAATAATTATTATATAGTATATACCAATTATGTATAATTAAACAATAAGGAAAATAAAAGTCGGCCGATCAGACTGTTCATACCTGAAATTTTTCTTCTTTCTGTCCGCATAACCCAAATGTAGCCAAATTGCGATCGCCTACATAATAGAATTTTTATACTTGTCAAATAAATTAAGTGACATTCATTTTTCATAAAAATGGGGACAAAATGACAAAAAACTTCCAGTTTTTTTTTCTTATTTTGTTTTTTGTTTATCAATTTTCTATTGTTGGATACATATTTACAGATAAACAGGAAAACAATGAAAATGTGCATAAATGAATATTGGACGGATCTTTATAGCCTCCTAGTAATGTATAAGCTCAGTAAAGTTTAATGGATATGTAGTGTCATTGCTTGCGAAGACATTGGGGATGCGGTCATAGATGTTACTACAAAGGTTCTTTCCTCATCATGATAAAACATTCTCAGCATTGATTTATTGAAATTTACACGCACACTATGAAAGATAATGCAGGAAACATAAGCATACAAGTTCGTACATGTGTACTAATTAAATCTTTACACCAATCAGATTTAATTTTATTGCTTATAATATAAAATGGGAAGTTAAGTATCGTTTGAAGTATGATGCAACTACTACGTGAATGAATGAGTTATAATATACTGTAATAGAAGAACACAGTATAGAGATACGTACATAGTGAGTGAAGTGTGTGCGTGGAAGAATGTACGTAGAAGGAAAAGAGTGCGTGTGTGTGAGTAATGCGTATGATCAGCCCGGGTGTGCCTGCGGGTGTAATAAACAAAAGCAGTCAACGTCTAGCCTTCGTGGTGTAATCGCACACGTATAATTAGCGAAGAGCGGACGTGAACATGTTCTTAAATTAATAATTATATCATCGTATACAATTAACTCTGTTGTACTCATAACAACTTGCGCTACTTGTATAACATTGCAATATATCTAGGATTACATAATTTTAGGAACAATAATAATAAGGAACTTTCTCAGAACTTTTAAAACATCGGCATTAAATGAAAATATCTATATATATTTAAGAAGAAAACAGTTTTATGAACCGAAATATGCATTTTTACTACAAAATTAACCACAAAAGCTTCCACTTCCGCTTTCCTGAACTTCGCTTAAAACTTCTTCAAGATAAACCCAATTACACTTTAAACTATGCAAGTCAATTTATCTACCATAAATATTCACTTCCAGAAGGCACCTCGAGAACCAAGTGTCCCTTCTAGCTAGGGCAGAAATTAATTTTTTCCTAGCAGAATGACCAAAGCCGTAAACCGTATTACACATCGGTAAACCATCATTGGCGATCACAGCAAGAAATTGATCAGGGTTGAGCAAGCAGTTCCGCCCCCTTCTTTCGCTGATTTCACGAACCTCCAGCTGTCCATCAGATACATTGACGTTGGTCGATCACGAGCATCAATCTTGATCGAATCGATCTCCAACTAGCTTCCGCTCCGCGTTGTGCTAGGGGCAACAGAAAAAATCGATCACGACTTAATCGCGTTACTCGCGTAATCCGTGTTTCAACTCCCTTCCCTACGGCAGTGTACATTAGTCTGCGCTTAAATGTAGTTAGAAATCGCTCGAAATCACGTTATACCTTAAATCCTGGAGAACGCCGAGCTATGGGCGCTTAACGGGCGTCTCGATAGAGAATGTTTGTGTGAGCGTGAAGGAGAAATAGGAAAAAAGGAAGGGAGAGAGGGCGTTGACCCCAAGCAAGTGCGTGGAAACAGAATATCTAACAATAAGAAGACTGTTATTACTGTCAAAGAATTTAAGGGATTCCAAAAACATTCTGCGTTTAGTGTTACAAGTGTTGAAATATGTATTTTGGAATATTATTCGCGACATCTACCGTTAATTGGTAACGACTCAATTGTCTTCTTTAGTATTAGTTCGTCGTTGCTTCACTTTATGCCAGCAATTAAAGCGAACAGTTGTATCCTTCGTATATAGGGTGTTCGGACGAAGCTGGGAGAAAATTGAAGGGGTTATTCTATGCAAGATTCTAAGACGAAAATCAAGAGTAACAATATTACATTTGACGCTTTATTTAAATAGTTCAAAAAACGGGGTACTTTACGCCTGAGAGCAGGCAACCGAGACAGCACGGTAGGTAACACCGCTAACAACAGGTTATAACTTATAACAGTGATGCTTAGTTATAACTACGTACAGAATACGGCTTACCTCTGAACAGTTACAGAAATGCACGTTCACCAATCAAAAACTCACATACGATCCCGTGACACATTTTAAAGCGAAATCATAGAATCATCATAAACCTAGCTGCTCGACAAGAATCCACAAGAACATATCAAAACAATCCCTGTAAGACTTTCGAGCAGAGAGGATTAATGTTTCTTGCAGTGTACAAGTTTGCACTTACAAATATTTCATTTATGCAGACACTGTGCACTTCACGATTCTCTATAAAAACATTCACGTATATTATGATTCTCTTCGAAAAAACTCACACACATCGCGGTTGTTTACTAAAAAAAATCATACAAATCATGATTCTTTACGGAAGATTTCAATGCATTTGAATTCTTCACAGAAAAGTTCATTGCCCTATCAGCTGTTTATGGGAATGGCATACTACACAGGTTATAAACGTTTCTGTTTCTATGTATTCAGTCACATGTGCTAAAAACCACAATACTTTATAGCTATATAAAATTTTTAATGTATTTTTAATGATACTGTAAATTAATTTAACCAGGTTTTAAATTAGTGGATTTGCAAAATTGCTTATTGTGTCAGATCATTGCTTTTTCTACCTGCGTTTCTATGGGGTTACCTATATTTACTCTGTTGAAGTAAACATCTACAAGTATATTTTTCTATCAATTATAAAATATCTAGTATTTAAACACTTACCAACAGGGGCACCGTATTAGAAATTTTGAAAGACGATAGATTCCTTTTGAACGATGGTCAGAAAAGAGTATCTTATAAATATAGGAAAGTTCTACTTTAACAACTTATTTAGTAGATGACATGGCTCAGATGTGAATAAAATAAAGGTGAGATGATTAGAATATTAATAAATGTATATATTTAAAACAATTTAACAGTAACAATTTAAACAACTTTACAACTTAACAACTTCAACGTTCTTACTTCAGAATTACACTCTTTCTACGTTCACAGTCAAACTCTTACTGCCCTCACAGTCAAAACCTTTCTGCCCTCCCAGTCAAACTCTTTCTGCCACACACTCGCGTTTTCTCCGTCATATATTCTTTCAAACACTAGTCTCTTTTCTTTCTGATTTTAAACCTTTCTCACTCGATGCATTCAGTCATGTTCACCCAAAATTCCTCAGTCGCGACGGTTTCTCAAGTGCTCATCTTTCACGCCTTAGAAACACTCAGGTCCAAACATTCAACATTCACACATCTATCGCCCAACTCAAGCACTCTTCAGATTTACCTAAACTCGTGTCCACTAGATCGCATTCCTAGATAAATATGTAACATTTGTAAAGTTATAATTCATATGTTCTTCACTGCACACTACAAAATATTCGAGAGAATAAAGTAGCTCGAAATACGCTATCAAAATTCAACAAAGAACTACATATAACACGTACAATGAACATATAGCAAAATTAAAAAAACGTTCTACGTTTACAGAAAAAGGGTGGAAACATCTGTGCACTCTTTCTTCAAAAGAATGGATTCTGAAGATTCGCATATTTTGATGAAGTATGGGCAGAGCGATCATCGCGAGCCAGTTTCCCAATTACGTGACACTCCGGAGTTTAAGGAAACCACCTGCACATATTCTTCGTAGAAGAAGGGTCGTGAGAAGATTACTCATACCAAAATTGATCCACGATGCAAATCATGAATTTAGGTAGAACGTATGATGGTGTTGGCTGTTGTTGAAAATGGTGTGGTTAGAAATTAATTAAACATCCAGAAATATCCGAAAAATATATATTTCTAAGAAGCTGATAGTTTTTCTCCAACTATTCTCTCTTAAGTGCTACGTTATCCTTGTGACTTTGCTCTAAACGTCCAGTGCAAGTTCTCAACAAAGACCGAGAGATGAAGAGGATGGAAGAATGATGGGGTGAAAGGGGGAGACGGACGGTATTTGCAAACAGATGGACATGTCCGATGAGGGAGGCGAAATGTTTTAGAAACTGGAAAAAAAACGAGGCAGACAGAAAAAAGGTGTCAACAATTAACAATTAACACCGTGTTGTGAGTTTGTATAGCTTTTGTCATAGCTCCTGCAGTCCGAAATTGGATGTTTGTACCTTGATTGATCGTTCTTCTCATCATGCTGGATTATATAAATCAAACAAGGATGAACGTGCATTTCTTGATTTTCGATCGTTGATCGCTTGATGACCAGTGATTGTTTTGGGATATGGCAGTTTGAGTGTTGAACATTGTATTTAAACACGCAACTTGATTTTAACCGATTATAGCTGTTCAATATAATTTCAGAATTCCGTGTAGCGGTGCTGATTGGCTGCGAATTCAATTAATACAATGAAACGTAATTCCTTGCTAACTAGATTTTCCATAATCTGTATGTATCATCGCGTAGATATCCTAAATTATGTATTTGTGATACAAATTTTTTTATTTTAGTCACTAATAAAATATATTTACTTCACTAATTTAATTTTGATTAAATTAAAAAATCAATTTATCGTTGAACGAGGAGGTAGAAATAGCGGAACGTATTTTATCTCTGGCACTATTTTGATATCGTTAAACCAGAGCGAGATATACGTGGACATTTTATATTTTATAGATTTTTAATTTAAGCTGTTAACATTATACCGATGGACTGGAAAAGAGATAAAAAGGACGGAAATAGGAAGTAAAATTGTTTAAATTATTTTAATTATCAATATTTCATTCAAAGGGTAAGAAATTATTTCGTTTGATCAAGGTTACTTTAATACATAAAACAATAACTGTAGGAAACGTTCATATTATTGCACTAAAGACTGCATTTGAAAGAACTTGAATATTATTACACTGAAGCTCTGTGCGTTTCATTAATTCAGCCTTATTCAGGGCTCTTTAGAATTATTACCTTTAAGTCCGCGATAAGGAGCAGCTTTACAACAGAAACGTAACTACCCGGCTCTTTTTGAAATTTAGGATTTGTGTGCTCCTTTGTCTTGACGCTCTTCAACTTAGTTATTCATGAAGCGGAAATTTTGATCCCGGAGCGACAGAAATTTGACGTTCCAATTTCCTTAATGCTTTAAACTTAGTTAAAATTTCGGGCACTTGCAAACCAGTGGCAAAATCACGTTAAGTTGCAGACAATATGTGTGTAGCTGAAATTTCATCACGGAAGAAATGATCTGCGACGCATGTAGTAACATCGACTTACTAATACGCAATGTCCATTGATATTTTTAGAATAAAAAGAAAATGAAGTTTAACTTACTTTACTTTATCCTTCCTTAACTCATCTTCGAATATAATATTCGGCTGTCTTTGATTACAGAATAGCAAACTATTTTGTTTATCAAATTTATCCGCAAGAGAAATATTTTCGAAGACCGTGTTACGTGCGGGCGTCTCCGAAGCGGAATGATAGCTTTCATTATTGAACAACAGACAGGGGAAGGTAATTAATTATTTAAATATCTTATTTGTCAGTTAAAAAGTATTAAATATTTATTAAATGGTAAGTTATATTATTTGAAGAATCATTTCAAAGATATTTTGTTTGAATCACTTGCCCAATCAAGTCTTTTGCTTCTTTAATGTTTGAGTAGAGTTCCTATTATTCGAACGAAAGGAGATGCGAATGGTGGAGAGCGTATCGCAAATTTGTATTTATAAGTAATGAGTTTCAGAGCTGCCACTTCATGCACACTTAAGATCATAAACTAGTAAAAACTCTTTTGCCGTTAGGTGCCTAGAACAGGTGAGGTGAGAGGTAAAAAAAAAAGTAGAGAGGCTGATGAAGGAGGAAGTAACCGGAGATGAAGTACTCGGGACACGAGAGGAGATCACAGCTGATATTAAGAATCATAATTAAGCAGGCGATGAAAAGTGTAAATTGCTTTCATTCCGATTGCTGAAGATTAATGTCTGATCGATTTGAAACCGAATTTATTTTGAAGCCTACATTCTCTTTTATCTCCTGGTGTATCTTTCTATTACAGCTTTCGCATCCATCCGTCCTTATTTTAAACTGGAATTTAGTTGCGTAATGATCGAGAGCCGAATAAGGTTTTGTTATTTTAACTAATTTCAACTAAGTAACCAGTATTGGTCATATATCCATTTAGTCCTCGGACATTATAAGTGATGCATAATAAATTTAGTTACATGCAATTTCATCAGAGAAGTTAATTAGCTATAAATTGAAGTACAAAAGTGAAACTATTTAAATATTTTTAATGGTTGTGCATACAATCTTGTAAGAAATAATTTTAAAAATGATGACGAATATGACCAACAATATATTAAAAGCCTGTTAATAACGAATACTTTTTCTCTGTTACAGGTACTTATTAAGAACTGCAAGTTACTTAACCTCAACTGGTATAAGTCACGGATATTAATGTTTGTCAAGGTAATGTTTTCTATTCAAACGAAGTTACACGTATATCGGGGAGAAGGAAACTGTAGTTAACCATTCTCGCGAAAAACTTTTGCTTATATCCTACATATATGCACATAGATTTGCATGTAAACAGACATTCGCTTAAGTACACTACACGATGAGTTCAAAACCATTGAAATCGAGAAAATCGTGTGCGACATGCAGCTATAAAACCGTCGAAAATAAAAGTTCGCATTCCACGGTATAGACTCCAGAAATTGTATTTCAAACCTTTATTTCGAAATCTTATAAAATCGCGCTCTTTTTCTCAAAATAGAAGCTTGTCGATTAATTTGCATATCATATTTACTTTACGACTAGAAGAATCGGTTTTTCGTAATTCATAGCGGTATATTCGTACATGATGAGCTAAACTTGATTAATGACAAACCTATCGAATCGATATTGTAAAGCTACGACATAAGAATGACTACGAGTAGTAAAATGTAGATATTGCGGAAATTTCATAAGAATAGCAGAAGTATGAATTCTAGCGGGCTGCATGTTCTGTTTTATATCGCTTAAGAAACTTTTATGTGGCTTAGATTTCTATTAGTCAACCCCTTAAATGCTTTTGGAACGAAAAATTTTATTTTTTTTCCAAGAAAAGTGCTGTAATCTTTAATAACAGCATTATGCATTAATTCCTGCTGTTCTCTTTGTTTAAATACACTAATCCATGGAGATATGTGCCAACAATGTTTTACTTGAAGAACCATCTTTAACGAAGAATTATTAATTATAATTTGCTGGATGTGTATATTTACGAATGCGATGTAGAGGTTGAGTTACTTCTTTGTTCTTAAATTTATAATTGGCGTTACCATTCTCTATGTAACTTTTTTGAATTTGTTGAACAGTTTGTTGTATGGCATTTTCTTAATGCCCATTTATTACTTCTTCTTAAATTTTGGTAGTAATCAATCAAGGAGCATAATTTTTACTCAGTGCACTTGTTTCAGGTCTTTAGCATGCTTCTTTGGTAAAAAGGATCGATGTGTATTTGTAGTAATGTAGGAATATTTTCTCCAAGTATTGATTTCCCAACTTCTTGGCCATTACAATTAGCGTTAGTGTTACTCTTCAAAGATTCCTTCTTTATGAAAAGTTTCTAAACGGAGAGAAGTGAATTTCTACATCCACAGATGATAGGTAACACTTTCGCTCCACAGAAAATAATTGTAAACTTTAAAATATATTACTAGCAAATTAAAAAGCATAACTTCAAAAATAGCTCTTCTTCTGCATTCGTGTCATAAGTTAGTTTAGCTAAATATGCTAAATGAACGTGTCCAGCGTGTGCTATAAATCATCGAGCAACGAAAGGCCGTTAGGTCTCTCGATGAGCGGGAGCTGCGTCGAATCCAATTGAATTAGCTGGATCGGAGAAAAAAATCGCTGAAACTATTAACTTGGCATCTCAGATTCGTGGAATAGAACGCGTTGAGAGTGGGGCTGAAGATCGATGAACGCGATCGGAGGCATCATGTTGACGTTTCTCCTCGATCAGCAGAATTCCGGCGATCGTAGAGGACGTAATTTGGTCCTTTCAGCGCAAAACAGTCATGACAATGGAGACGTCGCAATAGCCGTGGGCGTTTCACGTACTGAATCATCCAACGGATCTAGATTTGGTTCTGAAGCAAAGCTGGAACAAGGTTCTGTAACATCTCCGTGCTCCTTGCCGTCTGCTTGATCGAATTTGCGCCAATTATAGAAGCGTCGAATTTCAGTAACTTGGAACTAGGGAAACTTGTCGTCGTTTGTACCCAAGTAGGTGCTGCATAAGCCATTTCATCTGAAATTGTGTACTTGTGAACTGTGTACTCTGCTAAGGAGCAGAATGTTTTTGTCTGGACTGTGAGGCTGACATATTTATATTTTAAAATGTATTGTTGTAAGAGCAGGATAAAAGGAAATGAAACTGTGCAGTACATGGAAAAACATATTTACATATTATCTGTAATGTGCTACGTTTATGTTCTCGAATAATAAATTCATTCTCCTAACTAACTTCACTCGTTCATACCTCATCGGAAAAACAGATCCAGATATGAGCAATATGTGTAACAAGCAAGAATTTGTTGAACATATATTAGTCCAGCGTCGTAAGCACAACGCTAAAGAGATATAACACGTCACCCCAGAACTTCCAGGATCACTTCAAGAAAAATGTATACACAAGAAAGTCTTAACCTTCCTAAAAGATATCCAACTCTATCGCCTAACATAATAGTGTAATACCGTCTACCATGAACCAATGTGGTCACTAAGGTGGCCTTTAGTTACAGGGGTCAAAAAACCTTTTGCGTTTTATTCAGTCTTATCCTCCTATATCATGACACTTGGTAAGGAAATGATGCCTGCAAAATTTTAGTGTAATTGGATAACGGGAACCCGTGCCGCACTTCAACTGAAGTTTTGAATTACAGTGATTTTATGTGAGAAATGACCGTCAGTCACCAAATAATGATAATTTTGTAAACTTTCAAACATAAGGGGTTAAATAATCCTAAAAGTAAATTTTAGTATATCGCCTAACTAAATCAAACAAAGTTCAGTATGAGCGAATCTTAACACGAGACTTCGATTATCGAACTTCCTTCCGGAAAGCTGCGTAATATTAGGTTATCGCATTGAAAATGTATCACTTTCGAAAAATTTTTCCTGAACTTTCTAGAAAGTTATAAAAGTTATCTTTCACGGGGTATATAAAGGAGCCGGGAGTGCAGTATGCAATGCATTGATTACCCTCATCAAGATGTCTGATCTCAACGAAAAAATCGATCTCGACCAGAAAACCAACCGCATACTACTTTTTTATGAATTCCGTTTGGGCTCATCTACGCGAGATGCTGAAGCAAAAATAAACCAGACGATAGGTCTTGGAACCGTCTCTCAGGCAACAGTGGTCCACCAATTCCAACGATTTCGCAATAGGGATTTTACTTTTGAAGACCTCACTCCGGAAAAGCAGCATCTGTCAACTTGGACGAGCTTTGCGAACTTGTTGAAGTCAACCCCCGACAATCTTCTCGCTGTTTGGTAGAACGACTCCAGTGTCACCGTTCCACTGTAGTGGGTCAACTCCATGCCCTCGGAAAGAAATGGAAATATGGCGTTTGAATCCCACATGGGTTGACCAACAGTCAGACACATATATAGTCTTCCGCTCACTTGAAGTCCCGTGGGACGACACAGAGGCAAAGAGGGATTGGGCCGCCCATCCCCACCCGAGCCGCACGTTCTGAATCTTAGCCACTCTCTGCCATAGTAGTAGGAATAGTTTTCAATTGCGTCCCTATCTCAATATGTATAGAAATATAAAAGTCGGAAACTATAAACTACTGCGGTTTTGTTTATGCTTATATTTAATATAAAAAAGGCCATTTTTCTATAAGTGGAGTAACAAAGATGATTTTGAAATATAATTAATTTACTTTAATGGAATCAAATATTTGGTATAACATAATCCGACTTAAGGGGCCATTCTACTGTGACGGCCCGAAAACAAGACGATTTTTGGGAATTTTTTGTGGGTAAACTAAACAACATATCATTTTGCGGCTTGGGATATTTGTTTATTATAACCTTAAGTTTGTTTAAAAATTTTTGCGAGCCAGGAGAGCATATGTGTGTAAAATTGTAGAACGTTTTTTATGACGTCGTGAAACAAACAGCCTTCTATGGCTGCCATGATTCCAGCTGTTGTAGTGATTTGAAAACAGAAAATAAACAAGATTCTTAATCTGTATGAGTGTGGTTATCGTCGGTACCAGAATGGTTTGAAAATACTGAACAGAAAAAAAATGGCGCTGGTCTAAAGAAAAATTTTTAAATTTTGGTAAAAAAATCGGAATGTTTTACATTCCCAAAATTCGAAAAAAATTCCAATCAAAGTAATTCTGGTAGGGACGAGAATGACACATCTAATGAACACATCTGCCAAGCGGGAAGTGAATCGGTCAATCCGTTATGGAGCTATCGTGGCAGCCATTTCCAAAAATGTAGTTTTGAGAAAAACGCGTTTAAAGTTTCAAGTACTGTTTAGGTGGATATAGAAAGTTTTGATCATACTTATAAGCTAATTAGCTATTCCAGGGCCGTACAGTACACCTTCCTTCTCTTCCTAGAATTCCTATAGTGTTGATGCTGCAGTTCTACGAGCTGTCCGAGCCTCTTTCGACGCCTATTGGCTTTTTATCGCTACGTGCCTTTTGCGGATGTTATCGCGATTATCAACGAAAGTTTTGGTTATTGGGCCAATTATGATTCCCATACAGAGTTCTTCATATTTTCAACCGAATCGGTGTTTCATAAAATGGCTAATCCACAATATGTGGTCAAATTGTTGATATCAGCTAGCTTCCTGGAGCCTTTTCCTCCTATACCTTTATTTTTTTTCTTCACACTTCTCAATCAACTTCTAAACCTTTTTTTCAGGTGTAGAACACATTCAAGCTTCTTCACTATCATATTATCGTAAGGATTCAAATCTATAATAGAATTTCGGGCTTGCCAGGATGAGCCGACCGCTCAGATAGCTGCGCGCGGCAGAACGGCGCTTCGTGTGATGGCACATAACATTGTTAATTTTTCGAATTCTGTTAAATCCCTTTGGAAACAAGTTCTTAACATGTTAAAGTCTAAGAAAATGCAAAAAAAAAAAATTCGATTTTTTCAATCCGTCACAGTAGAATGGCCCCTTAACTCTAGTCATTTTCTACGAAAGACTATTAAGCCGTGTTTCCCAAGAGAACAATGTTCCAAAGGTATTAAAATTTGACATTGCTATCACCGCATATAATAATCCTACTGGTAATTATATAACCAATGCCTTCCTACCGTATTGTAAAAAAACTAGCAAGAATTGTCCTCTATCAGATATAACCATTGTATAATAGCAATATGTTACATCTACGCCAATGGGGCTCTACCTACCGCGTGTTTCTCATTATCTCTTTCTATCGCTCTGACCTCCTTGTCAGTCAGCCCAAATGCGTCTGTAACTGCCGCAACGAATAGCGAACTAGAAAATGAATGTGTGCGTGAGAATAGGTGTATCCCTTCCACTTTTCTCGCATTCCTGCCGCGGAACTTCAAGTTAGCGGAAGACTATACTTGAAGGTGGACCCTTCAGTTTCACCTGTTACTCCACATGCCACAATACTGATACCGTATAGTGCGTCCGTAAAAAGTTGGCTAGCAAAAAGAACGCACGTCTAATTGGTTCTAGGTTCGATAAGCCTACCTTTCTTAACGCTATTATAAAAATCGGGTACACGTATTTCCACTGTTGGTCGGAATGGCGACATCGACGAATGGAATTGGTAGTTATTGGACGGAAAGAATTGAGCTGAGCGAAAGAAGTACCCCTCTGACCCCTGTGCCATCCCACTAGCCAACTTTTCGTGGACCCTAGTACTGTGCTCCGCTGACAAAGAGTCCTCTAGCAGGAATGTGAAACTTAATGTTTAAAGCATTGCAATATCAAATTTTAGTATATTTGGAATATTGTTCTCTTAAGGAACGTGGCTTAATGCACTTTTTTGAAAAAAGGTGTAGAGCTAACGCGGATTGTATGATACAGAATGCTTGATTTCATTAAAAAACATTCATTACATTTCAAAATCATCATTATTATAACACTTATAGAGAAACTGTTAATATTATGCAATGTCCTTTTTATGTTAAATAACTATTATGAGCTAAAATAGACATTTTATACATTAAGTATGAGCATAAATGAAACCCGGATAGTTTATCGGCTCTGAACCTTATATGGACGCAATTCAAATCTGATCCTATTGTTATGTCAAAGTGCATGGCTAAGGTTCAGAGCTTGCAGAAAGAACCCTACTTCTTTTGCCCCCGTGCCGTTTCATAGTACTTTAAGTGAGCGGAGACAATACCTGTCTGACCGTGATCTCCCCGACAGTATGGCGGACCCCATCACTACTGTCCACGGCCTATCCTGATGCAGCCATTGGAGGCGGGGTATACAGTCCCCCAGTAGCGGCATGGAATGTTGTATCTGTCAACCGTTAGGATGAGGGACTAACTTGAGTTCTGACCGGCTGTCAGGTCTGAGGCCCAAAGTGGTTGTTAACATTTAACTCTTCGAGTATTGAAGCTTGTAGTCCTGTGCCGGAGTCATTTCTGACTCTCACCAATATTTCACTAATGTACATTCGAGACGCTCACGGATGTAGATCAACACATCGATAATCACTCGAGGCTCCAGGTACTTATCGATGTACATATGTATGAATTTACTACTGTAAGGTGTAGAGCCCAACCTTCCCAATTTTTGAATTTTTCCTAACTGAAGTAAATGTTACGATAAGGATTAGTGGGTAACACCTGGTTGCAACGCAAGCCCTTGTTTAGTTTTCTCAAACGGTTTTCAAAAGTTTTTTTTTTCAAATTTCTTGCCTATCCTGGACGTACTTGTCCGATAGATTAAAATGTACGTTTCGAAATCTTTGAAACCGCTCTTTGCATGTTTTATACGTCGCAGCGTCATTGCCAAAAACGGGCAAAACTATTTCTTTAGCTTTATAGGCATTTTTCTTTGGTTCAAAAGCAAGACGAATGCAATGCTTCAAATACTGCTTGTCGAACGCCAAATCGTTTACTGTTATTAAGTGAAATTATGCCGAGTTGTGATGATTGTTTTAATGTTCCTTAGAGTATAATGCTGCTACTTTCAAATCACCATAGGGCAGGAAAGGTATTTTAATTTGGATGGAAGTTATAAAACATTAAATGCAAAGGCACCAAATTAATTTGCACACCTAATAATTTTCTGTTTCGAATTACATTCGCATTTTTGGTGTAAATATAGAAAACTACAACATCATGATTTAAGAAAAAATGATATTGATTTAATATTTCTATTGGTACTGCATACATTACATATAACTGCATGATTTTGAATGGAATGAGATATACATGCTTCTTGTAATAAGTACATATTGTGGAATATCTGTTGTTACTGTCTATGCAATATACTTTTTGATGCTCTACTCTGCTTTTTTCACGAAAAGGCAAAAAATACTAAAATTAAAAATAATAATAAGGAGAAGGAGAAGAAGATAACAAACACAAAAAAGAGAATAATAATAAAAATAAAACAATGAGAAATTAGCTTTTCAAGGGAATATAAATGTTTTACACGCGCCTCTCTTCGTCAGAACGTCGTAAGAAACTAAACAGTTCAAGAAATGCGAGAATAAAAAAGCATCGCACTGTCACGGGAATTTCCCTTGGATTGGAACCTCGGATGATGTTTCGACCCTATCGTGGAAACTCTCGTAAGGATGACTCAGAGGATAGGGTTTGAAAAGCGTAACGCCTCACTTTGTGGTCAAAACGATAACTAACTGTTCTTTATTGTGACGCTCTTTTATATAGTACAATATTCGAGTGGTGGGGGTAATGAAAAGTCATGTGGACCGCAGGATGTTCCTGCATGATGAAAAGTCATCTGGACCGCAGAATATTAATAATACAATCTGGCCCTGATAAACAAGAGGACAGAATCTCTTTACAGCCAGATGTTTCTAGATACTAAAAGTTATGTAAATTGCCGGATGTTCCTTAGTAGTAGAAGTCATCTGAACCGCAGAATGTTAACATAATCTGGCCCTGATAAACAAGAGGATAGGGCCTCTTCACAGCCAGATGTTTTTGGGTAGATAAGTGTCTTCACAGCATCGAAAATATGATATTTTTATATATATCCGTGTAGCGGTCTCCATCAAACAGAGGTTTCGCAGTTTGAGATAACACATAGAAGCATACAGCAGAAACAGAAACGGCGGCGGTAGTGTCACTGTTTACGAGTACTTGGGACCGTGAGTCAAATGTGACTTGGGCACAGTATACGGAATTTTAAGTACCCTGTCACACATTAATGCGAACTTCTGTTTATTGAGTTGCACGTGTTAGTGCCTGTAATGAAATGTGTTTGACGTATTTTATATCCTAACTTTTACCGGGTGCTTATACGTTAACAAAGACAGTTAGGAATTTGAAAAAATTGGTCATCTATCTCCTTGCCACATTCCAATAATAACCATAACTGTTACGAATTTCTAACGTTTGGTAACGTGTAGATAATGCGAATTAATATTTTTCAAAAGCCTAGTCGGAACTTTTTGCACTTAGACATGTGATTTTGGATGTATAATTCAGTTATAATCGAGTTTTTTCGTAACGGGATCGGATTTTGTTTTCTTGCTGCAATGCATGCTGCAAAATTTTTAGGGGTAAGTAGAATTTTTGGATGATGTATGTATGTGAACGAGGATGGTTAAGGCAATGAGGAGAATGTATCTGAGGATCAAAAGTAAAGTCAAAGGAAAGAGGCATTCCCGTTGGTAATTTAGGAAAAGGCGAAGCTTGTGTTACGACAAGTGAGGTAGGGTGAAGTGAGGTAGAGACCTGGCACCAAATTTAGTTTACTTTATCTATATTCACATACTAATACTAGGAATAGATACTTCAGCGTATTTACCAAGATGGTATTAGAATATTTCCTTCATAATT
Source organism: Tetrapedia diversipes (assembly GCA_033822845.1). Lineage (NCBI taxonomy): Eukaryota > Metazoa > Arthropoda > Insecta > Hymenoptera > Apidae > Tetrapedia > Tetrapedia diversipes. Next base: position 248,849 of record JAOPTO010000817.1, read on the forward strand.
GCATCAAGTTTTCTTCAAAATTCCTTCAAAATAAACGCGGTTACTACGTGACGCGTTGTATGAATTCGTATTATAGGAAATCGCATAACGCGAATAATCTAAAGTAACGTATAAAACGGTGCAATGCTAAACTAGAGCAGATTTAATTTTTTAAACGCGGGAACATTCTGTATTTTACTATTTAGTGCGTTATGTGAGGAAATCGATTAATCGTCGTACAGATGTCTACTATACAACGTTCTCCAATTCAGTTTTTCTATAAATTTACCGTAGATTTTGAAAAACTGCTGACTATACGGAAGAAAGAAAAACGGGAGGAGGAGGAAAACGCATCGCGTTCAAAGAGTAAACGGCAGGTCGAAGCTCGTTACTCACGACGATCAGTCGTTTGGGAAATTCATCAAACAGTCGATTGATCTACGTCGGATTAAAAGCGGAGCAGATTTATCTTTATCTCCGAAGTCGCTGCACTCCCCCTCTCCACAATTCGAAATCGCCATAATGCACTTGCGGTTTCCACACGACCGAACACGAGTTTATATCGTTAAATCCAATTACGCTGCTATTATGGCTCGTTTCCCGCGGATCAACTTCCTAGGACTAAAGTTTGCTCGTACACCGACATGATCGCGCACACCGATTCCAGTAAGTACTTTATGCGGAGAAGTCTTCGCTATTACCGTCAGACATCGAGAAACATCAGCTGTCTCGTGGACGAAGCCATAATTATTATGTATAAACACAATGGCTCACGAAATCAATTGAACTATTAAGTCACATTTTCTATTTGATCAGCAGTAGATTTAATATTTTATTATTTATTTGAAAAACGTTCACTACTTCTTGAATTTTTTAATTTTCCAATATATCTTATTGGTGGTTATACGTCAGTGAAATAAAGGAAACTGATAAAATAAAGTATTTGATCAGTTTCAAGTGTTATTCTAGGAATGTTACTCGCAAAATTTGGAAAAGGCGAAATCTTTGTTTATTTTTTGGTATTTTAGAGAGCTATTCAAAAGTTAGATTAATTATTGATTTAATGTTTATGTTACATATTTGTAATGAAGAAAATAAGACTACACATAATATAGGAAAATTCTGTACTAATGACTTTAGTAGAGCGAATGATGGGACACAGGTGTGAATAAATAAAAGTAAGGTGATTAGGATATTAATAAATGTATATTTAAAACAATTTAACAGTAACAACTTAAACGACTTTACAACTCAGAATCACATTCTTTCTACGTTAACAGTTAAAACCTTTCTTCCACGTTAGTCAAACACTTTCTGCCACGCGCTCGCATTTTTCCCGTAATATTATATATTCTTCCAAACACTCGTTTCCTTTCATTCTAATTGTCAACCTTTCTCACTCGATGCATTCGGTCACGCTCACCTAAAATTTCTCAGTGACAACGTTTTCTCAAGTAATCATCTATCACGCCTTATGCCGCGTCCACATTGAAAAGATCAGTTCGCCGACAGAAACCGCAGCATGTCCAGACTGGAGCTCACGAACAGTTCGCACAAGCGAAATTTTACAAACTTGTTCGCTTTGAATTCATGGGCAGTTCGCTATTTACTTTTTCCACATACGGATGTTAATGTACAGACTTTAAAAATGTCTAAACAAGATCTATTACTCGCAGCATCTGCATATCATATAATATGTTAGAAAAAAAAGAGAGCGTCAATGTTAGCAAAGACAAGTGTTTAAAACAAGAAAAGCCTCTAGTGGAATCAGTTTAGTGAACAAATTACTACAGAACGAAAATGGATTTAAAACCTTTAGCAGAATGTCATACGAAGACTGTGAAAAATGCTTGGTAGAAACTGATGGCAATTGAGAGCTAGTCGAATTCCATAAAATTGTGTTATGCCGCGTCCACATAGAAGAGAACAGTTCGCGAGCAGCTCGCGAGCAGCACACGAATTGCTCGCGTGCGGTTCGCGAGCTGTTCGCCAACGGAAAACGCAGCATATCCAAACTGGAGCTCGCGAACAGTTACAAGCTTGTTCGCTCTGAATTCATGGGCAGTTCGCTATTAGCTTTTGCCACATACTGTGTTACAAACGCGTCCAGACACGCTTCGAGCTCGCGAACAATTTCTTTGATGTACCGCTTTCCGAGTGAACAGTGTTCGCTGTTCGCCGCTCGCTGTTCGCGAGCTGTTCGCGAACAGCAGTGTGGACGCGGCATTAGAAACATTCAAGTCCAAACATTCTGCGTTCACACGACAATCGCCCAACTCAAGCACTCTTCAATACTTTTCCAAATTCGTATCCACTTGATCGTGTTCCTACAATAATAATACATGATTGCTAAGAATTGGTAAGTGGTTTTAGATATAACTTTTGAAGTATTTTATTGGATATTACCTTCAATCGTGTCAGTAAAATTAATAATGAAATAACATTTATTAAAATTACAGGTTAATAATCCAAATACTCACTCAGTTCAAAATTACTAATACAATACTTTTTGTGTCACTGTTAGCTGAAAGGATTATTCCTTGAAATTATTCATATCAGCATTACTATCTAGAAATGATTTCATTGTTGTAATAATAATTATTGCCCCTCACCATGGTATTTTCAACCAAGAAAATAGTAGTAACTATTATTGTGTTTAATATCATTCATTATTAATAACTTATTTGAACTCAACCTTCCATAGATCATTTTTTGATTTCAACGAAACTACCTATTTGGAATGGTAGATACAAACTTAAACGAATTACGAAGTATGAAGCTGATGTTTTAATCACGTCGAAATTCGAGAAACACGAAAATTAATTACGTCCGCACCTTGCTCGACGAGAAATTGTTAGGATTCCTTTTATTCAACGTCGCGTAGAGAAATTTGTTTGTAATTCAGTAACGCGACCATCCCTGCAGCGGGTCTCCTGAAAGCTGCATTTGTGAAATTTATCGTGTCGCGCCATTAAGGGATCCCCTGAAGCATATCCTTCCATCAGTCTAGTAATTAAATCTGTTGTAAAATATCCTGCTGACAGTTTACAGCATCGGTTAATCAGAATGATTCATTAAGCAAATGCCATACTTTTCGGAGGGTAATCTATGCACCTTGAATTTTGTGGCCTTTCACATAAATTTTATACCTCTGTTTTAATTCGAATTGCAACTTTCGACTAACATATCCGTTAAATATCTCTTAAATGTTTGATATTTTTCGATCTTCATTTCAATTTAATTTAGAAATCTGAAAGACATTACATTTTGTTAACTCGAAATGCATGACTTTAATTAAATTTATGCATACGGAATTAAAGACATCAATCAAAATTTTCAAGAATCTCAAATTTATTTTCAGCTGTGTTTTTTGGGGATTAAGATTTAGGTTACGATTCTTTATTTGACGCAAACATTTCTATTTATTTTTTAATCTGCAATTATACAATGTTCGATAGAATTTTAAGCAGTGCCTAAGGAAACGTGAATATTCATGTGGTTTGAAGTAATTTGGAAATTATGTGTTTTAGCAAGTGCTAAAATTCGATTCGACAGCGAATTTAAAAGGCTGCCCTTCAATTAATCACCGACTATCGGAAGGATTTTACTTATTGCTTACTAGGTCAAATTTTTACAGTGAAAAAGCAATTAAGGTCTTGATAAACATCGCTGTTCATTACCGTTCTATCAATATGTGGGGTCTGAGTGGAAAACACGCGAGGTAATAATTAAAAGTATATTTAATATAAATATGTATAAAAAGCGTCGCCGTCGATCCGTCCGATCTCTTTCGTCACTGCGGTCACACTCTCGCTTTTAATTTCAATGCTCGTCTTTGGGCACCGCGCCGCCAAACTTCAGTGCGTAAATAAACGCGCACCTCCACCTTTGGTGGCTCACGAACGCGTGACTATCGGGCTCAGCCCTACAAATATTTTCGATGGGACATTTTGTGCTTAACTCCTTGGCCTACACGATATCTGCCAATTGCACGAGCTATAGTAATCAAGAAAGTCGGTCGCGCGTCGTGCCATTCAACTGTTCAGCTGTGTACCCGAACTGGCGCAAAATGTATACTTTTCATGACATATATTTCAGTACAACGAAAGGAATTGTAAAATAATAAACAATGTTTACATACAAATAGTAATTTTAAGACGTCTAGGGTGTACTCATAATTAAAGGAAAAATATTCGATATAGAATAACTCCAATCGCTTGTTCTAATAATAATACGCGGCATCTTATGCACAAATTCCACACCACGAGTCTGACTCGTGGCTTTTGTTTATGACAAATTCTTTACCACGAGTCAGACTCGTGGTTTTCGCTTATGGCACAAATTCTTTACCGCGAGTCAGACTCGTGGTTATAGGCCAAAGGATTAACGCCCCTTAATTTATCTACAGTCTTTATGCTATAATTAAGTGTCATAATTATCGTACAATGTAATACAGTATTTACTCCGTACAATGTTGCTACACAATTTCTTTTCTTGCTAATTATTTTATTTTGAAAACTAAGAATATTATTATAGACAACAAAAATTTCAATCAGGACTTATAATTTGAAATTTATGAATTTGGTATCTTCATTCCTCTAAATTAATTTAGCTATTACATTTATAGAAAAGTTAAGATTATGTTAGATATACATTTGTATCAATTTTCTTATTCGCAACTGCGTTACAATTACAAGGATTATCTTGTGAATACATTTCATGAAAATGTTTACAGTTCAATTGAAAGTTATAAAGTATTGTAAAATTAAACGTGATATGAATAAGCGAATTGATACATATTCTGTAAAATTAGATATATCGGTAGTTGTCAAAAGAATTTGTTCTATCTTCGAAGCTATAGCAAATTCCCATATTTCTCACTTCGCTGAATATGATAATTATTAGAATCAGCTTAACATCCGCGTATCCCTATGATCTATATAACACTACTATGCTTATTGATCACCATTTACCGTTCACGTGACGTGAGCTCACGTAATAAAAGAAACGACTTGATTACCCCTCCGCCTGCGGTCTCTGGGTCTTTCGTAACCCACCCTGAGAGTCCCTTGATTCTGAGGAGAAAAGTGACGATCGCACTAACACATATACGCATATGACTACATATCCGTTTCCGTCAGCGTGCCGAAGTAACGAAACCGAATCCAACGACAGTCAGTTTTTGGTAACGCTCTGAAGAAGAAACGTGTGCAACAAATCGAAACAATTCTTTATTTCAAAGTTTACTTTATATTTCCGTGCTTTTATTATTGTTTTAGCATTTTAGCATTATATTTTAGTATTTAATATTTAGTAGTTTACACTATTCTTGTATTTAGTATTTAGTATTTTATATTATTTTTGTATTTACTACTTAGATTTTAGTTTTCAGCACTATGTAGGAACGTAAAATAAAAGATAGGTCCGTGTTGTCTTTGCGTAGACAATGATAATAAATATATAGCCGTGTGCGATAATTATGAAAGTCCCATTTGCAGCGACCATTCGAGAAAAATCCAACAAATTTTATATAGCATACATGACAATACGTAAATATACAATAAATATAGCTTCGAGGTTTGATAATTCACGTTATTATTATTTGTTCCTATATGCTCCTACATCTTCCTATGAATTGGGTGACTGTCACTGTATACAGTATCGGTGAGGACCTCGGTCTCGAGCGATCGTCACATTGGGTAGCGTAGGATTGGTGAGCCGCTTGGCCGGCTCTGAATATGAATTAGTGGTATATCCGTGAGGGTCTCGAAAGAGCCAAGGCCAGGCCGCCAAGCTTCAGTAGTCGGAGGGTTAAATATGTGATAGTTGAACGAGCTTAATTACAGTGATTTCTAAAATCGAAGTGTATGATAGTATAACCAAAACTGTTATTGGCAGCAGCTTTTAGCGGGATAGTGTTATGGCATTTGATCGCTGTCCCCAACTTCTATAATTTTCTTTCCGTTCGACAGATCGCGATCTGACCTACATTTCTCCTGAAAGAATATTTTGTCATAAATGAACTAAATTCCGAATTTCTTTCCTGAAATTAATATCAAAATAATTTGTAAGACATTGGAAGAAGGTACTTTTATTTAATTCAATTTAATATTCCTATCTCTGCGTTATTGTATCACCATGAAAAGCTACGTATTTGTAGTAATGATTACTTTTACTAATTGTGAATCATAATCAGCTCTTTATCAAAGAGAACCTAACTATTCAAGTCTACATTATGTAATTTACATTTTATTAGCAGGAGTGACTGGCAAAATTTTCATCGCAATTCGCATGATGTAATATTCTTCCGAGGGAAAAACCAACACACGAGGAGGAACTTAAATAACTGTTATTTAACTTTTATTGTGTATCATCGCGGCAATCGAATCTTTGGACTGTTTTGCTTCAAAGCGATATGTATTTCCTTAGCAACTGAATAAAGTTATTCATTTTTCTCTGTAAAACCACTTCAATTGTAATGTGATACTGTCAACATCAAACTATGCTTTGTTATGCTCATTATTTATCCAGCTAGCATCTCACCCTCCAGTTTCAGCACCATTGAGATTCAATAATTATCACCGTTTTGCTTCAATAAGTTTCTGGTTGCAATCATCAATTCATCTTTGGGCCTCTTTAATCTGTTTATTTGCATATCGCAATCCAATAGGACAATCTAACGTGTAGCCGTCATCAGATATCGGTGTTCGACAGATTCCTCTTAAGCACGCTGTATATAAACAGCCCAGTGAGGAAAGTGGGAACCAGCCGCTAATAATGGACTGACCACAGATCGATGATTAATTTAATTTTCAAAGGATGTATGATATTTGCAGGTCAGCTGGTTGCCTTCCTGGATGCCATATATACAGTATCTTGTGTATATGGGAATTCTAGACAAAAATCATAACTTCTAAAGTAATTTTCTACCTAAGACCTGTTATTCTTTTTTAAAGAGAATGAAATGATGTTTCAAATGATGCATAAAAATGTTTGTAATTTTCTAAAAACAGTAAAATGATCTTAAATTTTTTTATTAAATATAACATTTTTATTTATTATAACTGTTGCAATTTCTTTCTATGTAATTACTGACTATCTTTCGTTTATGACATTTTTTCATTGGATCAACTGAAATACCTAAAAGATGGTAATAATCGTGCCGATTATATGGACGACTGGGATAAAAATCATAACTCTGTATTCGTTCTAAATTTCTGTTTAATCTCTTCTTAAGTGTTCAAATATTATTCATAACTTAAAAGATATGTGAAAATGAATTTAGAACAAATAAAATATAAATAATATATCAAATATAAAATAGTTAAATATGGAAAATATAAAGAAATCTTTTAACGATTTTGAATATTTTCTCCGTATCGAACAAAATTGAGCAGCTAGAATTGGCGTTTAAAGTTTAATGTGCTCTAAATTAATGCACACAAAATTATCGAGGTACTTTTTGGTATTATTTTTAAAACTCAATTTAAAGTTTAACAACATCTAATACTATTGGCTGTTGAATGATACTGTACCAATGATTTACATCAAATATTGAATTTTATTTTAAACTTATATATTTTGAGGCAGAGTTTACGATACAGAACTAATCTACGGACAATCGCTCTCGATAAGGTAAACTCTGCATGCACAGATTCACACGTACACCTGTTTACGTTACTCATAAAAATCAAATTAAACACATAATCTTTTGCTAAATGGTGCTCGTTTAAAGAAATGTATCCAAATTTATCCAAAGAAATGTATCATAACAAAGTTCAATCATCATTTTTTACAAAACATCAGTAACTTCAATCATAATTATGGGCTATATTGAAATCTAAATTCCTTTGTTAAGAATTTATGAATTATATCTTTATCTTTTTACTATTGTCTATTGAACGAAACACTGTGTGGCTTGTGTAACGGTTGGTAACATGTGGTCTAATTGCGTCAATGCTGAACTTCCCTCTAAGCATAGCGTACACTGTACATTCTAGATCCTCCAAAGCTTGTCTCTATTATCAGAGTTCCTTGTCAGCAGCCAGCACGTCCGATCCGTCTCTGATTGCGCGACGGAAGCTTGAATAAGCTGACCACAGAATCGGATTCGAGCAGAGGAGTTGAAATGCGGCGCGCTCGCCATGCTTCAAATTATGCACACCGTTTGGCGGAGTATCGACGACATGGATGCTGCAAGAGACCTAAAGACAGGTTCACAATCGCATCAGGCATACAGTTGATCCGAAGGCCTGAGACAGACGAACGACTTTTCGCCGCACGATTGTACAGTACTCGGCAAAGTGATAGCATAACCTATGATTTTCAACCTATGTGTTTCTCGAATAAATTCAGTGCGATATATCTCGACAAAAACATGTCATATAATTGCAGCTCGAATTTATCTTTACAGAGGAAGGTCAATAGTGTACAGCGCTGTTCACGAAAATCTTTAAAAAAATTACTATCTGTGCAATATCAACAAAAATATAGCGAATGACTTTTATCCGCTTATTTCCTTAACGTAAGGTGACAAGCTACTTTTGGTGACAAGCTGCCAAATTCGGATTGAACGTATAAAAATGTAGAAAAGATATCTGTACTACTTCAAACAATGAAATCTCGTTTGATTTCCTTTCTCGTATCTGTGCTATCATTTTGCCACGCCTGCTTTTCTAAAAGAATTAAATCTCCTGTGAAAAATGTAATTAGTGGTTAATCTTCAGTTGTATTATTAAGGAAGGAATACTGTATATGGAAATGCGAACGAAATTAGTACATATTACGTTAGACTCAAGAAGCACTGAAAATCATTTGCCGCGTTATCATTTTGTAGCGTACAGTACTTACTTCTACCTTTGTTGTAATCAATCAAAAAACAAGACATGAAAATGTTTGGTCACCTTACGTACCAAGTGAATTCCTGTGAAATTGCAGATAATAAATAGAAATAAATAACGTAATCATACTTATTTCCGGTAACTATTGTGTGTCAGTTTGTTTTATTCTGTCGTGCAATGATTTCGAGGTTTTCAGAGTTTCTTACTTGTAAACCTATAATTTTGAATGAAATTCATTTAATACTTGACACGAGTAGATACCATTGGGACCACCTGTAATTAAGGTATTGAAGGAAAGTATTCCATCGATTTTGCGCTGAGTATCACCTCGCACAATGAGTGCCGCTCAGGCTGCAAGCTGGAAAAAGAGTGTGAAATTTCTGGTTTCGGTATTGTGTAGCTCTAAGAGGTGAAATTAAATTCGTATATTTGTGTTTGGTGGAGTTAGTGGGTAAAGTGATAGCCGAGTGAAGTATAAATAATGTATTGTACATGTGACTATTTATAAATAAATGAAATATTTATAACGGCGCTAAATTAGGCTATTGGATACAAAGGATAATTATTAAGAAGTGAAGTTTTTATCGAAATGTGGTTCGGTTTTAAGGAAAAAATGTTAGACTGTGAGTTTTAATTGATGAATAAAAGTATTAGTGAAAGATATTTCTAATGAGTAATTTTCAGTTTAGAAAGAACTTTAATTGAATTAATATGATACACAATATATTTTAATTACAATGATTATACTGTACTAGTACTTTATTTAATATTTCTAAGTTGTCATGAATTTTGTCTAACGTTTTCAGGTCCATGTTAAACTAATAATACTATAACAATAATTCTTGTTATTCTCTCAGATAACTGTACACTTACTCAAAAATTCAATTCGATTTAATCATTTTTGTTAGAATTTGAATACAGAAATATTACGAAGCAAAAGTTAACCAAGAAAACGAAACAAAAGAGTTAAAAGACCCATACTGGGTCGTAGGAATTTCAACCATTGCGTTCGCTAGTCTCATGACACAGCTGGTGAAGTTCGACTAATCTTGCACCTTCGTCGCGACATATAATAAAGAATTAAAGTATCTTAAATAACAGATTATTTTATTTAGCTTTAAGCTCCATTTTCAATAGGTCCGTGAATTGAATTCATTAAGTCAGATATGTGACTGTGTTCAGTATCTTATATTAATAATTTAATTGATCTAATCTGGTAATATTAGACAATAAAAATGTAAAATGTTTCCTTCATAATAAAGATTCAACAATTTTTAAGGTTTTCGTGAGAAGCAACGGGTGGTCGATCAATTTATAGGTAATCTATTAATAGGCCACGAGTGCAATTCGCGTAATGTAACTGAAGGAACCGAGTATAAGAAATTCACGAGTAGTCTGAAACGCTGTTATAAAAAGCGCTCTTCCAATTTCGTCGTTCTTCTGCTTGTTACACGCGAAACACGTTGCGCATTCATTTGTAGAATGTTCGCGATTGGACAGGAATGGCGTACCAGAGTGAAAATAAATTTTATGAAAGTAAAGAAGCATAAAAAATGTGGAATAAAGAGGGGAGGGGAATATTATGTCTGCGTTAAAGGATCAAATAGGGATCTAAAGTTTAAAATTAAAATATAGAGCACGTTTTAATCCAGGGTGAAAAAATATTTAATTATTTTAATTCATTATGGCATTATTTTTATGCAGCATGGAAGTCAGAAAACGATATTACAAATTTGAAATTCGTTCTACATTGGGATTTAATAAAACTGTTTCTCTGAATATGTTATGCCTCCGTTCTTTTTTTCCATTTCTCAAGATTTTACGTCGGACATTGTGCTCTGTGCAAAATTAACGATATTTCATATTATGTATTTATATTATGTTAATTGATGAAATATGATGAAAAATTTTTGTTAAAACGTGTGATAAAAAAATGATACATTTTTTTGGTTATCTTCCAGTTTTTTAATCCTTAAAAAAAGAATCGTGACCGGGCTTACCCAAATAATGAGGTAATCCCAATCAAAGCACAAGTTTTATTTTATGATTTTAATTTTGTTGCCATGTAAATATATGTTTCTTTAATTAATACAAACTAGATTCTTTGATAAATCATTTGAGAACAAAACGCAACAAAGATGTGACTCGAATTTTTATAGCATTATCTGTTCATGTGACCGAAATTACCCCAACATCCCTTAATGACAGCCTGATTGTAGTTCTGAGAGGATGTGACTTTATTGAAAATTACGGACCCAGAGGAAATTTCACCTTCGTTACCTAAATTCGAGAAACCTTCCCGTTCTGAGTGACTCATCCTACACTTATTTTACAAATCCGTGTTAAGGGTAAAGAACGGTGGTTGGTGGCACTCAGAATATACGCTGTTTGGAGTCTCCATTTTTT